>LR539181.1:139830-194649 GCA_900536315.3 Caenorhabditis becei
TTGTCAGTTCAAAAATCGGAGCTGTGATCTGCTATCCTTTCTCTTCTTGTCAGTTCAAATTCGGAGCTGTGATCTGCTCTCCTTTCTCTTCTTTTCAGTTCAAATTCGGAGCTGTAATCTGCTTTCTCTTCTTCATGTTTTGAAGTCGATTGGAAGGCTCATCTTTCTGATTTTGTAGTCGAAGGCAAATCCGCATCTACATAAGTAGCCTAATTTCCTGCATCCAGCTCTAAAATTCTTAGTTTTCGTGGAGGGAAAGAAACTTGTAGTCACCGACATTTTTTGTAAAAAAAAACTGAAAATTTTTGAAAATTTTGTCACAAAAAAGTGAATGAAAATTAGTTCTTTACAATAGAAATATAAAATCTGTGCGTTCCACACACATCACTTACCTCACACAACAGTATGCGACTTCTTGATGACCTTCTTCAGAAACATCGGTCGCTGAGGAGCTGCAGTCGCGAAAAATCTTTGCGAGAAATCCCGTCACCCTGAAATTGGAAATGTAAAGTCTGTGCCATTCACGTCCAGCACTTACCTTTGATTTGTTGACAAAACTTATTTACTTCGCATGTGAATAAATTCAAACACGTTATCTTAATCACTTGCTCAGTATCGCGTTTTTTGAATCCATCCGGGTACTGAATGCTCAGCTTCTTGAGAAAATAGACCACATTTCCAGCGTATCGAAGAGCCGGCTTCCAGAACTCGACCGCAAGTCTTTTGGCTTCTCCAAAACACAGAAATGTGCTAATGTGCTCTATTGAACTTTGAAAGATAATTGCGAACAGCTCGATCATTGATTGGTCTTTGAGCAGAAAAGTGCAGGAAATCGGAACATTTTTCGAGTTTGTTGACAGGGGTCAGCACTTCCATACTTCGCGTATGAAAAATCCCGGTATCGTTCTCTGTGACATCGGTCGCTGAGGACCTGCTGAATTTTTAGCATTGCGAGGCCACTGATATTGCTGATTCCACGGTCTATTCCCTTCTAGGGAATAGACCATGAACTCGTGGAGGATGCACATTTCCAAAGTATCGAAGAGCCGGCTTCCGTATTTCTCTTGACGCATGGGCTCCTGGTGTGCCATTTACGGGCACTGATCACCTTTCTCTTGTTGACAAGATTCAGCATTTCGTTATTTCGCTGATCCTCTCCCTCTTTCAAGCCTTGTATGGTTGTCGTTTCTGATTTCCAGCCTCACGCGGATTGTTGCCACAGTTCACGTTATCTTCCATTTTTGTAATCAAAGACAAATCCGCATCAAATTGTATCCCTTTTTGCCTGCTTCCTGGTGCACTAGTATCTTCATGATGCTCACTTCGGTCGCTGAAAAAGTAATACATTTTGACAAATAATTGATGGCATTGCTCAGGCTCCCGGAATTGTTTGAAATTCGAAAAAGGGCCATGCAGAAAGCAGCTCAAGCCCATAACTAACCCAAAATAATATCAAGAAACACTTACAGTTTTCTCCACCACTAGTGGATGAGTTCTGTTGGTTACGAGGCTGGAGTACGTCTGAACGACTGAGGGTTCTGAACGGCAGAATCTGAAGGAAGACGCGGGTCGTTCGATACAAAAGGCGGGATCTCCGCTTTTTCTGCTGAAGGCGGGGCTTATGCTTCTGATTGTGTTGATTCTCACGATGGGACAATAACGGAACTGCACATCGGACAATGGACATATGGTAGATTTTCGGAAGCATTGTGTTCAAAGGAGCTGATACAAGGGGCAGGTGGTCACACTACGGGACAAAGAGGGATTATTGAAAGATTTTAAAAATCTTTGGAATTAAGAAAACTTGAAAATCTTTTAGGGATTTATGGTATTCGCTCTGAAAGCATCTTCAAAAAAACACAATGTTTCAAATTGTCAAATTACAGTACGCAGTGCTCAGAAGCACTGTCACATGACGTCACTTCTAACTAACATGCGTTTAAAACTGAATAAAGTCTTAATAAAGTGCTTTTTGCTTACCGAGCGGGTCAAAGGATACCAGCACGCCACCCTCAACCAGGACAACAACCTGGGAGTCCAGCACACTGGCCCATGCTTCTGGATTTTATTACCGGAACTTTGTATTCTTATTAATTGTGATTCTCTGTTAATTGAAGTTTTATAAAACATCGTCTCTCTTTACATTGTAAATAAATCTGCATTCTTTTTGATTTTTGAAACAAATATGTAATTTACATTCTGTTTTCAAAACCTCGTAAAAAACAAATTGAGAACAAATATTGAGAACAATCAAGAAGAAGATAAGTGCATATCCGAAGTCTTCAGTACTTCCTTCTTCTCTCCGTCATTGCTTCGTTGATGATGTTGTTGACTGAAAACACTTTCTTTCCCTTTTATCAATTTTCCCCTTCCCAACATACTTCTCAAAGCAAACATTCGTGGACTTCGAAGAGTCCGAAAGTTGTGACGGACCTCTCGGATGATGTCCACAAGGGCATCCTCGAATTTCGGATGGCCCTCGACGATCTTCTTGATTTTGTCTTTTTCGTAGTGGTGATCAACGAAACGGGAGGATTTGACGAACGACTTGAAGTCAGGATCTCGAATGATTTGGATCACTGCAAGGTAAATAAGATTCAGAGGGAGGGATCCAGAAGACTTACAACTCTCGTATCTTCCGAAAAGCGTCAGATCCTTCTTTCGCAGAACATACTGCATCTCCTGATACGTTCTTTCGATTATCTCCGTTTCGGTGAGTTTCGGCCGTCTCGCGTACTTCTCTTCGAGACGCTTCCTTGCTTCCCGTTCCTCCCAGTACAGCTTCTCGAAGTGACCTTCACGACGTGGAGATTCTGAATCCTGCTTCTCAAAGTGACCTTCACGACGTGGAGATTCTGAATCCTGCTTCTCAAAGTGACTTTCACGACGTGGAGATTCTGAATCCTGCTTCTCGAAGTGACCTTCACGACGTGGAGATTCTGAATCCTGCTTCTCAAAGTGACTTTCACGACGTGGAGGTTCTAAATCCTGCTTCTCGAAGTGACTTTCACGACGTGGAGATTCTGAATCCTGCTTCTCGAAGTGATCTTCACGATGTGGAGATTCTGAATCCTGACGTCTCGGCTCGACGTTTTCGTATCTCGGAGAGTGTCTTGGAGGCACTAATCCAGAGGAACTTCGGGGAATGAAGTCAAGAAATGATTGGCCTGTAAACAAATGGATTGGGTACTGTACTTACAGTAATCCCCAAAGACCCATTGAGTTACTGTAGCTACCGTATTACTTATTGACTCTAGCCTTTCGGAACTGTACCTACAGCAACCTTTCAGGTTTTGAGACCATGAAGATACTGCACTGTATCTACCGTATCACTAATCGCTTCTATCCCTCTGGGTTACTGTCTCTCTCACCTGCCCCTCTCTGTTGGTCATGATCATTTCCTTCGTGATAAACCGGACGATTGTTTTCTCCGGAATATATTCCTTCATAGAATCCAGCTTCCGGTGGACCTTGACCTTCTCTTGAGGGATATTGGAACTGTTGATATGGGGTGAAACGCTGTGGATCTTCAGGAGGGTTCTGATGACCTGTAAGGCATACGGTAGCTGGTTCAGAAGCTTGGATTACTGTAGTTTGATCTCTCTACTTGAGACATATTCAAAAGTCTATGAATCTTGTTACTGTACCTACAGTAATCTAGAATCTAGGTGTCAAAAGGGTTACTGTACCGTAGATAAGTAGATGAGGTAACCCTCAAAATCCGAAGAGATTGCTGTGACTACCGTACCCCTACAGTGCGACCATCAGATGAACTACTGTATCAAGTGCATCGTTTTCATCAGACTACTGTAGACCCACGCTCACCCTTTTCCAATCTCTCCGGTGGGGTCCAGGATGGACCTCCATCAGATCCATATCCAGTTCTCGTCGGAAATGGAGTACTTCTCGGAGGACAGTACTGAATCTGTTTTAGTAGTGCCCAGTCAGAAGAGGTGTTCTCTTCGTGGGCTCCCTGCTGTTCCATTGGAATACGGTAGTTTTCAGCTGCAAAAAATATGTAGTTTGCTACAGTAACCCTTTAGTTAAGTTTCTCTCATCAACCCAGGACACTCACCCAAATCCAATCTCTTCTCCATTGGTCGAACAATGTTGGAACTCGTCGGTACCTTGGCTGTGATTCTTGGCGGAGACGGGGTTTGTGGATTACTATGATGGGCCGGAGAAGTCAAGAGCTCTTCTGGAAGAGTGGCTGATTAGCCCCGATTGACAAGAACTGATATCCTTACTCTTTTCTTCTCTCCCTTCGATCTCTCGTTCTATTGGTTGCCATGGGAATCGGGGTGCGAAGCTATACAATGAGTTTCCAAAGGAGTTGAAGAAAGCTGGAAAACGAGAGATTGGGTTACTGTAGTTATCGTCCAGCTCAAATGTCCAGCTGCAGTAATCCTTATTTAGCCCTAGCTGTGAAAGGGTCTCGACACGAATGGATTCAAGTATGATTCGAGGATCGTGGCGAGACTCCGTCTAGGTCAACACAGATTGTAACTTTCTACAGTAACCCCTTGACCTGCTCACCATATGTGTTCAGGTCGTTCAGAAACTCCTGATTTTCATACGATAGGTTGAAATCCCACGACATTGGTTTACCTGGAAAATAATAAGAATCTGATGAGAAAAATGAGAAAAAACGGAGAGAATGGCTTATTTTCAGTGGGCCAAACTTTTCCATAAACCCGAATGTTAGGCCACAGCGGATGGAAACCTCACAACAAACTGAGACCAAGAGAACAATTCTACTTTGATCTTTTCGAATTCGAGAGAATGCCGAAAATACTTCACCCTATGATTAGAGCCACCAGACGTCTCGTGAGATTATCTCATGTGAGAGAACATTTAATCTGCTGATGTCTGTGTCCGAGAGAGTATCCATGGAAACAAATGGTAAACAATTCCTGTTTTCGAACTACACTTAGAACCTTTTTTCAGGGGAAAAAAGAGGGAATCGGAAAGAAAATCGGTGAATTTGAGTCATGAAGGGCTTTGAGCATTGATATTAGTGCAGTCATGTTGGGTCTCGCCACGAAAATGGTTTCTGGCTGGAATAGGCTCACATTCAGGGCTCAAGTTTTGACACTGTTTCTGAAAAAAACGAGCCAACCAAATTCCAGCAGTTCGCACCGATTTTCAATACAAAAACATGCATATTTGCGTATTTCGATGCTTTTTCCTAAAAACACCTCATTTTCACCAGAAATCGGTGGAAACTGCTAGGATTCGGTTAGAAGTGACTGAATTTGTGTTTTCTTACCTGTTTCTATGAAAAAAAAGTGGCAAAACTTCGCCCAAAAGCCTTATTTGAGCCAGGAATCATTTTCGTGGCGAGACCCAACAGATGACCCTCATGCCCCGAGCTCATGTAGCCAGGAGCCAGTTGCTATAGACTGGAAAAACTAACGCGAAATTCAAATGAAAATATTTTCCGAAGCTCATGTGCTCTATTGAGAGTAAATCAGACAAAAACAGGCGAAACAAACGAGAAAATGAGCACTTTTCGCATTGGCCCCGCGTGTTCCTGACGGGTTGGAAGGAAGAGAGAAAGGGGAGGAAAAGGTGGAAAAGGGGAGGAGAGGGGCCTAATTTGTTCATAACCAGAGACAGAGGAAATGAAACGAGGAGGGGTAGACAAACGAGTAATCCTTGCCACATCAATATGAGTTCCGGAGGTTTCCATGGCGACCTGACATTTGGAGCCCTTATGGTCGTTTGGATAAACAAACTAATTATGAGTAGGAAGGTTTGTGAAATTTATCGGATAAATATTATTGCCGTCTGCAAGCAGCCAGCTTGGAACATAAAATGCATAAGCACATGTTACTGCAACTTGTCAGGTTCATGTTTTTTTTAAGGCCGGAGGAAAGGAAGGCTTCCGTGCAAACCTCAAGATTGTCAAGAAAGACGTCATGGAGTCGATCGCCCATGTTAACTAGTCACTCTTTATTAAGTTATTATAATAATAGAACTTTTGAAAAAAGATAAAGAAAATGTAGTAATCTTAATTGATTTCCAATAAACATTCCGATCCAATATGTATAGGATTCTTGTTGACGAAGATATCGTAAAACTTTTCTTCGATTCCTTCCTAATTGTTTGAGATAGTCTCTGTCACTTGTGAAAGATGGGCTTCATTTCTTCATGAATGAAGAAGATAATTCAGATTCCTCGTCTTTCCAGATTTTCTTCACTCCTTCCATGAAATCGCCCGTGCTGCAAGAGGATTGATTAATGACATTACTTCTGCTCTTCACTAGTCCTGAAATTTTTTTAGATCCAGAGGAGAGTTATAGAGGCGCTATAACTTTTTATCAGCCAAAAACACTCACTCAAAGGTTATTCACAAATGACATCGGTCGCTGAGGAACTACGGAATTGGTGATAGCGTTGCGAGGCCGCTGGCATTGCTGATTTCATGAACGATTCTCTTCTATGCCACTACGGACGGAGTGCCCTCTCTGTCAAGACACATCCAAATTGATTTCACAGTTTACACTGTTTCTTCTCTTCGGCAATTGCGCTTTAGCAAACTAATGATTGTATTTTAATATTATTGAGTTTTATTCGAAGTTCACAAAGAACACAACCACATGAAACTCAGAACATTCTTAAGCTTTCTCGCGACTTGAATTTTCTCTTCCTCCGCTTCGTTGATTCTGGAGTAGATCGCTTCCAGTTTGTCGCATAGAATATGATTTTGTTTCTCCAGATCATTGACGGAGTGATAGCATTGCAATTCCGCTTTCATTGCTGATTCCACTGTCTATTCCCTCCTAGAGAATAGACAGTGGTCCTCTATCAGTTGCACAGTATCGCGTTTTTTGTATCCATCCGGGTACTGAATGCTCAGCTTCTTGAGAACATAGAGAATATGTCGGAAGTCTTCCAGAACTCAACCGCCAGTCTTTTGGCTTCTCTGAAACACAGAAACGTGTTAATATGCTCTATTGCACTTTGAAATATACTTGCGAACAGCTCGATCATCGATTGATCTTTGATCAGAAAAGTGCAGGAAATCGGAACATTTTTCGAGTTTGTTGACAGGAGTCAGCACGTCTATACTTCGTGTATGAAAAATTCCGGTGACGTTCTCTGTGACATCGGTCGCTGAGGACCTGCTGAATTTTTAGCATTGCGAGGCCTCTGATATTGCTGATTCCACTGTCTATTCCCTTCTAGGGAATAGACCATGAACCCGTAGAGGATGCACATTTCCAAAGTATCGAAGAGCCGGCTTCCGTATTTCTCTTGACTCATGGGCTCCTGGTGTGCCATTTACGGCCACTGATCACCTTTCTCTTGTTGACAAGATTCAGCATTTCGTTATTTCGCTGATCCTCTCCCTCTTTCAAGCCTTGTATGGTTGTCGTTTCTGATTTCCAGCCTCACGCGGATTGTTGCCACAGTTCACGTTATCTTCCATTTTTGTAATCAGAGGCGAATCCGCATCAAATTGTATCCCTTTTTGCCTGCTTCAAGTTGTTCTCGGGAGCTGTAATCTGCTCTCCTTTGACAGTGCAACGTGGTCTGCCCCAATCTTTCAGCGTCTCCGTGTTGAATGAGCCACCCCACTGTAAAGACGAGGAGTTCTTCTAAACTGTTCTCCTTTTAACGGAAAGCTGGGCGGCCACCAATTACAAAACATTCGTAAAGACATATTTTGTCACATGGTGTCACTCCGCTAGAACAGATAGATCGGAAAGCAGAAGCGAACAATGAAGGAGTCATAACCAGTGGAAAGGATGAATTAAAATTAAGCAACTCACATTTTTCGCATACAGCTTGGCCGCGAGATTGAACGACTTGGTGTAAGAAACGATTTCGGCGTTGGTTGGGATTTTCTTAGGATCAGCCCATCCTTGAGGCAGTTCATGGTCTATTCCCTCCTAGGGAATAGACCATGAACCCGTAGAGGATGCACATTTCTAAAGTATCGAAGAGCCGGCTTCCGTATTTTTCTTGACGCATGGGCTCCTGGTGTGCCATTTACGGCCACTGATCACCTTTCTCTTGTTGGCAAGATTCAGCATTTCGTTATTTCGCTGATCCTCTCCCTCTTTCAAGCCTTGTATGGTTGTCGTTTCTGATTTCCAGCCTCACGCGGATTGTTGCCACAGTTCAAGTTATCTTCCATTTTTGTAATCAGAGGCGAATCCGCATCAAATTGTATCCCTTTTTGCCTGCTTCCAGTATTTTGTTTGGGTCTCTGAAAAATAATAAGTTTTGACAAGTAATTGATGGCATTACTCAGGTTCCCGGAATTGTTCGAAATTTAGAAAAGGGTCATACAGAAAGCAGCCTGAGCTTATAACTAACCCATAATGATATCAAGAAACACTCACGGTTTTGTCCACCTGGGGAATTTTCGTAGGAGTGGGTGAGTTTTTTTTGTTGAAAAAAAAAACAAAACAATTTTGAAATTTTGTTCCAAAAAAATTAGTTTTTCACATTAGAAATAAAAATCTGTGCGTTCCACACACACATCACATACCTCGCACAACAAGAGGCGACTTCTTGATGGACTTTTTGATGGACTTCTTGATGGACTTCTTGAAGGACTTCTTCAGAAATTCTTCAAAAAAATCGGTCGCTGAGCAGCTGCAGAATTGGTGTTTTCTCTGAATGGCAGAATCTGAAGGAAGACGCGGATCGTTCGATACAGAAGGCGGAGCTTCCGCTTCTTCTGCTGAAGGCGGGGCTTATGCTTCTGATTGTGTTGATTCTCACGATGGGACAATAACGGAACTACACATCGGACAATGGCCATATGGTAGCTTTGCGGAGGAATTTTGTTTGATGGAGCCGATACAAGGGACAGGTGGTCACACCATTAGACAAAGAGGAATTACTGAAAGATTGGAAATTTTTTTGAAATTCAGAAAACTTTTTCGAAAAACATGTTGTTGAAATGGCATAGGGTGCGGAAGAGAAGTACAAACAAAGGGAAAATAACAAAAACAATAAAATTGATAACACGGCGTTCAATCTGAAATTGCGAAATCAAAGATAACATGATAATCACTCCAAATAATACAGATATGATGAATTTACTAAAATCCAAATCGAGAGACAAATGATGGCTGAACCTCGAAGTTATCGCCAACGTTTTTTCAATTGTAACATTGAATGTCTCAACAAGTGGAATAGGCTCTGCAAACAAATTATCGCAACTTTCAGCTTTCAAAAATGAAGCAGGAGTAGTTTAGTAGTACTGTTGGAATGAAAAATTAGAATTAAGTTTGAAACTTATGAAAATAAATGAAGTCAGAAAATATCAGTTCCAGGACAAAAAACGTCAAACAAGCCTTATCTGGACATTTTATTCACTTCGAATTGTCAGTGGTAAACCAGAGAACAGTAGAACTTATGAAATGTAGCTTTCAAAAATGTCCCTCAAAAACTGTTCCGGTCTATCACGCTATGTGCTCCAATTCACTTTTATACTATTTTTGTGTTAGGGCCCTTCCGTATTTACTGATAAAATGTTCCTCCCAGTTCAGAAAACTCTGACTATTGGATTTTTCAAAGTTCCAGTTTGTTTTCTTTTCATATTCCGATGATAAAAGTCATGCATGCCGTGGATCTGAGAAGAACATTGGCTGAGAAGCACTGACAGTGATAACTCTAATCTTGTTCGATTTGATAACAAATCACACTTCCCAAAACTTATTATTCATTTTCTCTTTCATCGTTGTTAACACCAACACGCATTTACTGATAAAACGTTCTTTTCGCTTCAAAAAATTCCAAGGACATGATTCTTTTGCAATAATCTGACAAAAGTGATGGTAGGAAATTGACATGGAGAGCAATGCTACAGTCAGTTATATTTTCTCCGTATTTCGAAATGTCTATTGCTAAGCCTTCCATGTACACACATCACTTGAGTTGTTTTTGCTTGCGTCTTGTGAGCTTAGAGCAAAAATCATATGGGTGGAGGTTTCTGCACTGGGAGGAGCATCTTATCAGTGAATACGTTTTGGACTTAACAAAAATAGAATGAAAGTGAGCAAGGAGTCGGGGCACATAAATTGGGTGTTGAGAGCAAAAATACGGGTTTTGAGGCTATACTCAGTTTGTACCTGCATCATTTACTGTAGAAACGCCGTCTTCAAAAGTTTTTTTTGAGGACTAATATTATTGCCGTTCCGCGTAGTCACCTGATGGGTCTCGCCACTAAAATAATTTCTGGTGTATTTCTAGGAGAAAGCCAAAAAAATACCCGAAAATAGTTGAAAACTGCTGGAATTTGGTTCGAAATGTTTGAACTTACGTGAATTTACCCACTTTCATCAAAAAATTGTCAAAACCTTGACAAGAAGCCGTATTTTTTTGTGCCAGAAGCATGTTGAAAAAAGTACTTAATTTTTCAAACTGCCAAAATACAGTACGCAGTGCTCAAAAGCGTCGTAACATGACGTTACTTTCAACGCGCCGTGCACATAGATTGCTGGGTTAGAATAAATTTCGAAATACTAGAGTTCATGAGTGCTATTGTTATTTTTGGTTTGTCACTATCATTCGAAAATAGACAGGATGTGAAGATAAGGCTTGTTCAACGTTTTTTGTTGGAAAATTGTTTCATCGCAACACTTTTTGAAATTGTTTTTTTATACCAATTCACATTTGAGATGCCAACAATACTCCGACTACTCCTGTTTGGATGTCTTCTGCAGAAAGCCAGCTTGGATCATAAAATGCAGTGGAACACTCTGTACAGTTTCACGACTGATGAGGACAGATTGATCAGCATTCTTCGTTATACTGTTGACAACAGCGTGAGTTATGCACATGTTACTGCAACTTGTCAGGTTCATGTTCAGACCCGTGTCTTCCGTGTCACATTGGAATCGAATGACAGCTCAGTTGATAATTTTCTTCTTGTAGGGCTGAGACAAAGGAATTCAATGATCGGACTACACGTTAGTTCAAGTTTTGGAATAGACTCTCGCAAATATCTTTCAGGTACCCCGAATCATCAACAACTACGAGTACGACCGAGTTTCTCGTACACTATGCCCTCTCCAAGATTTCACTGGCAATGAACCATTCACCATTGAAGTTGCCAGCTATCAACCTCTCAATTACACGGTTCGCACTGATGTTGTCACTGATTTCGAGTTCAAGTGAGTGAACAATACGTTTCAGAAATGAAGATTTATTATCAGAACAAACACGACCAGAGTTATCACCGCAAGTGCTTCCCAGCCAAAGTTCTTCCACTACGTCTTCCCAGGCGACATTCATTCGGTTACTGTACATGTAGACTCCAACTCCACAGCGTGTATGACTGTTTCCATTCAAGACGTTGGCGTAAGTCCCTGCTGCTTTTCAGTTCTTCTCATTCCTGTTTTCAGTGTCTTGTTTTCGATCTTCAATCGAATGTCCATTACAAGGGACTACATTCAACCATGACAACCCACGGAACAGTCCGAGTCGCCAAATCGGAATACAAAGAGTTTTATGTGGTATTTGTGATCAACGAAAACGATGATCTTTGTGAAAACTGGTCTAATATCAAACCAATGAGTATGTTTCGTTGTTAGGAAATAGAAGTTGTGAAGATGTGTTTGCAGAGCCAATGATTGTTCCACTTCTTGAGAAAACATTCAATGTCACACTTGAGGAAGCGTTGTCGCCAACATGTAAGATATATTTCAAAAATCTGAAGTGTCGCTGACGTTTGTTTTTAGACCTTGGTTTCATTGTATGGACTTTTGGTATGAATATTGGAATAATATTTATTATTGTTCCTCTGCTCATATTTTGCGATCCGAAGAATCGCACAAGAAGAGAAAACCGGCGACATCAGGAGTATGAAGAACTGCTAAACACAGAAGCCAATTCATCACAAACAGTTGAACAGATAGCAATGACGGACGTTGGTACTGCTCAACAAGGATCATCTTCAGAAGAAGCCACAAATCTAGAACCGCAAGCGGACGAGAAAACTACATTAATAGAATCAAATGGTGCGGAAACTGGCAGCGCAAATCGAGAGTACGAAGCTCTGCCGAACACAGAAGCCAGTTCGTCACAAACAATTATAAATATAAAAATGAACGAAGACGGTACTGCTCAACAAGTCGAACAAAGAACGCAAAACATCAGAGGACTACTCGAACAATACGATTATATGCCCACGTGAGTTTTTTCCACCGTTAATCCTTATATTATGTCCAATTCTTCTAGAGTTTTGGCTGCTGCCGGTACTGCTATGCTTAGTGCCGTATTACAAATGGTGTTCAACCAAGCCAAAAACAGCAAGCAAGGAGACTCTGACCAATGCATTTTCAACTTCAACTGCGCGCACCCTTGGTGGGTGCTTGTGGCTGCAAACAATGTGTTCAGGTATAGTTCAAACGTTCCGTTCAAAAACCTTTTTCCAAAGTTCCAGCAATTTGCCATATCTTTTTGTTGGAATAGTTATATTCGGGTACTATTACTCTGAAAATCCGAACAATAGGAATGGAGTATATCAACATTACGGACTCATAAGAACTATTGGGTTGGGAATTGCGTCAGAAGGCTTCTTTTCTGCGTCATATCACGTGTGTCCATCCCGGAACAACTTCCAGTTCGACACCTTCAATATGTACCTGATTGCCTTCCTCCTCATCAAACTAATTTGGTCAACTCGTCATGAGCAACTTTTTCCAATCCTCGGAACACATTTCTACTGCTGCATCATTACTTTAACCGGTGTCCTAGATATGGTAAGACTTGCTTGAAAGTTCTAATTCTAGTGATCTTGTTCAGTACGGGGTGAAATTTATGAACTATGAAATATTTGTCATAGTGCACTTCGGCTTCTTATTATACCTGCTCTGCGCCTTTTACACTCAAGGACATCCCAAAAACATTTTCGAAACACCTTGGAGCTGTCATCGATTCTGTTTTATTGCGCTTCTTCTTCTATCAAACATCGTTGTGTAAGCGGAAAAGTTTCGCAGTCAATTTTTAAATATCAAGTTTCAGGTGCACTTTGTCCAATGTTTCCAATCTAGATATACTGACAACTGAGCTTTTCATGATAATAATCAACTCGGCACTGTATCTCGTGTACTATTTGTTCATGAAAATCATTAAAGAAAACAATGTTTGGACTCCAAAACTAATTGCCCTTGCCTTTTTTGTTCCAGCAGTCTGGATTTTAGCAATTTACATCTTTTATTTCGAAGCAGTCTCAGATTGGAGGGTAAGTGATGTAAAAAAATATCCGGTGAAAAAAGTTCTGTTCAAGACCACACCAGCCCACTCTCGCGAAAAAAACAGACAATGTTTGTGGGCAATGGGCGGCTACTACGATTATCACGATCTCTGGCATATTTTGTCAGCGTTCGCATTGTTCCTAACGGTTCTTTTGGTTGTCACCATGGACGACAACCTGTTGGATATTCCAAGGGACGACGTCTTGAGACTCTGGAACTAATATGTGCTCGGTTCTAATATTGCATTACATGTATATAAACTTGTGAATAAGCTCAGTTTTTTCTGACTCACATTCGCATTCACACGTTGCGTTCCTATTCCTAGAAAACTGGTTTTCAATATTGCGCCATTTCATTTCATAATCTCTAGTCCTATTTTCAAAACCCCTATTCCAGCAACATCAACAGCACAATGACAAATAAACCTGAACTCTTTACTGTTTGCTTGCTTTATCTAGTTGGTTGTGCTCTGACCTTTGCCACAAATCAACTTTCAAGTAACCCGTTATCAATAACTCAATAAATATGGTTATCAGTTCTAATCGGTTCCTCGCATTGGTCTCATTTGATTGAAGAACAAGATGACCTACATGGCAGTCTTGTACATTGTTTTTAGAAGAAAATGTTTCTAATGAAGTTTGTTCCTGTCTGCGAAATTTCCACATGAACAGGTACAAACATCAATCCTTCAGACAGCCCGTCAAGTTTCATTTTTTTGTTAATGAAACAATTGAAAACTTCTGTTTTTTTTGTCATTTTGCCGCTGGATGCATTGCGAAATCTCGAGATCCAATGAAAAACCATGTATCCGTCCGTTCTCTCTCTCATTGCATCTTACATCTCACCTCTCCGTCGTTCTGGCCAGTCACTCCGTCGTTTCCCAAGCCAGCAAGCGAACCCGACCCTTGCGGTTCTTCTCTCCCCATCTTCGCGGTACACACTATCTCGTTCGTTGCTGCCGGCGGCCACTCGCTTGACATTGCTTCCTGCCTCCTCGCTAGTGTTTGTTGCAAGTGCGCCCCACTCTAATGTAGATTTACGGAGCCGGTTTTTGTTCTTTTCCAGCCGAACTACATCAGTTTTCAGTGAGTTTCAGGTCGTTTTTCTTCAAATATTTGCTCAAATCCTGATTCTCGATTTTTTTCCACCCAAATGCCATCATTTCAGCACAAAATGCGCCTGTCATTGACCATTTTCATATTGGTCTTCATGAAAACCGTCAAAAACGACAGTCCACACGTGATTCCGGCCAAATGGAACACGTTATACGAGAAGGAGAGTGAGGGAAACATGTCAATGACCATTTTTCGATTCAATGTGGATGAAAATGTGAGTTTTTTGCATTTTCCCGTGGAAAACCGTTGTGTCGACTGAAAATCGATAATTTTCAGAATCTCGTGGCAAGAGTGATAATGAGTTGCAACGATAGTTCGGAGAACAATCCGCTGCTGGTGGTATTCAGGGAAAGACAAACGATTTTGAGTTTACAAGTGAGTTTTTGTCGAAATATGAGATATTTGAAGGCGATTTGAACGGAAAACGCTGCAAAATCACCGTAACTGAGAAAACCTGTATGAAAAACGTTCGGAAGGCTGTTAGGCACGTTTTGTGACACAGAAACTGAAAGTCTGTCGGTGAATTCATGAGAGGAGGCCGTTTTTACCGGTTCTCAGAGGCGTTCGTCACCGTTAGTCGCTTCCCGGTCTGCGAGAAAGAGAAATGTCATAGTAAAGCTCGAAAACCGAAAAATGAACCGTGGACTTCACAAATAACGTTTGGCAAACTGTGAGACACGTTTTGACAACAAAAACACCAAAAACCACAGAAAAATGAGTAATTTTTGAATTACTCCGATGTGTCGCCTGGGTTTTCCTTGTCAAGTCTATTGACGGGAACAACCAAATTTCCAACCTGAAATCACGGAAAAAGTTAGACCAGTTGAATTTCCAGGTCCCCACTGTCGTCGACAACTACGAGTACAGCGAAGTTGCCCGTACACTTTGTCCCTTCACCAACTACGAGAAAGGAGAGGCATTCACTGTGGAAGTCACTTCGTTCCACAATGTCCACTACAACTTACAGGCAATACTGGTGAAGAACTTTTATCTTCAGTGAGTCGTTCACTCACCTAAATTATGAGCAATTACTGTTTTCAGCGTCAATGAAACGAGAACCTTGACGGCGAGTGCATCAGAGCCAATGTTCCTGAGATACGATATACCAGAAGGTGTGGATTCAGTGACAGTGCATGTGGAATCGAACTCGACGATGTGTATGACAGTGTCGGTGCAGAAGATTGGGGTGAGTTTGTGAGATTGGAGAATTTGGAAGTGGTCGTGTCCCTAGAACAGAAAACTGTGGTTTCACACTGCATAGTGTCAGTTCTGGGTTTGCCTACGACAATCTCACTTCATTTTGTTTCCTTCCAGTGCCCCGTCTTCGACCTTCCCAACAATGTCAACTCAATGGGAATGCACCAAACAATGACGAAATCGGCGTCGATTCCTGTTGAAAAGTCCCGAATGCCCAGTTTCTACGTCGTATTTGTAGTCAACACAAACGATGACTTGTGCTCGGAAATTGTCAGCATCAAACCTTCAAGTGAGTCCTTATTAGTGAGGTTCACTATGTAACTGTGCATTGTTTCAGAGCCGACAAAGTTCCCACTTCGATTCAAGTCCTTCAATGTCACAATTGAGTCGTCGATGAAAAGTAAGATATCATCCAAGATGAGAAATGTCAAATTCTGAGTTTCCAGAATCCGACTACAGAATCCCAGTGTTCTTCTGGGGTGCCACCTTTATAATCGTCACTTTCATCGTTTTCATCTACCACCACTACGATGGGATCGCGGAGCAAAACTTCATCGCGCAATCGTACGCTTTATTGGAAGACAGTGAGTGATGCCGTAACATGAGTAACTAAATGTTGTGTTCAGATGCCGCAATGGAAGCAAGTCTCGAAGCATACAAGGTCAGACAAATGCAAGAGGACGACGATCTCCGGGACTTTGATTTGCTGCTGGATAGCAAGACACCAATGGTTGTGAGGGCGAAGGTGAGTGCTCCGGGTATGACAAATGAGATACGTATTTGTCAATGCAAGAAAGTTGACATCAGGTTACTGTAGACAGAATTAACGACTCAATACTAATGTCAGACATGTCGGAACAGTGTTCCTTACGAATTACGTCCTGATAATCAAACTTCTTTGTTTCAGGCGAAGCTCAACGTCGCCGACCTTTCCATGGACCCCTACTCGGAACGTGATGAGAAGTACGATGTGTACAACATGTAAGCTTTCATTTCCTCTTGATGTTTAGCATTAACTCGCTTTAGTGCCCTCGTAGTCATCGGAATCTTCTACAACATCACCGTCCTCCAACTACTCATCAGTCAAGCTGGCCGTCTTCGAGAATCCGGCAACCTAGACGAGTGCACCTTCAACTTCCAATGTGCCCGACCATTCTGGTACTTTGTAGCGTTCAATAACGTTGTCAGGTTGGTATCCGAGCCCAAATACATTCCAACAATTTCTCGTTTTAGCAACGCCGGCTATGTCTTCTTCGGTTTACTCATCGTTTTCATGAACTACGCTAGAAAACGAAGCTATCGAAGGATTCTAGTCGTCCAGCCATCACTAGAAGACAGATACGGTATTCCACAGCACAGCGGGTTGATGACAGCAATTGGAATTGCTGTTATCATGGAAGGCATCTCATCTGCGACGTATCATGTGTGTCCGAATAATGTCAACTATCAGTTTGGTAAGTTTTAGAGTCTCTTCAATTGTATTCGAATTTTTCTAGATACCGCACTGATGTATGTTATCGGGATGCTTGGAAAACTCAAAATCTGGTCACTCCGCCACCCAGATATGGTTGTCAGTGCCTACCATGCATTCGGATTCCTCGGAATGTTTATCATGGCTGCTATTGCTGGAGTTGTAAGTGTCCCTACCCATTTCCCCAATACAACAAAACTCGGTTTTCAGTACGTGCACAACATGATCTTTTGGGTGATGTTCTCCATCATCTACATCGCAAGCATGCTTTTGGTCAGTGCAGAATTCTACTTCAAGGGAATCTGGACGTTGAACTTCCGAGAAATCCGCAACTCAATCCGATATGCATGGGCGTCGTCTAAAAGATTCTCATGCATTGTGCCAGCTTACAAAGCAAGATTTTTCGTGATTCTTCTGCTAAATATGGTCAATACCGCTGTGTAAGTGTATATTTCACAATGTCAAATGGAACTGTTTTTCAGTGTGGTCTACGGTCTGGAAAATCACCCAAAAGATTTCCTGTCCTTCCTGCTGATTCCATTTGTCGGCAACTTCTTCATCTACATCATCTACTACATCTTGCTGAAAATGATACACGGGGAAAAACTACCAGCAAGAGCCGTCTCCCTGCTGATCGCCGCTGTCATCTCATGGACAATTGCAGGCATTTACTTCAGCAATCATGTGTCGGATTGGAGTGTGAGTGTTTGGTTTGAAAATTTGGGAAATTAGATAAAGAATGAATGATAGGACATCTCCCGATGAACTTTTGACAAAGTGCATACAAAGGCACTTTCTGGCTCAATGTTTCCTTCACAAATCATGTCCCCTTTAATCCATACACTAGAAAACTCTCATCTTACCGACCCTATTCATCCATTTTGGCTAACCCTACTTCCGGACTTCCGGGTCCTCCTCCTAACAAACCTCCAAACTACATCTACCCGGAATTCCACAAAAAACCCGAAAAACAAACGAAAAAGTGCTCGCTTCATTGTTTTCCACCACTAATTGAGAAAGTCACCAGTGGGACCATGAAAACAATCAACTCAATGACCAACTTTTCAGAAGATGCCAGCAATCTCCAGAGAGCTCAATCAGCCGTGTATCTTCTTGAACTTCTTCGACAACCATGACATTTGGCATTTGTCTTCGGCGTTTGCGATCTTCTTCTCGTTCACTGCCATCAATGTGATTGACGATGAATTAATGTTTGTCGCCAGGAATACTATCAGTGTATTCTAACTTTGTACTTTACTACTGTACCATACACCATATTTAGCCATGTTCTGTTAACTTTTGTGTTCTTCTTTCTAGTCCAGCTTTGCCTTATCATTCCAAATCACAAATCATCTCAATCTACTTGTCTTTCCCCCTTACATGTACTTCTCCTCCCTCTTCTGGTCGCAATTTGTCATTTTTCAACGCTGATGAAGATATGAGTTTATTTACGAAATTTCATTTCATTTCCCGTTGGGAATAAAAGGAATAAAATCTGAGAAGAAGCAGAGCGGGAAAAAACGGAAGTCTCTATTTTTTCGACTGAAGAAGAAACGGGAGAAACGGATAGAGAAATCAGAAATTGGGTTATAGAGCTGTTTTTTGGCATTCAGGGTGGGATGGAAATGTAGAAGCGGAACTCGGAAAGAATTCAGAATTCAACCAGCGGAAACGACTCAATTACAGAATTAAAGATAAGATTACGGGAAGGAAGATGTTTCGGTTAGCAGGAAATCAATGCGGATACATTACAGTTGATGCGATTTCCGGCTATTTACTTGTTGATGTCAAGGTTTGTTAGCCAGTCGGCGACACGGCTTGACGCGGTTTCCTTGGCGGACGGAGGAGGTTGAGCCTTCTCGATGATGCAGCTGACAGGCATTCCGGCGGAGGAAGATGGCGATTCGTACTTGGTAGAGAGCTCGGACACTGGAAAATTGGATGTGAGGGGTACACCCTACTACGGCTACGGTCTAGCTACGGTTTGAATCTGAAGACAGAAGACTTAACTCAAAAGCTCAAATTCCCAACTCCCTACACTTCCGGAACCAAAAGCTCATACCTGAGAGACTACGTGTCGGGCGTTGAGCATTGGTGAGTCCCTCGTTTTGTGCCACTTCCGGCAGTGAGAATTGTGAGCAAGTTTTCGGGTCGAGCTCGAGTCTTTCGTTGTTCTGGAAGAAAGTTTTTTAAAGAAGAAAAAGAGATTGCATCGACCGGGAATCGAACCCGGGCCGCCCGCGTGGCAGGCGAGCATTCTACCACTGAACCACCGATGCTTGGGAACTAGTGATTATGTTTGGAAAGATATGCGAGGCGTTCGCGGCGCCTAGAGTGTTATTTGTGGTTTAGCGTCGTCGCAGTTAGTCGGAAAGTCAGCGGGTAGTGTCAACCAGTCTCACCTGAACTTGAACATTGATGCTCCAGAACGACGACAAAAGGCTCGGCTTCGACGCGGAAGTGCTTTCAATCGTCAAAAGGTCGTTCCGATGAAGGTGCATCATGATGAATTGGAATGATGGTCGGAGTCAACCGCGAGACTGCAAATGGAGCCAATGAATGGCGGGGTGTCTGAGGCCTGAGATGCGTGCCGACAGAGACGAGGACGAAATGAATGAAAAGGAGGGAATTCGATTAACCGACGGCGAAAAAGGACCAAAAACGGACGTGCCGAGAGGATGGGAAAACCAAGTGATGAAAAAATTAATGGGGAAACGAGACGCGCCGAAAAAATCGTTCATTCGTTCGAGTTCGAGTCTTCATTTCCGGGGAGTTTTGTGCAGAAAGATTAGTTGGAGAGATTAGGGATGGAAGAAACAATGGAAATGTGACGTGGAAGAGATTAGAAGATTGGCGTTCGGATTCCAGGAAGAAAAGTTCCAGGTTTTGCAGCCGAGACTTGTTACGTGACTTCTAGTCATTTTAGAAGGTTCACGTGAAAACTTATAAGCAAAAACCCTTCTGGAGACGCTCCCAAAAGCATGTGTAAAGTCAGAAACAAAGAGGATTATGTTTAGGGGGTGTGGGATCAAGTGAGTGAACATACGTCTCCGGCACATAATTAGTCACCACGCCTTGGTTGTCATGACACGCCGAATGTCGGAGAGTGCACACTCCGAAGAGAGAGCAAATCCTAGAGCCGCCTGACTGACGCCATCAAGGGAAAAGGGCAGGTCATTTGAGGGAAACGGGGAATGGGAGGAGGAAGACGGAGGGAATCGAGATTGATGGGAAATGAATGGGCTTGGAGGAGGTATCGAGAACGGCTAAAGAATAGGCATAAATGTGGCGGTTGGGCGAGAAAGGAACGGAAAAATAACAAAATGTTGTTCCGGGGGGCTCATTTTAAGAAAAAGATGAAGGAGGCCGGCTGAAGAAGGCTTCGTCTCTCTTGAAAATATGTTTTGAATAGATAGAGATTGGACAAACAAGTCCGGACCAATAAAGACAAAAAACCTGGGAACATGCAGAATAACACGACTGTTTTGTTCTTTTTCTAACACTTTTTGAAAGGAATCGGGAATAAGCTCGAAGGGAAAATGTCAGAAGACATTATTGGAAATTTTGTCAAATTTTGATTTGCTCATGACGAAATGAAGATAAATTAGTTTTTGAGCTTGACTGATGAAATTGAAATTTTTAACATGACATGTTTCAAATTTCTGTCTCATGACGTCCAGAATTTTTGCATTCAAAGAGAATCAGCTTTTTCGAAAGAAAATTTTGATTTTGGCGTCAATAAACGAACTTTGAAAACCAACGGAAATAAACTTTTCAACGGCCAGATGTGAAGCCTAAATTGTGGCCTGCCAGCCCACCCAACAATCACTCACTCCTATTTTCAAAGAGTTCTGCCCAAAAACGAAAAGTGGCTCTCCTTCCCTCCTCTCCAGGTAATATATTTCGTGTCCCTCGCTCCTATAATTATAACGGAGTGAAACGAGTGACGAAAGGGAGGAAAAAACGGGCGGGCCATGTCAAATAGGGACGGCGAGGAGGCAGCGAAAAAGTTGTTTTTCTTGGTGCCTTCCACTTCTTCTTCTTCTCCCCCCTCGTCTTGAAGCCAAAATGAGAGAGGAGGGGATTCAAATGGGATTTCATGACTGGAATATAAGGAAGAGAGGACCATGAGGGAGAAACTTTGAAATTCGACCTCAAATCCGGTGGAGACAGAATCTTGCAAGAAAGTTTCTTTTTTCGGAAGTAGGGAGTTATGACGTCCGGATTGGATTGACGTAGGAAGTATGAAGTGGTGGCTAATTATATGCATTTACCTAGCCTTTCATGCAAAATAGTTTGTGAGATGGTGAAGCTAGGAAAAAGTGCAAATTTATTATAAGTACCTGACAATTTGAGCAATGGTGAGTTTCAAGTCATTTTTGGTCAATTTGACCAAAACATAGATGGCTATTGTTGGTCTAGACTATTCAGGAGAGTTTAGGAGTTGAAGGCTCAAGTGAATCATCTTTTACCCTCTATGCTTCTCCTAAGACCCCACCCTCTAAGAACAAGGGTTCAAACAGAGTTGAAATGAGCAAAAAGTCTAATTGGCCGGCTGCATGCGTGACATCAAGCAAAATAGTGCTGTGTCCCCGTTTCCCTCCAACCAAATCCCATTCACTGGCAGGAGAGAAGAAGCGGGGCAAAAGCTCCGCTTCTTCCCCCCTCCTCCTGCCCGTACACATACTCTCCCAACGTTCTCACGTTTACGACGAATATCTGATTATGTATGTGCTGGGCTGTGCGCATTGCAAGGAGCAACTCGCGCAAGTAGGAGAAAAGTTCTTTTCGGGGGGAAGTGGGACAAGAAAATGGAAAATGGATGAGGAGGGATGGACTTTTGAGTTGGGGAGAAGAGGAAGAACACTTCACTTCAAGTTGGAGTTGCCAAAAAGTTTTTGCAAGTTCTTGGTAATTCCCGGAACCAAGCGCTAAACGAATCAAAGAGCACAAGTATTGGGTGACGGAGGGATAACTAGGTTTACTCCAAATTTTTCAAGGATATGAGTCAAACAGGACTTGAACTTACAAGGGTAGTCCGCGCTTAGTCCGCGATCCTCAACACCTAAACCTCGAGTCCTTTCCAATGGCTGTCGTACTCCCCTATTAGCTAGATCTAAACTAGAAGAGCTAAAGGTTGAACTATTAGGCCTAAAACCTAGCCCACATAGGCTAGTTGTTCAAACCTGTAGGCCAGTAGTACTAAAGTCTAGACAAATGACCCTAAAGTCTAATTTAGTCTCCCTGAAGCCTAAACGTGTTCCTATCGTAAGATTTGAAGCTGTAACCTAAAAATCTAGGTCAGTAGTCTTTATGCCGTAGCCTTTGGTGCTAATAGACTGTTCCGTGACTTTTTCTCGAATTCCCACTACCAGAACACGTAAAACTGATCATCTAGCTGTCATAACTATACGAAATCATCTTCTCTTCTGACAAAAACCTGACAAAGCCATACCTTCTCTATTATTCTTTCTGTCTAGCCGTCTTTTCGGAAATTAGACGGGAAATGAGGTTGGTTGGCTTTCGGCCAGAGAACTGAGCCACCACATGTGTTCCCAGCCAAAACGACACAAAAAATGACATCACGAATTTTTGTGAAAAGAAGCAATAGAGTGTGTCTTACTATTACCGAGATGAAAAACAACACCCGGGGCCTCTCACATGACAAGTTCTCTCGTTTTACTTGTGCCAAGGAGAAGCTTAGAGGCTGAAGCCCTTTCTAGGACTATGAATACTAACTGCATCATTTGCACCCTTGATGAACGTCATCTGAATCATCTCTTTATCGTTGGAGAAAATGTGAAAAATTGGAGGAACGAAAATTTGTTGAAAAATAGCAAGGAAATGGAATTTGACGGCGGACGAAAGGGAATGGAAACTAAATTAGTGAGAATGTGAGATAGGCGACTGGGACTTGGGAATTGAGAGAATGACGAGTGCGGAATGGAATGGGACCGGAGGGGGACAAATGGGAGAAAAGTTGGGGGAAAAGCGAGTTACCCGTTTTTTTAGGGGTTGAACTTTGATTCTCAAGTTCTTCTTTTCAAAATGGCTCTTTTTTGGGGAGGATTTTCAAATGTTAATTTCTTTTTGGAATTTTGAATTTTTTACTTTTTTTGGTGAAATTTTTGTTTTTTAGATCAGAATTACCCGAAATTTTTTAAAAATCAATTATTTTTTCAAATTTTCCAGAAATTTGTTTTTTTTTTGGAATTTAGGGAGTTTTTCCACCGGGGAATTCGCAAAAAATGGTTCGGTAGGTTGGGTTATGACACACTAACATAGGTTTTGAAGGAATGGGATTGGGATTGGTTCACAGGGGTGACAATTGACTAGGTAAAGCTGAAGAGTTAGGAAAATGAAGAAAATACACGTGGAGGGGAAAATCAATGGAAATTGAGCAAAGTATCAGAATTAATTAATGGGAAGTTTAGACGAGGTAGATGTGTTGAGTAGTGGTGTGTAGTAGATTATTGTCGGTGGTTGTGGCGGTTTCTGAAATCTTGTAATTAGTGTCATATTGTATTTCATGCCCCCTTCATTAGATGCTACACTAATTGACCCCTTGCTCACCGGTCACCAGCAGCTGGAGCAATGATATCCGGGCGGGGTCGGTTTTCGTCTCGATGGCCATCTCTTTCCCGTGCAGGCCTTGGTGAGCGGTGTCTGGCATGGCGATCCTCACGCGGACGATCCTCACGCGGACGATTCTCACGCGGACGATCCTCACGCGGACGATCCTCACGCGGACGATCCTCACGTGGACGATCCTCACGAGGACGATCCTCACGCGGACGATTGTCACGCGGACGATCCTCACGTGGACGATCTTCGCGGGGACGATCTTCGCGGGGACGATCTTCACGTGGACGATCCTCACGCGGACGATCCTCACGAGGACGATCCTCACGTGGACGATCCTCACGTGGACGATTCTGACGAGGCGTTCGCTCCCGATTGGCTTGACGAGCAGCAAGTTTTGCTTTTTCTACATCTCGTGCAAGATTCCTCAGACGTTGCTCCTCGACCAGCACCCTCATCCTTTCTCGCTCATCTCTCTCGAAGATCCTATGAGCTCTGATATCAGCTCGTCTGCGACGAGCAGCGGAACTGCGGCGTTCTTCTCGCTGCCGTCTCTCCCTTGCCACACGTGGATCTCGGGCGACTTGCTGAGCTCCGTTTATTGGATCTCGTTCTTCTGGACGTGCGTGAGCAGCTCGTGGAGATCGTGGTTCATCTCGCAAGTGTGCAAATCGGGAAGGCGGGGACTCGGCTCTTGGTTCAGCTCTTTGTGGGGAAAGAACTGGTGCATTGGACGCATGGTTTGCAGCATGACCTTCAAGGCGATTACGGCGGTCGGATATACGAATGGAGTTGACAGAGCTCATGTGCCTCGGCATTGGAACAACTCTGACAGTATGAGATGAAGATGTAGATGCTCCAGGTTGACCAGGCATAGCAGGAGGCACTCTGGGCTGGTTGGCAGCTCTTTGTCCATTATCCGGAGGCGTCGATCTATCCGACAAGCCAGAGTATACAGGTGATTCTTCATTGGAAGTCGGCGATTCCGAGTTCTTCAGAACGGCGGGTTGGGGGTCTCCAGGCAGATCAGCATCGACCTCATCAGGAGCCTTGTACATCAATCCTTCCGACACTTCCGGCATTTGAAGGGGGCCAGTTGGGACGAATTGCATGCGTTGCATGAAGAACGAGAAGGCATCAGGTGATGGAGTACGGGGACGGCGTTGTTCTCCTGGGATGTCACGAACCACCGCACCCTCAGCTTCTTCTTCTCCGGTTCTGCCGTCGTCTCCTCGATGAGTTGGGTCAGCAGGGATATCCGGATCAGGGGTTGCTCGGAATGGCGGAGAATGCTCGTCATATACTGGAGAAGGTCCAACATATTCAGGAGACTGGAAGAGTGGAGAAAATGCTCGTGGAGGCGGCGCGGGTCCTGGTTGATCATCGTCGTCGACTGGGTAGACCACTGGACCTGACGTGCCCTCCTGATCATCGTCACTTGAATAATCGTAAGGGAAATTCTCAGGAGCTTGTCCTTGTCGAGCTTTCCTTGCTTCATGTTCCGCGAAGACCGCTGCTATCTCCCTAGCCTCTGCTTCGTCTACAATTTCAATCGGATATTCAGCCTCAGCAACTTCAGCTGCTTCCACTGCTCTTGCCGCTTCCGCTGCTTCAACTGCTTCAATCGCTCGAGCCTCCTGAGCTGCTTCCACTGCTTCTGCGTCCTCGATTGCTCTGGCTACCTCCTGGGCTCTTGCTTCCTCATCAGCTTCAGCTCCTGCTGCAAGTGCAGCATCTTCTATCGCATCAAGTCTCTCCGAGATCTTGACAGCTGCTTGTTCTTCTTGCAGGCCAATGAATGCTTGTTGGACATGCTCTATCATTGGGTGTGCTTGTCTTTCTCGTTCCTCCTCCTCATCTTCCTCCTCTTGTCTCCGAATTCTTGCAGCTTCCTCATCAGCGTCGAGTTGAGCATTGACCCGAGCAACAATCGCCGCGTTCTCCTCAGCAATCTCGTTGCGAATGAGAGCCGGAAATTCGTTATAAGTAACGATGCGTCCCCAATCCGACATGAATCCAATTTCATCATGCAGCATCGGCATCTCCGTTCCGATTTGCCCAAAGACCCTTCCCTCATTGGCATGGCCATTGAGCACCCTCTTCCAGAAGTTATAGCGTTCCTCGTCGGTTCGATGATCTCCATAAATTGGGAGAGATTCTATTTGCGGGTAGGTGAGGTGAGTCTCCTCTCCGTTTACACCAACGGTGCTGTCCGGGGCTCTCGGAGGATTACTTCCAGGGGAGCCATATCCAGGGGAGCCGCTTGACGAGCCGCCTCCAGGGGCGCCGCAGCCAGAAGATCCTCCAGCTCCACAAGGTGCTACATTTCCAGGAGCTCTTGCAGCTCGTGGTGCTCGTCGACCTCTCGGAACATGGTCCTCCTCCTCATCGCTGCTTATCTCCGGGGTAGGAGACTTCGGCTTGCGAGATTTCTTTCCATACGCTGACCGAGCATTGACTGGCGGAGGGCGGAGAGCATTGTTGTCCTGCATAGCTGGAGACTTCGAGGCATTGATGTACTCCGTGAAGAAGTGATCCTCATCTGGCTTGCCACCCACAGGAGTTCCATCACTGGACGAATCCTGCGGTGAGCGGTTGTCGGCTCGTCGTCTCGCCTTCTTGATCACCCGATCCTGAGACGGTGATTTTGGAGCTGTTTCTGACTCTTCCGGAGTTGTTCCTGGCTTTCGAAGGATCATCCCATCCTTCATGTACAACTGAGGCGTCGGAGGCTTTTTCTCCATGTCAATGGTGAAAACTGTAAGACAAGGGTTATTCAAAGGAACGTGAGGTTTATTTCGTACCTTCTGATTTCCGCCAATCTCGCGGGGTCCTGTAAAACAAGACGCCGGCTAGAATGAACGCCTTCACATCATTTCTGTCCATTTTGTGGACTCTTCCGGCTTCAGCGACCGCTTTCAAGACCGCTTTGTACTCATGCTTCTCGAGGTTTCTAAAACAAGTGAATTCATTGAAGCGGCAGGATTACGGTAACTCACAAGTTCTTGAAGTAGATCCGCATGATGCCTTCAGCAGCGTAGCCATAGTCTTTCGTGTTCCACATGTCCTGAAAAGAAAGGGATTAGTGGATGAAAGAGAACTCTTCAAGCTTACTCCAAATTGCTCGGGTGGCAGCATAGCCATCACGTTTTGCTGCTCGATCATTTCGGCGAACTTTCTCTTCTTCTCCTGCAAAATATAATTGTAATTTGAAAGTTAGCCAATGATCTATCTCCCCGGACCCCAACTACCGTATTCCTTAAGCTCCGCCCCCATCAACTAACCTTCTCCAAATATGCTTTCTTCCGCTCCTCGCGCTTTCGTTGCTCCTCTAGCGCCTGCTCTTCTCGCAGTTTCTCCCTCTGCTCTGGTGACGACAGCCTCTTCGGTGGCGGCGGCGGGATCGGAGACATGTCGGCCCGTCGCTGACCACGTGGCGGAGGTGGTGGAATCGCTTCCACCCTTGGCTTCTTTGGTGGAGGTGGAATATCCGGTGACACGGGTCGTGCTTGTGGTGGCGGTGGAATGTCGTCAGGGATTAGATGTTGGGGAGGAGGTCCTCCTGGATGTCCTGGATACCCAGGGTACGGATGTCCCGGATGAGGTACGTAGTAGTAGCCAGGCATGTTAGGATGTGGATGTCCCATTGGTGGTCCATGTCCTATCGGTGGTCCATGTCCCATCGGTCCTCCAGGTCCCATCGGTCCTCCAGGTCCCATTGGTGGTCCATGTCCCATCGGTCCTCCAGGTCCCATCGGTCCTCCAGGTCCCATCGGTGGTCCATGTGGTACTCCATGCGGTGGCTCCCCAGGCCTTGGAAAATAGTACGGAGCGTTGATTGGTTGATCCGGATGATGTTGACGCATATAATCAACATGCTGATGCCATTGAGCGACGTATTGCTGGTATTCGGCGTACGCTTGCGGGTTCGAATGGTTGTAGCTCGGGTTGAAGAATCCGGCCGCTACAGGAGCATTTTCCGGCTCCGGCCGAGCAAAGCCACTCATTCTCGATCCGATTAAAGTTTTGTAGTTCCTGTTTTACCTGGAAAACACATTTATTGTACAAGTTTCAATGGGAATAAAGCGAACGATATATATTTGACACGTAGAGGGTTACGGTAAGGCGAGATGAATGAAAATGAATAGAGGATGTGAGATGAGAAAAGATTAGGAGTTGCCCTGCGACTTGGAGTTCTGAGCGAGCTCACGGAGCACTCACGCGCTCACAGGAAAGGGAACGAAGAGGAGAGAGCATGTGGAAGGGAGAGATGCAGAGAATCGATGCGGGAGTGAGCCATAAAAACAAGAGGGGCGCCTTGGCGCGCTGCCTCGCTCTGCTCTTCGCCTCGGCGACGTCGGCGACGGGCAGCGAGAAGGAGAGAGAGATGTGCGCTTTCAGGGAAATGAGGCGGGGGCGCCGCGGGGAGAGAAAACGCACGGATATGTTTTTGTGGGTGCGTGTGAAGCCGCACGGTTGTGCGGTGAGGGGGAAGAAAACGAAGAGCCTGGCAAGGAGCCGCGGCGGGCTAAGAGCCGGGGAGCAAGAGCGGGAGAAGGGGAAACGAAAAAGAGGACGAAGTGAGGACGACGTTCTGAAGCTCTCGGGGCAGGAGAATAGGCTCCGCCCACTTTTATGCTCGGCCCGAAAATGGGTGGGGCTTCGAGAGAGCGCTATCGATCCTTGAGCGTCACCTGAAAATGAAAAACACACGGAACTCAACCACAAGAACATTTGCAACTCACCAGACAGTACGACGGCCATTGGAAAGGACTCGTGGTTTAGATGTTGAGGATCCTGGCTTCACGACACCAAAAATCTTCTCCTGGCCGCCAAGGATCTGGTCGAGGATGTTGGAAGGTCTGCAAAACGAAAGGGATTACGTGGACCATTGGGAGTGAAGTTCTCACGTTGGCTTAGGTGGCTCCGGCGGTGAAGGCATCCTGACGGGCTCCTCGTCCATAACAATGACGTCATCGCTGGAAAGAAAAAGAGATTTTTCTATTGAATCGTACAAGGAAAAGGTAGAGAGTATGTCTAGGGAAAAGAGCGTTGAAATTTCAAATTCCCACAAATTTTCTCACATCGGCCCTTTGTTGGTGTCGATTTCAACAAAAAAGTTCGAATAGCACTTCCGGGAGTGACATCATTCAGGATATTGTGTGTTCAATGGTCATAATTGGACCTGACACTGGATAATGTTGACCATTTGACTTCCAATGCTATTCTGATACTTCCTCTCACTGGGCATAGCATTCAGAAGAAGTATAGTTTTCGTAAATGAGGAAAAGAGCTGGATTTGAGTCAAATAACAGAAAACTCAGATTCCTTCAACGACAAGGTGGTTTTTGGGTTTGTAAGGCGTCCTGATATTGTGTGTTCGATGGCTATAATTGGACCTGACACTAGCTAATGCTGGCTATACGACTTCCGAAATTGTTTTGAAACATCATATCACTGAACCCGACACTCAGAAAAAAGATCTAGTTACTGGAAATCAGAAGAAGTGCTGGATCTGAATCGAATGACACAAATTTCAATTTTTTCCAAAGATAAGGTGGTTTTCTTTGTTTTTTTGGTCTGTAGGTTATGTCAGCCGTCCTGTGAGACTACAAGGATGATTAGGCACAGCCTGGTCAGCGTAGAGCCAGGACGCCGAGTCAAATTGGTCTACAGTAACCTCCAGCGTCCTTCGCATCAGTCCTTCTTCCCAAAAGCCACGTACACACATCCTTGCTTCCGTGTTCTCCGCATGTAAACGACATGTCGTTCCGAAGTGTCGTTCTTTTCCCCTTCCCCGCGCGAAAATCGCTTCCGTAGCTTTAACGGTGACGTTGATTGACACAACGGCCATTCGACATTATCCACAGTCGCCACGTCATATAATCCACGTCACCCCCCAGCCCATGAATTCGAGAAGAGCCTTGGGAGAAAGGGGAAAAATAATGGTGTTTTGAAGGAGGCGAGCCGCATAGGAAATTGCCTTCTCTATACGAAAGCCACGCATCAGGAAATTGAAAGAAAAAGTGGCGAGAGAAGGAAATTGATGAGTTTTTAGAGCGCTGGTTGAGAAATGAGAGCTCGGGCAGAGCCGTCTAATAAGCTTGATCAA
The DNA here is from genome assembly GCA_900536315.3 of Caenorhabditis becei. Lineage (NCBI taxonomy): Eukaryota > Metazoa > Nematoda > Chromadorea > Rhabditida > Rhabditidae > Caenorhabditis > Caenorhabditis becei. The sequence continues at coordinate 169,531 of LR539181.1, forward strand.
CAGCTCCTAATGAAGCTTTTCAACTATGAGTAACGTTAGGCAAAAGAATAGCAGTGTACGTGAATTTCAGAAGAGATTCATTCCAATTAGCACTAATTGTCATGAGCCATTGTCACAAGTCCTTTCATCCATCCGGCCGAGGATTACGGTAGCTACTGGCTATTTCAAGACAGGGAAGCCAAGCATTCTCATCGCAATTTTTATTTCGAGAAGTCCTGGGATAATCCTGAGCAGACTTGTTCCCTCACTCATTTACGTCAAGACCAGTGAATCGTAGTGGATTCTGTCGTAGCTTTATACAAAATGTCACCTTGACTCGTCCGACGTCAAAGTGACATCTTCTGGGATTGAAATCCGAATGAGTTATTGCTGTACACTTTTTGCGGACACTTTGACGACTACTCCAGTTGACGAGAAAAGAAGCTCCTTGCCTGGCACTTGGAGCTTGATTAATGGCTTGGAAAGCCGTTTTCGGAGCGCGCAGCCTTCTTTTTGGATTGAGAGGTTTGGAACGAGCAGGAGCAAGAGTGACGGAAAGTAAAGCTTACCAAGTGGCTCATGACTCACATGGTGCTCAGAATCTGTGAAGTTGGTGGTGTGTGCTTGGCAAGCAACTACTTACAAAAGACTCACAAGCGGAGGAACTCAGTTAACGACTTGCTCGTCTGATAATATTTTTGTTATCAACTGCAATTCCACGTCGTTCCGACTGCTCACAAGACACGTCCACTGATAAAGTCGAGTACTCTGACCAAAGACCGGGAAACGGTTCCATTCAAAGGTCCAAGCAGAGCAGGTCAGAGGATTTCACGGATTACTGTAGGTAGCAGAGATTCGGAGTGTTCCGTGCTCCGTGCTCCTTCTATAGCTATCACACATGGTTACGGTAGCTGCCCCGTGCTTGATACTACGGCTCCGCGCTCCGAAAGTTGCAATTTTGCATTGAAACCACACTCACCAATCCAACTGCTTGATTCGTGCTTCAAAATCAGTGAACCGCCTCGTCCAGGCTGACTGACGACTGAATGGCAGTCGCTCTTGGTTGGTGATAAACTGTTTACGATGAAACCGAATCTTTGGGGGTGGTGCTCATGATTTTCATTGTTATGATTGTCATTTCCCAATGGTTTACCGGAAATTGGACGCCTCCAACTTGATAACATAAACAATCTGACGCCCGGGAACTCCACTAATTGAAATTGATGGAGTAATGACAACAGAACCGCCTTTCTCCTTTTTACGGTGATTGGAAAGACTTCTGACGACGCTCCGGACATGACGGCGGTAAAGCTGGATAGCTGTGGAGAATAGGAGAGTACCATAACGGCCGATGTCACGAATTTGTTCGAATCTCACTACCCGTAGGCTTTTCCGACGCGCGTTTCCCACAAAACATCAAATTTTCATGAGATAACACTTCGAGTGTGGTTACATGATAGTCCTGTGCCAGAGAGCATTGGGTTCAAAGGAAATCGCCGGTGGCGTTGGCAAAAGAAAGGATGAACTCGTCCAAATCGTTGAGAAGTGCTCTGACGACGTTCCAAGCACAGTAGCACGGTAAAATGGAGGGAATCAACACTGTTTCGACAAAGTCTTGCTTTCGGGCGGTTTCTCCAATGCGAGTTCCTCACAGGTCATGAAATGTTCATGAGACAACACCTTTGGCTGCATTTCATGACAGATCGGTGCCAGGGAGCTTTGGTGGCAGCGTTTGAAGAAGTTTGGCGGTTACACTGACCAAACAAGGGATGGGCTCTTTCGAATAGTTGGTGATGACTTCCGCCGACGTTTCGGGTGTCCTAGCGATGCTGCTGTTGGGCTAGAAATGGAGAAACCTCAAGCATCACAACGCGCCGGCATACGTCATGGATTTGTCGGAATTCCATTAGCCAGCGGTTTCTCGTGCGCATATTTCTCACGACGCAGATATCTTTCAAGAGACAAAACTTTCGGCCATAATAGCCGTGCGCCAGGGAGCACTGCATTGGAAAACGGCGTTGGCCTTGAGAGAGCGAGGGGTGAGGTGTTCCAAATCGATGAGGAGACTTCTGACGACGTTTCGTACGCAATTCCAGTGAAACTGGAGCACATCGGGTAGAGAAATTGCGAACTACACGGATCCGAGTGAATATCGCTACTCGGCGGCTCCTCCGATACAAACTTCTCACGATTCATCAAAATTTCATGAGACAACATTCCCGGCGTGGTTACATAATAACCCGGGGTCACGGAGCGTCGAATTTGGGAAAATCGGCAGCGCAGGAATCAAAAGTATGGATGAGGTCTTCCAAACCGTCGGAATGACTCCTGCCGACGTTCCGAACGTGTTGGCGATGGAATTGAAAGGCCAGGGATGACAAGAAGTCAAGAAGCACAAAGCCGCGGTGTCGACGGTGTCAGAGGGTAAAACGGACCCGACTGCTCGGATACTTCCAGTACCTCTACCACTAGGTACCATTGATAGCTTGAATTTGAGAGAGATTGACGACCGAACCGAGAAAACGGAAGATAAGCTTCTTCAAATCGTCGGGATGGCTCCTGTCGACGTTCCAAACGTGTTGGCGATGAAAATGGAGGTCTGGGACACCCAAAACGCCAGGAAGCACAAAGCGGCGGGTAACACGGACCCGACAGAGTATAGCTTCTCCGCTTCCAGCATACCGGCTACCTCGGTACCATTGGCAGCTCCAGTGACTAACAGATCGGCGACCAAACCGACAAGACGAATGAAAAGGTTCCTCAAATCGTTGAAATAGCTCCTGTCGACGTTCCGGGCATGACGCTAGTGCACGAGGCAGCGGCACCGCCGCACGACGGGTTCCCCCGCATGTTCTCCACATTTTTTTCAAAATTTCACAAGACAACATCAAATACTCACTTTTGCCGGATTTGCAGCTTGAGCTCCTTGACCTTCCCAGACTTGCGAACTCGTCCAATCTTCACCTCGCCTTCGTCGCTTTTCTTCGTCGACGTCCTTTTCTTCCTCCTGCCCTTCGTCGACTTCTTCCGCTTTGTCCCACTTTTCGTTTTTCTCTTCCGCTTGGTTTTCTTTCCGCCGACGCGTCGTTTTACGGTTCTCCGCTTTCGGGCGAGGATTCTGCAGGAAAACATCCATTTCCCTGTCTGAAGGGTGCAGCGAACTCACTGTGGCAGTTCAGGGAGATCGGCGTCTGGAACATCATCGGCGAGCACGTAGGCATCCTCTCGGTGGAAAATTGGCAGTGGTTTCTCCTCGGGTTCCGAATCCGGTTCTTCCTTTTTGATAAAATAACTGAAAAACGTCGAGAAAATTGATTTCTACTGTTTCTCTGATGACTCACTTCATATCCTTCCTGCCTCACGGCATTGAGAGGCGACGACCAGAAAAATCGATGCGAATTCGGCGTCAAAACAGAGAAGCAAGGAAAAATAGTTGAGGAGAAGAGAAACCGCGTACGCAGGCCGCAACGCGTGTGTTCGTGTCTGCGGGCCACCACTTGCGCTCACAAAACACTCACCACACACACCGCCTGCGCCTCCCGTGTTCACGCGCTCTCTTAGCGTCTTGTCGGTTGGTTTGCCCGGTCGGCGGGCCGGCCAGCTCGATAGTGTGACGTCGTCCGAAAAGGAGAACACGGCCGAGGGAAAAGCACGTGAGAAGGGAAAATAAGGGGGCTAGAGGCGACGGGCAGTGAGTGACAGATGGCTACGAAAGGGGCGAATTAACGATGGAGAACGAGGATTCTGGGAAACGAATGCGAAAAATATACTGCTGCTGCTGGTGAAGGGAAAATTCTAGGGAAGGGATATTTCGTTGGGGTAATTTATGTGCTGGCCCGGGTACGAAGGGAAGATGGAAAAAGTGGAATGGATGGGAAAGGGGTGGGTTAAAAGAAATTTAGGAAAAAAAAATGGAAGAAAGGGAAAACAGGAAATTTTGTGATCAAAATGACGATAAGATAAGAAAAATAACTGAAAATAGAAGACTTTCCAAATTTACCAAATTTTCCCTCAACTTGCCCACTTTCAAAATGCATTCCAACCTCTCCTTATCAGTTCCTTTTCCCGCCAGATACCCGCTCTATTTGATTTGCACCTCCATTCTCCTCTCATTTTATAACCATCAGCACTATTTCTAATTGCATGATCACTAAAAATTTGGTAACTTTTTTGGTTCTCCTGGGCGCGACTGGAACCGGAATTGGTATCAGATCATGTGAAGGGAAAACTGTAAGTTGAAGGAGATGGTGGAAGTGATAGGGAAGTTTATTTCAGGACGTTAGACCAGTGGTGTCAGGGGTTCGAATTGAAAGTGATGTTGGATCACCGGGGTTTTCGGGATATGGGTGAGGAGCTCAAAAACTCCCTTGTAACTTGATATGTTTCAGAGAAGCTGGTGAACTACTCGTACAACCTGATGTACCAGTGGAAGTTGTTATTTTTGGGCATGGTTTAGAAGATGTTGAGATGGTCACATTCACTGATTCCGTTTGTGTGACTTCTGAATTCAACATCTCCGAAAGTGCATTTCACATTCACAAGGATATGAAGATAGTGTTCAAGTTCTCGTTTTTAGCGTAACCTAACTTTTTTCCCGTTTTTCGGAGTTACAGTAACATTTTTTAGCTGGGACCGCCCATGGAGGATCTGTCTCAAGTCTGAAAGCCACGGCTTCACGCAAATCGACGATGACAGAACTTGGATCAAAACTGTCAAACTAGAACATGAAACCATGCTTCCTGTGGGCGTCCAGGTCGCCATTTTAGTCCTCCTCTTCTCCACATCTGCCCTATGCTCCGGACTAACCTTGGGGTTAATGGCCTTGACACCAGGAGAGCTCCGAATCCTTTCCAAGTCAGGGTCACCGACGGAAATGAAGTATGCAGCTGCTATATACCCAATCAGGTGTCAAGGGAATAGGTTGTTGTGTACAGTTATCATCATGAATGTTGTGAGTGGAAGGAAGTGGGGGAGGGTTACTGTAGCTGTTTTTCAGCTTGTCAACACTGGAATCACACTTCTTTTCGATGACTTGGCAGAGGGCTTGATAGCTTTTGTAGCTTCAACTATCGGAATTGTGATTTTCGGAGAAATCCTGCCACAAAGTATTTGTGTGAAGTATGGCCTGGCAGTTGGGTTTAACACTATCTATATCACAAAGTTCTTCATGTTTATACTGTTCCCCATCACATATCCTTTGGCAAAGGTGGGTTACTAGCCGGAAAGCTGGAGACGTGAGAAACCTTTGAATGTCAGGTCCTAGACATCTATGCTGGAGAAGATATCGATGTGGTGAATCGAAACCGAATGGTGGAAATGTTAAAGATGAATATGACAAATGGAGAGTGTGACATTGTAAGCCAATTACCACTTTTTACAGTAAAACGGTTCTCAGGACATCTCTACACTAAAAATGGCTATTGGAGCGATGGAACTCACCAAAAAGTCGGTTCATCATGTTATGACAGACATTGATGATGTCTTCATGCTCTCTGAGGACAAAGTGCTGAACGCCGAGACTATGACAAGGATTTCAGATTCTGGCTACTCTCGGATACCCGTCTACGAGGGAAATAACAGAAATAAAGTGAGACTTCTGCCGTTTCCCAACATTCATTGGTTTTGCAGGTCAAGAACCTGTTGTATGTTGGTGATCTGGCGTTAATTGGGAAAGATAATAATATCACTGTGAAAGCAGTCGCTGGATTTAACAAACGACGTCTTCGGATTGTGGATGAGAACATGCCACTGACAGCGTTGATGGATGAGTTCAAAATGGGGGAGTATCACTTGGCAATGGTGGCGAAGGCATCTGAAGCGAAGAAACATCATGGCAAGTTTGTGGATGACAAGATTGATAACTTTATCATGGTAAGAAGAGAGAAGGTGATAGGGAAAGTGAAAGTTATTGTTTTTTCTCTTCCTAGAAGTCAATGAAACTAGTGGAAGCCACAATGTTGCCACCACAAGACCCATCTGAAGAACATCCGGTCACACTTGTGGGTTTGATCACTTTGGAAGATATCACCGAGGAACTATTGCAATCGGAGATCACTGACGAGACGGATTGTTATGTGACGGATGATGCGCAAAAGAAACGACGCACGAATACTTCGAAGAAAAGTGTGGCGGAACTTTTTTGCAGTGAGAAGAAGAGCGAGCGACTTTCACTTCATATGTTGGAGGTGAACTTTGGATACGGTACTGTGTCATGGGACTGCATTACTTTTCAGATGGCTGAAAGATGGCTTCATGAGAAGACCCCAATTTTCAGTGGGATGAACCCAAAAGCTTTTGAGAACTTGATCCAAAGAAACATTCGGGAAGTTCTTATAGTTCCCCCGAAAAACAGCACCTCACCGTCTACCCTTAACTTATTTGAGTGTGGCGTCATGAGCAAGCGTTTTGTGCTCATTCTAGAAGGAAAAGCTTCCATTCGCTTCAGAAAGGTACCGGATACTTTGGGGTACACTACGAATCGAGCTTTCAGAGAGATTTGGTATTTGAAGTCGGGCCATGGACATCTTTCGGAGAAGCTATTCTCGAAAAAGTTGAGCAGTGTATCATTGAGAATCGAGGTGGGCAATTTCTCCAATTCTAGCATATCTTCTGTTTTTCTGTTTTCCAGAACCATCCTCCGGATTCTTCTTCTTACCAGATTACGATTTAGTTGTTAGTGGGCCTTGTCGGTTCCTTCAGGTCAGTTCCGTTGCCAATTCCAGCAAGACTTGATGGAATTCCAGATTTCAACCAGTTCCCTTTTACATTCCTTGAGAATCACTCAATTTGTTCGGGAGATACGGTAGTTTTGAGAAATTTAAAAAGATTTATGTTTCGACTTTCAGAACCCCGAAGATATCTATAACCAGTGATGAAGATCAGAATCCTGGCTCTCGGAAAGTGAGTTTCTTCCCCCTTTACTTTGTAAAAGACTTGGAAAACAAGAAGTTCCCAATTGCCTCCGTTTTAGGTGTCATTCATGGACAGTAGCCCAACAAACGGAAGAAAACGCTCGTCGACCAGTGTCATGAGCTCCTTGGCGCTACCACCGGCTAGATTGGCTGCGAAAATTGCATCTGTCGAAGAATTGATGCCACTTATGGAGAGAGATGTAGAATAGTCGTTGGCGTTGGGAAAATGTTCTGTTTGTGTAATAAAACTGTGTTTGAAGGGACTTTCTGGACAGGTTCGAAGAAAAAAGCAAACCAACGGGTTATCTTATACTGACACATGACCTATGACAGTGAAATAGGATAGATGTAGTGTCAAATTTAAAAAAGTTGCTGCGTTCGGGGGGAATCGAACCCCCGTCGAATGCTTGGAAGGCATCCATGCTGACCATTACACCACGAACGCATGTTTCGGAAAAGATGAGAAGCGGGTGACAAAATTGAGTAAAACGAGAGGAATTGCTGTCTCCGCAACAACAAACTGTCGGGAAACGTGTTTTATGCATCCGATTCATATGCATCTCCCTGTGTTGTCAAATCGGGTAATCTTCCATTTGCCCGATTGTCTCCATTTGGTCACCCGCTTCTCATCTTTTCCGAAACATGCGTTCGTGGTGTAATGGTCAGCATGGATGCCTTCCAAGCATTCGACGGGGGTTCGATTCCCCCCGAACGCATAATTTTTTTTGAAATTTTAAATTCAAATTTTTGTTCGGATACACTATGAAAGTGGCAATATTGTCACGTCACGTTTTATTCCAGCTAACCAGCAAGTTTTCGTTTTGAAACGACAAATTTCACCAATCTGGAATGAAAAACAGAAAGTTGAATCTGACCAGAATGGCAAAGCGCGCACCTTATATATACGAGAGGCCGTGCATGCAGCCGGCGTTTTCCTTGCTTCTCCGTCTCATCTGGTTAGTATTGAATAGCAAGAGAAGAAGAGCTTTCTTGGCAAGAAGCCCAGAGAGGAAAAGACGGCGAGGCGTCGGCTGCACGCACCCCTCTCCGTATATAAGCAAACGCTTCCCCGTCACTTGTGGGCCTTTGTGAAAGGCTGATCGGTCCGGAGTCATTGGGTTATCATTTGTGAATCCTCCCATTGACACCAACTTGACCGTAATTTTTGCATTTTGGACATGGATCTGAATACCAGGAAGAATACTGGGTTTGGGGAGTTTTTTTTTGCAAAATTTCGGTCAAGTTGGTGTCGATGGGAGGATTCACAAATGATAACCCACCAACTCCGGACCGAGAAAGAAGGACGAGAACGACGGAACAACGTTTTGATTTTATACAGATGGAGAGGCGAGCGTCCGACATTTTCTTTCCTCTCGCTGCTGACCGGCAAAGTTATCAACTATTGCGAAACAAGAGAAAAGGAGAGAAGAACGGATACTTCCTACGTTTTGTAATACTAGACAACAGTTTCGGACAGCAGCGATAGGAAGGGAAACGTCAGCCGCTCACCTCTTCACCAGTATATAAACACCGTGATGTTCAGTTATTCCCCGTCGGTCCGGAGTCAGTGGGTTATCTGAACCTGAACCCCTTCCCATTGACACCAACTTGACCGAGTTTTTTGGGAAAGTAGATAACAAGGATCAACTGATGGAGAATCTTGTGGAATGTCATTAATATGGCATGAAAGCTAATCAGAACAGTATCAGAAACATGAATTGTAGATGCCATGGTTCTGTTAGAATTTCAGATTCCTATTTGGTATTGAAATAAGATGACACCTGTTGTGTTGCTAATAAAAACTTTGTAATGCCCCGGCACTTCTAATTGTATCAATTCTCCAGCAAGATTTTGTTTTTCATTCGTTTTCGCAAAAGTTCGGTCAAGTTGGTGTCGATGGGAGGGCTTGAGATAACCCACCGACTCCGGACCGACTGGAATGACGAGCGCCCGGCGTTTTCTTTCCTCTCGCTGCTGGCTGACCAACTAACATGTTTCGTTCGTTTCGCAATGTTTGTTAACTTTACCGGGCTGCCGCGAGAAGAAAGAAAACGTCGGGCGCACGCCTCTCCACCTGTATATAAACGCCGCGTTGTTCAGTCATTCCAGTCGGTCCGGAGTCGGTGGGTTATCAATTTCCTGAACCCTTCCCATCGACACTAACTTGACCGAACTTTTTGGGAATTCGGGGGTAACAATGAACAAGTTATGCACATATTTTGCACCGAGGACAGTTACTCCGCTCGAGTGATTGATGAAAACAACTTTTGGCAACATTTCAAAAGAATTACTGCGTTCGGGGGGAATCGAACCCCCGTCGAATGCTTGGAAGGCATCCATGCTGACCATTACACCACGAACGCATGTTTCGGAGAAGAGGAGAAGCCGGTGATGAACAGGAAAGAAGCAGGAGATATCGCCGAATTAGGAAGCGTCATGATCTGCCTTTGGAATCGCAAAAGACACGTTTTCTCGGCGGTGGTTGGACAAGAATGATGTCACTGAAAGTTTATCTGGAATCGAAATAGTATCCTTGAAATCTGTAAAATATTTTCTTTTGCTAATTTAGTCCGAAAGAATCCTTGTTATTCAGCTACCATTCAGCTACCACTTCACTTCCACCATCTCCTTCCAAAAACGCAAAAATGCATTGGTTTTGGCAAGAGTGTCTAGAGCGCGCTCCTTATATATGCGAGAGGCCGGGCATGCAGCCGGCGTTTTCCTCGCTTTTCCGTCTTCTTTAAAAGGAAGGCAGCCCAAATTTCGCAACTTGTGCTCCTGCGTTTCTTGTCGGTCGAAAACATGCCAGCTGCCATTTTCCGGTGAAGATTCCGCCAACTTTTCGTTTGTGGTATAATGGACAGGTAATGTTTTCCAACTATTCCTCAATGGGTTCTATTCTCTCCAAACGCAGTATTCTTCCTGGTTTTCAGATCCATTTCCAAAATGCAAAAAGTACGGTCAAGTTGGTGTCAATGGGAGGATTCACAAATGATAACCCACTGACTCCGGACCGATCAGCCTTTCACAAAGGCCCACAAGTGACGGGGAAGCGTTTGCTTATATACGGAGAGGGGTGCGTGCAGCCGACGCCTCGCCCTCTTTTCCTCTCTATGTTTCTTGCCAAGAAAGCTCTTCTTCTCTTACCTTGCTATTCAATAAAAACCAGATGAGACGGAGAGTTAGAAAACGCCGGTGGAATGCATACTCACTATGTGAACTCTCTCCTTCTCCACACCCTCGGGCATTAGGCAGGTGCATAGAGTCAGTGAGTTGGCCTTTCTCACGTTGACTGCAAAATAACTGAAAATTTTGGTTTTTTGCTAGTGGATCTGCACACCAAAAAGAACCTATGTAGTTGACACGTCGTTGAATCAAGAGTGAGGATCGGATTGAGTACTGATCAAATTTCAGTGTACAAATTGACGAATTCTCACTTTCAAGTCGAAAGAAAAAGTTTTTGAATGCTCAAACGTTTATCAAGCCACAGAAACAGAACATGCTTAGCATTTAGTGGCAGTAGCCATGTAGATCTTGAGCATCTCGGTGTTGGTGTTGTAGATCTCAATCTCGACATTGTGAACACCCTTCATTCCCTCGATGACGATCTCGGCGGTGAAGTGAGACTGTCCTCCGGGTGGGCTGATCTTGGCCATGCGGAGGGTGATGACGTAGTCGTCTCCGAAGGGCTTGTTCGAGAGCTGACGGACAGCGTTGTCTGGAAAACCGAGTTTCAGACGACTTAGGAGAGAAGTTCTGGTTTTACCTTTGTTCATGTTAATACCGCATCCATGAAAGACAAATTGAGCATCAATCATGGACTCGATCTGTCCCGGGTTGGAAGAATCCAAGATTGCAACCACTTTCCGCAGATAGTCCAGAGTAGCATCCAAGATCTTCGGATGACCAACAATGTCCCGAGCCATGCGGACTGATCCATTGGCAGAGACAGTGGCGACGATGGCGAAGAAGATGAGGAAGGAGCGCATGTTGCAGGAGACTGTGTTCCGTAAAGACACCGTTTTCCGGTGGTCTTTTATAGTTCCGAAAGTGGGAGGGAAATATTCAAATGGGGTTTTTTAGATGGTTCGAAGTGCTCATTTTATTGGTTTTTGGATGAGGTGGTGACACATCGCGGAATATTCCAGAGAATGATCAGAGATCTGAAACTAGACTGTATAGAGCTGCCTGAGAGGATCACTTACTCCTTTTTGAACTCACATACCTTATCCAGCCAGGATCCGCTCAGATGGTACAAATTTTGAATGTCAGACACTGACAAAAAGTCCCGGATATCAAATTTCAGCTAGGATCCAAAGATCGAAACTTTACCAACGTAACTCAGAAGGTTACGGGTTAGCTCAAACATTCAAACACAGAGATCTGAAATTAGACTGTATTTAGCTGCCAAAGAAAGATAAGATTTGGATAAGAGTGGATCAGTTGTTTTATTTCAAGCTATGTTCAAACTATTCACGGAAAAATGAAATAATCAAAGACTGTTCTTCTAAATCATTCGAGTATTGAGTTCATAGCACTTCAAGCAAGTCTAGGACATCACAGATCAGCTGAAAATCGAATACTGTAGCCCTGTTTCCATACCACGGTTCCCATCCTGATTCGATTAGCCGTTTCCTCCGCTCCCCCGCTTTTCCCTCAGTTGTCTCCATTCCCCGTCCGCCATGCGCTCGGTAGCCTTCCCACTTCTGATCGTCTACTTTTTCCTGGTTTTCACTAACTCCGTCCCTCCAGATATCTACGAAATTCCTGTCGACAGAGATGAAGCAGTTCTACAACGGTGCTTGGTATGGGGCATGCCCTACATGAATGGGTTCATTTCTGCTATTCGTGAAAATGATTATTCCTACCCCAGGAGTTTGAACCTTAGTCATATTCCTATGGATTACGATCCTTGCCAGGGGGAACCTGTTTTGATTCCAGGAGGTTAGTCGAGATAGTTTTTACCAAAAAATAAACTCATTTGCAGTGGAGAAATTGATCTATTATCTTGGTTTTCATCGATCCAGAAGTTACTTTTACTCAGGTGTATTCATCAAAAATACAAAATGCTGGCTGACTATGTCGTACAAGGATTTACATTATAGCTACGTGGCTATGGAAATTGCATTCCGCCTCGCGATAGGTGTGCGAGTGAACTATACATTGGCGTATCTTCGAGTTCACGACCCGTTTGAGTGCTTTTAACCCGGAGTGAAGCTTTCTGAATAGTTTCTGGGTTTCAAACAATTATGTTATACTGAATAAAGAAATATTATACTGTTATGAGTCTACTAAAACTTTGAAAAAAAACAAAGTTTTGCGCGTTAAGTTGGATATGCCGGTGTAAAATGCAATTTTTGGATTTTCTGATTTCAACTCCCAAATAACTCGAATAAGAACAACTGGATTGCAAATAACTTTTATTGAACACCCAATTATTTTGGTCTCGGGGTGTCGGGTGGCTTGCCCGACCCCAAGAGACCATTGAAGTGGCTGAAGACGTTCATCTCGACGGTCGACATGTCCCGAAGTGTTGCAAAGTGTTGAGAGTTGATGAGAAGCTTGCAGGCAGAAGAGTCCGGAGAGATCCTGGACTCGAACAGCAGAGTAGGAGAAGTGAGTTCTCGAATGATTTCTAAGCCGCTAGAAAGAGCTTTTATACTGGGGAAAGTGGTCTTTGGTTTGTTTCGCAACAAACGACATGGTAATATAAACCGCCTTTTTTGGGCAGAACGCGCAGGAACACCGGGGGAGCGGGGAGGCGGAGAGGGTGAAGCACAGATCAGTATCAGTTTCGCTTAGCGCACAGATCAAAAGTTTGGATTCAAGTAGAGCAATACTGCGAGAAACATTACGAGATTCGAATGAACAGACAAGTGACATTGTTGACGACGGCAGTTTCAGTAACTCGTAGACAAAAGACACTATCTTGGAGCTAGTTTCAAAACGGAACGGAAAAACACGTTCATGTAGATTGTAAAACTCATAGCTGCTCTGCGGATTAGTTTTGTTTCCCCCGGAATTCTTTGCTGCAATTGTTAAGGCCCAAATGTCCCAGCACTTCTAATGCTATTGTTTCTCCAGTAAGATTTCGTTTCTCATTTGTTTTTGCAAAAGTTCGGTCAAGTTGGTGTCGATGGGAAGGGCTTCAGATAACCCACAGGTGAAGAGGCGAGCGCCCGACATTCTCCTTCCTCTCTGGACCGACCGAACTTTTGTTCGTTTCGCAATGTGTGCTTTATCAAGCTGAAGGTAAACGTCGGGCGCACGCCTCTTCAAATGTATATAAGCAGAGCGCTGTTCAATCATTCCAGTCGGTCCGGAGTCGGTGGGTTATCAATTTCCTGAACTCTTCCCATCGGCACTAACTTGACTGAACTTTTTGAAAAATCGGGGGTTATAGTGGACAAGTTATGCGAATTTTTTACAGTTGGAACGTACTCCGACTTAAGTGGTACAAAAACATAACTTTTGGAAAGTTTCCAAAGAGTGTTCTGCGTTCGGGGGGAATCGAACCCCCGTCGAATGCTTGGAAGGCATCCATGCTGACCATTACACCACGAACGCATGTTTCGGAGAAAAAGAGAAGCCGATGATGAACATGAAAGAAACGGGAGATATCGCCGAATTAGGAAGCGTCATGATCTGTCTGTGGAATCGCAAAAAACACGTTTTCTCGGAGGGGGTCGGACAAGAATGATATTTTCTCATGGAAAGACAAGTTATTGCTCATGTCACACAGTGTTCTGCATATTCACAAAGAAATAGAAAACAAACATTTATTGAACACGACCAATTATTTTGGTCGCGGCGTGTCCGGAGGCTTGCCGGAACCAATGATGAGGTTGAACTCCTGGATTGACATGTTGACGAGGACGGTGGAGCAGTTGGTGAAGATGAGTTAAAGATGCAGGTGAACAAGTCGAGGACTGGATCCTGGACTTGAACAGATGAGAAGATAGAAGAATGAAACTCTCGAATGATTTGAAAGCTGCTGGCGAGAGCTTTTATACTCGGGAAAGTGGTCTTTGGTTAGCATTGCAACAAACGATATGGTAATCAGAACCGCCTTTTTTGGGCCAGCTGTTGTTTTCTCCTTCCTCTCTGAACTTTTCATCTGTGTGCTACACTGAACTTCTGCTGATCTGTGCTTCACCCTCTCCGCTTCTCCCTTCCCCGGTGTTGCAGCGCGTTTTGCCCAAAAAAGGCGGTTTATATTACCATGTTGTTTGTTGCAAAACCAACCAAAGACCATTTCTCCCAGTATAAAAGCTCTCCCCAGCGGCTCGGAAATCACAACAGAACTTGCTTCGTCTGCTACTTCAACCTCAGAGTCCATTACTTCATCCTCGACGCTGAGAACTCACTCTTCACCGACGACAACAACAACTTCTTGCTTCGTCATGCTGATCATCGGCGAACTCTTCTACTTTGATGGCTATCTGGGGTCTGGCAAGCCCCCGGATACGCCAAGGCCAAAATGATAATGTGTCAATAAACGTTTCTTCACAAGTTTCGAGTACTCATTCAAAATGTTTGAAATGTATCTCATTCAGCTTTTGCAATACGCGAGATGATTACTCGTTTTTTCGCTTTCAACGAGAATTTTGTCAGTCTTATTGAGTTTCTTCTGACAAGACACTTCCAGTTCCAATGAGCATACGGACATGTTCCAGTTAGCGTCAGCTCGTAACCAACAATAAGAATCCAATTAGCACTCGAAACAAGCTGCTCGCCAATTCCAGAAGTACATTTTCTTCGTTTCGTATTTGCGTAACTGACAGTTTCTCTTCGTCTTGCATACTCATCTCAACTGCCAAAACCAATAAACACGCGGCAACCATTTTTGTCCCACTGGCAGGCAGCCGACTCGGCGACCCTCTCCATGGCCGGGGGTTCCTAGGCCACGGCACTCTTTCTTGCGCCGCTTTTAGTTCTTCTAAACGGCAATTTTCTCTCATTTCACTTGTTTCTTGATTCCTGCAGTTATATTGACTTTGCGTTCATTTCCGTGTCTTTTCTTCGATGTTTCTTTCCGCCTTTATTTTATCTAAATTGGTTTTTTTCTAGTGAAGATCAACTGCGACATTTTTGGATAGGGTAGCCTTAGCCCATGGATAGATGGTCAAGGTATGTTCTTTCCAAACTTACTTGCTGTCTAACTCTGATTTTTCCAGGGAGGCAATGGATGGTGAATGGCACAGATGGATGGAGCATTTCCGGAAACCGCACAAGAGCGGATTTCGAACGGAAGAAAGGAAAAGGAAATACAGTTGCAACAACGATGAGAATGCAATCTGAAAACAGCAATCCAGAAAAACCTGGGACGAGAAGAAGGAATTGGCAAGAAAAAGAAAAACAGCTTGAGGTAACGTCCCCACGTGTTACGGGTTTGTCACTTAGCCCTGTTATTAGTCCAATTCGAGGAAAACATACTGATAACCTTCAAGTTACTCTTTTTAGTTAGTTTTAATGGCCGCATTGGTGATTTTGAGTGTTCTTTAATTCTCATCGTCCTCAATTTGGTTTTTCATCAGTTTCGCTTCATTCCCAATAGAAAACGAGTCAGTTGTTTGGAAACCTCCATGATTTTCATTTGCTTGTTTTCTGTAACAGTCAATTTGATTTTGACAGAATCTTTTTTGTCTTTTTTGGATCTGTACTACAACTTTCTTTTTCAGGATTCCATCGTACACGTTAAAAGAGATGCATCGATGGGAAACATCAATTGCTGAAAAAAAGGAGGATGGTTCATCGACTTGTTGGAAAAGGACTCCAGGAATGGTTGCCGAGGTTCTTATGTTCTTTCTCAGTTCTCACCCTATCTAACTGAACTTTTTCCAGTGGACACATACCGATAGGATGGTCAATTGATGCAATTCATCAGAACGAACGGATGAAAAAAAGAAACAACATCGTTTGTCAAAAGGGTGGAAGCAAAACAACAATGAATGATGACGGAGTCTGGGCACCAGGTGAGTGTGATAACTTGTTTCCTAATCCCTCATTAATGTTCTGTTTAGACCAGAGCTTCGAGGACAACGCGAGATCTGCATTCAAATGGGCAACAACACGGAATCTGAAGACAGACTCCTCTCATCAGCGCAAACTGGAAAGGATTGAAATCAACCCAGTGGATTCAAATGAGGAGGGAAATTCGACTAGATGGGAGACGACCAGGAGCTCAAAACCAGGAACATCTGATGTGATGACTCTGAGTTTATGATCAAGTATGTCTCTATTCAAATGAATAGCAACGAATAAAAGAAAGACGGATGCATCGCACCAGCGCAAACTGAAAAGGATTGGAATCGTACCAGTGGACACAAATGAGGAGGAAAAAGCGACAAGATTGGACAACATTCAAAAGCTTCAAACCAGGAACATCGGATGTGACGACTACAAATTAGTGAACGAGGAGTTCTCTATTCAAATGAATAGCAACGAATAATGGGAAAACGGATGCTTCACACCAACGCGAAGGGAAAAAGGATTGCGATCAGGGCCGTGGATGCAAATGAGAAGCAAATCGAAGCGATATGGAAACTCATATGAGCTTCAAACCAGGAACATCCGAGGTGATGTCTCTGAATTGTATTTCGTTCGTCCCTGTTATTAGTAAACACAACATACAATGTTTCGCTCATGCTCATTGTTTAGTTGAATTGTTTTGGATCTCCACAGTAACTTAGGAACAATTTTGACTTGTTTTTTTAGGGTTGACAAATCTTTTTTTGATCACAGTCCCATCACTTTGATTTGTTATTAATCAATCCTTCCGTTATCATGTTTTCATTCCCCCTCCCTTCTATTTATCATGTTCTATGTAATTTTTGTAGGATTGAGTTGTTATACTTATAAAATTGATTCGATTTGTTAATTGGAAATATTATTTTATCAAAAATAAATGAAATTACAAAAATGTTCCTTTGCCTCTTTCGCGTTATAAACAATGGGTATTGAACGCCAAAGACCAGGTCTTTGATACGAACACGAGTCGGAGTTTTCAAACAGTGATTTCTCTCACATTCAGGAGCTTGACTTCGAACTGCAATTTTGTAATAAGAATTTGAGAAAAATAGGTCGGTCCATCCGTTCTTTTTCTCTGATATCTCGTAAGTAACATTGGTTTCTCATAGAAATCCGAGAAGACAAGTTATTGAACATATGTGCTGCTAATTCACAAAGAAATGGGAGACAACACATTTATTGAACACGACCAATTATTTTGGTCGCGGCGTGTCCGGAGGTTTGCCGGAACCAATGATGAGGTTGAACTCCTGGATTGACATGTTGACGAGGACGGTGGAGCAGTCGGTGAAGATGAGTTGATGTAGATGAACAAGTCGAGGAGTGAATCCTGGACTTGATCAGATGAGAAGATAGAAGAATGAAGTTCTCGAATGATTTGAAAGCTGCTGGCGAGCGCTTTTATACTCGGGACAAGTGGTCTTTGGTTGGTAATGCAACAAACGATATGGTAATATAAACCGCCTTTTTTGGGCAGAACGCGCTGCAACACCGGGGAAGGGAGAAGCTGAGCACAGATCAGTGTAGCGCATAGATCAAGAAATCAAACGCGACAAGAAAAATACTGTAGGGCAGTTCCGCATTCAGATCGATGAAAACAAGTGATACTTATGACAGGAATTTCAACACCAAAGACACAAATACGGATCTACTCGTGGAAAAGAAACAAGGTCACTAGACTTTTGAAACTCCTCAAGTTGGTATGCAGATTCATTTCTCTAACCAAACTAACGAGTAACTTTGTGGAGTAACATCACTCCTAAGCCGAAAGAGTCAATCTTCGAACTTTTAGATGAGAATAAAATGAGAAAAAACGTTCATGCAGCTTTTCCCATCAACTGCTCTAGAGGCTTGTATTGGTTTTCTCGTAATATTTGCTTCAGCTGTCAAAACCCACTATTTCAGTCGAGCTCTACCCAGTTGTTCGCATTCCTTCCTTAACTTTTGATCTGTCCGACACACTAAACTGTTGTTGTTCTAAGCTTCACCGTTCTGTGCTTGCGTTCTGCCCAAAAAAGGCGGTTTATATTACCATGTCGTTTGTTGCAATACCAACCAAAGACCACTTTCCCCTGTATAAAAGCTCTTGCCAGCGACTTGGAAATCATTAGACATTTCGTTTGGTTTTTCTACTCTTCTCTACTCTTCTGCTCGAGTCCAGGATCTTCCCTCGACTCGACCATCAACCTCTTCTTGACTTTCATCTCCACCGTCGTCCACAACATGTGCAAAAGTGACTACAACCTCATCATTGGGTCCGGCAAGCCACCGGACACGCCGCGTCCCAACAAATAAATGAACGTGGTTTTATAATGAATGTTTCGTCTCCTATTTTTTGAGCATACTTTGAATATTTAAAAAATTGCATTTCTCAATTTTTTCCAACAACTTATGAAAGTTGTTGATTTGTGCAGTCTGACGTCATGGTGTGCACACCGTAACATCTTACGTGGACATATTACCACTGGCTCGCCTGTTATCACGAATGTCGATCAACTTTATAAATAATGGGATTGGACGCCAAAGACCATGTCTATGACACAAACACGAGTGGGAGTTTTCAAGCAGTGGTTTCTCTCAGAATCTTGATTTCCAAGCTTATTGGGGAGTAGTTCTCTCATCAGCATGATAATTTTCTCCTGAAATTCCATAGACACAAGTTATTCCAATTGTCACACATTGTTCTGCTTATTAACAAAGAAATGGGAGACAACACATTTATTGAACACGACCAATTATTTTGGTCGCGGCGTGTCCGGAGGTTTGCCGGAACCGATGATGAGGTTGAACTCCTGGATTGACATGTTGACGATGACGGTGGAGCAGTCGGTGAAGATGAGTTGAAGATGCAGGTGAACAAGTCGAGGAGTGGATCCTGGACTTGAACAGATGAGAAGATAGAAGAATGAAGTTCTCGAATGATTTGAATGCTGCTGGCGAGCGCTTTTATAGTCGGGACAGTGATCTCTGGTTGGTAATGCAACAAACGATATGGTAATATAAACCGCCTTTTTTGGGCAGAACGCGCTGCAGAGGCGGTGAAGCTTACATATGTATCAGTTTCGTGTAGCGGATCAACATTTGAATAAACAGGCAGGTGAAATTGTTGACGACGGCAGTTTCAGTGACTTGCAGGAAAAAGACACAATCTTGAAACTACTCTCGAACGGAACAAGAAAACACGTTCATGCAGATTCTAACATTTATCTAGCTGCTCTGCAGATTAGTTTTGGTTTTTGGGCATTATTTTCTGCAACTGTTAGAGTCCAGCATTTCTGTCAATCTCTACCAAATTGGTTTCCCTTTTCTTTCTGAACTCTTGATCTGTGCTTCACCGCTCTGCTTCTCCGTTCCTCTTGGCGCGTTCTGCCCAAAAAAGGCGGTTTATATTTCCATGTTGTTCGTTGCGACACCAACCAAAAACCATTTTTCCCAGTATAAAAGCTCTCGCCAGCAGCTCGGAAATCACAATAGAACTTTTGTCCTCTGCTACTTCAACCTCAGGGTCCAGGACTTCATCTTCGACGCTGAGAACTCAATTTTCACCACCGACGACAACAACTTCTTGCTTCGCCGAAATCAATAATCACGTGGCAACCACGTGGCATGGTTTCTCTCAGAATCTTGATTTCCAGACTGATTGAGACTCAAGCAAATTCACGTGTCCTCTCAAAACGGCGGCGGGTCGTTTGAGGTGACTCTGTGTGAGTCTTTCTAGTAGTTTTCTCACAAGTAAGATTATTTTATCCTGGAATTCCATGGACACAAGCTATTCCTATTGTCACACATTGTTCTGCATATTCACAAAGAAATGGGAGACAACACATTTATTGAACACGACCAATTATTTCGGTCGCGGCGTGTCCGGAGGTTTGCCGGAACCGATGATGAGGTTGAACTCCTGGATTGACATGTTGGCGATGACGGTGGAGCAGTCGGTGAAGATGAGTTGAAGATGCAGGTGAACAAGTCGAGGAGTGGATCCTGGACTTGAACAGATGAGAAGATAGAAGAAGGAAGTTCTCGAATGATTTGAAAGCTGCCGGCAAGAGCTTTTATACTGGGAAAAGTGGTCTTCGGTTGATATTGCAACAAACGATATGGTAATATAAACCGCCTTTTTTGTGCAGAACGCGCTGCAACACCGGGGAAGGGAGAAGCTGAGCACAGATCAGTGTAGCGCATAGATCAAGAAATCAAACGCGACAAGAAAAATACTGTAGGGCAGTTCCGCATTCAGATCGATGAAAACAAGTGATACTAATGACAGGAACTTCAACACCAAAGACACAAACCCGGATCTACTCGTGGAAAAGAAACAGGGTCACTAGACTTTTGAAACTCTTTAAGTTGGTATGCAGATTCATTTTTCTAACCAAACTAACGAGTAACTTTGTGGAAAACAGGAACATTACTCCTAAGCCGAAAGAGTCAATCTTCGAACTTTTAGATGAGAATAAAATGAGAAAAAACGTTCATGCAGCTTTTCCCATCAGCTGCTCTAGAGGTTTGTATTGGTTCACTTGTCATCTTTGCTTCAGCTGTCAAAGCCCACTATTTCAGTCGAGCTCTACCCAGTTGTTCGCCTTCCTTCCTTAACTTTTGATCTGTCCGACACACTAAACTGTTGTTGTTCTAAGCTTCACCGTTCTGTGCTCCCAAAAAAGGCGGTTTATTTTTCCATGTCGTTCGTTGCAATACCAACCAAAGATCACTTTCCCCCGTATAAAAGCTCTCGCCAGCGGCTTGGATATCATTAGACACTTCGTCTACCTTTTCTACTCTTCTCTACTCTTCTGCTCGAGTCCAGGATCTTCCCTCGACTCGACCATCAACCTCGTCTTGACCTTCATTTCCACCGTCGTCCGCAACATGTGCAAGAGTGACTACAACCTCATCATCGGGTCCGGCAAGCCACCGGATACGCCGCGTCCCAACAAATAAATGAACGTGGTTTCATGATAAATGTTCTGTCTCCCATTTCTTTGAGCATACTTCGGATACTGGGTGACACAAAAAACAAATTGCATTTTCAATTTCTATAAGAAACGAGAGTTGTTGACTAGTTCAGTCTGACGTCATGGTGTGCACACCGTAACATCTTACGTGGTCATGTTACCACTAGCTTGCCTGTTATCCCAAATGTAGAAGGAGAGAGTGTGTGATCGGTGGAGACAGAACAAGAGAGGCAGTGTTTTCACACCCGTGTACATTGAACTTGATTGCGAAAACACACTGAGACACCGTTTATCTGGCAAATCTAAAAAGTTTCCAAAACATGAAAATTTTTGATTTTTTTCGGCACCGGAACAGAATCAAATAACTGTCCCGGTGTGTTTCATGACGTATCGAGTCGGTCTATCCGTTTTTCCTCTCTGTTTTCTCGTAAGTAACATTGGTTTCTCATAGAAATCCAAAAAGACAAGTTATTGAACTTGAGTTCTGCTAATTCACAAAGAAATGGAAGACAACACGTTTATTCAACACGTCCAATTATTTCGGTCGCGGCGTGTCCGGAGGTTTGCCGGAACCAATGATGAGGTTGAACTCCTGGATTGACATGTTGACGATGACGGTGGAGCAGTCGGTGAAGATGAGTTGAAGATGCAGGTGAACAAGTCGAGGAGTGGATCCTGGACTTGAACAGATGAGAAGATAGAAGAGTTGAGTTCTCGAATGATTTGAAAGCTGCTGGCGAGCGCTTTTATACTGGGGAAAGTGGTCTTTGGTTGGTTTTGCAACAAACGATATGGTAATTGAAACCGCCTTTTTTGGGCCGGCTGTTGTTTTCTCCTTCCTCTCTGAACTTTTTATCTGTGTGCTACACGAAACTTCTGTTGATCTGTGCTTCACCCTCTCCGCTTTTACCTTCCCCGGTGTTGCAGCGCGTTCTGCCCAAAAAAGGCGGTTTACATTACCATGTAGTTTGTTGCAATACCAACCAAAGACCACTTTTCCCAGTATAAAAGCTCTCGCTAGCAGCTCGGAAATCACAACAGAACTTGCTTCCTCTGCTACTTCAATCTCAGAGTCCAGGACTACATCCTCGACGCTGAGAACTCACTCTTCACCAACGACAACAACTTCTTGCTTCGTCATGCTGATCATCGGCGAACTCTTCTACTTTGATGGCTATCTGGGGTCTGGCAAGCCCCCAGATACGCCAAGGCCGAAATGATAATGTTTGGGCAATAAACGTTTTTCACAAATTTCATGTGCTCATTTGAAATGTTTGAAAACGGTTTCACATGTCATTGCGAAATGTCTCACACCCAGCTTTTGCGAAAAGCGAGATGATTACTCGTTGTTTTGCTTTCGACTAGGAGTTCGTCTGTCTTATTGAGTTTCTCCTGAAAAGACACTTCCATTTCCAATGAGCGACATGTTCCAGTTAGCGTTAGCTTGTTACCAACAGTAAGGATCCAATTAGCACTCGAAACAAGCCGCTCGCCAATTCCAGAAGTACATTTTCTTCGTTTCGTATTTGCGTAACTGACAGTTTTTCTTCGTCTTGCATACTCATCTCAACTGCCGAAACCAATAAACACGCGGCAACCATTTTTGTCCCACTGGCCGGCCGCCGACTCGGCGACCCTCTCCATGGCCGCGGGGGTTCCTAGGCCACGCCACTCTTTCTTGCGCCGCCTTTGGTTCTTCTAAACGGCAATTTGCTCTCATTTCACTTGTTTCTTCATTCCTGCAGTTATTTTGACTCCGCGACCACTTTCTTGTCTTTTCTTTAATCTCGTGGATTGTGTTTCAATGAATTATGGAATATGTTTTATTCCAGAGATCTATCGAAGGAAAAGGGTGCAACGACAAGAACCATGGATCGCTGAAAGAAGGGAAGAAGGAGATGCTGATTCAAATGCAGAAAAATGCTCTTGCACTCGAGCATTACTGATTTTTGAGGTGTGTTATTTCCCGTATACATTTCTATCTAACTCAGTTTTTTCTAGTGAAGAAAACATCGACAGCAACATTTTTGGATGGGGCAGTCTTCCACTCAAACCATGAGTGGCCAAAAGTTGGGATGTCAAGGTATATAATTTCCAGTCTTGTTCGCCGTCCAACTTTCTTTTTTCCAGCTGGTGAGAAGATGGCAAAGAATTGGATCTGATGATTCAAATGAGCACGGACGCTATAGTGGCAAGCTGTTAGAGATCAGGAGCCTCAGGAAGCCAAGGTATATCCTTATTTTCCAATTTGCTAACTAACTCCGTTTTTTTTCCAGAGAATCAATGAATGACAGAAGGTGGCGGATGAAACCTTGCGGAATGATGGAGAAAAAACGACGCTGAGAGAGACCGCACAAGAGCGGTTACGGATGAAATGAGAAGGACGAAGCACATCAACCAGCCCAAGCCACACACAGAGGGAGTCGTAAATGTCAAGGAAAACTGAAATTTGGAACAAGAACAAGCCACATGCAGAGGGAGTGGCAGGTGGATTGGAAAACCTGCAATCTCGAACAAAAAGGAGTCGAGAAGAAGGAGTTGGACTGGAAAATGGACCCACAGGACTCAACACGAAACATTGAGGTGAAGTCCGTCTCAGCGCAAAGCGCGTTTGTTCCCCCCCCCCGCTCTGTTATTACTGTAGTTTGGGGAAAAAGTACTTATAACTTTTTTAAAAGTTATACTCATTTTTGATTTAGTTCAGTTGTTTTGAGTCCCCGTAGTATTTTAGGATCGTTTTTGACAATGCCTGTTAGGATTGACAGTTTGTTGTCAGTCACACTCAAAACATCTTTACTGTTATCAGTCTTTTTTGGCGAAAATTGTGCCCATCGCCCTTCGTTTAATTGTTTACTTCTGTAAGCTTTTTTTTATTAACAGAAATTGTTATTAGGTTTCTCATTTGAGCTTTTTCAGGGTTTTGAATCGGTAAAATTCTAAAAGTTGCTTGTTCTGTTTATGGAAAATGAAAATAAATAACGGTTTCAAGAATGTTCCTTCATTTTTTACAATTAGCTTCATGAATAAAGGGACTCAACGTCAAAAACCAAGTATTTGATGCAAACACGAGTGGGAGTTTTCCAGCAGTCGTTTCTCTCAGAATCTTGAATTCCAGACTGATCGGGACTCAAGCAAATTCACGTGTCCTCCGTATTTCGCAAAACTCAAAACGGCGGCGGGTCGTTTGAAGTGACTCTGTGTGAGTTCAGTTAGTAGTTTTCTCACTAGTAAGATCATTTTCTCATGGAAATCCATTGAGACAAGTTATTGCTCATGTTACACAGTATTCTGCATAATCATCAAGACATGGGAGACAACACATTTATTCAACACGATCAATTATTTCGGTCGCGGCGTGTCCGGAGGTTTGCCGGAACCAATGATGAGGTTGAACTCCTGGATTGACATGTTGACGATGACGGTGAAGCAGTCGGTGGAGATGTGTTGAAGATGTAGATGAACAAGTCAAGGAGTGAATCCTGGACTTGAACAGATGAGAAGATAGAAGAGTTGAGTTCTCAAATGATTTGAAAGCTGTTGGCAAGAGCTTTTATACTCGGGACAGTGGTCTTTGGTTGGTGTTGCAACAAACGATATGGTAATATAACACGTTCTCTGTAAGACTCGAGCATGTGGTGCCTTAGAGGTAGATTTTGTTATAGACATGTAGTATGGGTCAACAGTAGGACATGTGCACAATATCGGGTCCGAGCTCTTCGTCTCCGAGCTCCTGGAGCTGCTCGCGGAGCCCAAAACCGACTTTTTTATTTTTGCTGGAAAAATTCTGAAAAAAATTAAGCGTGTTGGGGGTCTATAAAATAGTGTTTTAACAAAATTCTGGATTTTTCGAAAGACTCTCCGCTGACCTATAGTCAAAAATGTCGAAATTTCATCAATTACCGACAAATAAAAATTTTTTTCGGACCTTAGGAAGAAAAACGCACATTTCTAATAATTTTTTTATAATACCCTGACCCAACATCTTGCAAATAAAAATATATCTAGCCAATTTGAGCTCTCACTGGGTAGTACAAAAAATCAAAGTTTAGTTTTCACTTCAGGCACCTAAGGTTGAAAAAATTCGGAAAAATCGAAATCTTCACTTTTCTTGATCGCTGTCAGATTAAAATGTTGCAAAAACATCAAATTACTATCAATAAATCACAATTGGTCAAAAACACAAAAGTAAATTTTTCACATTTTTTGAAATTTTTGCATGTTTCAGCTTCGATTTTGTATTG
>LR539183.1:0-55553 GCA_900536315.3 Caenorhabditis becei
GTGTTAGCTGGAGAGCAGGGTGAAAGCGGCCTGAAACTTTGGGAGCCCGTAGCGGCCTGAAGAGTGCTCAGAACGGGCTAAAAATTTTTGAGAGTACGTGCGAACATGGCCCCTATTGATTTCCCAATCAGTGGTATTGAATATCAGAAGTTGATTTTTCGAGTTTTCAGTACTTCACCCTCCTCGCTGTCGAAATTAGTGCTAAAAAGTGGAAAAATCAACTTCTGATATTCAATACCACTGATTGGGGAATCAATAGGGGCCATGTTCGCACGTACTCTCAAGAATTTTTAGCCCGTTCTGAGCACTCTTCAGGCCGCTACGGGCTCCCAAAGTTTCAGGCCGCTTTCACAAAAATAATTTTTAAAATATTCAAACTTTTTCGAAAATTCTAAAAATTTTTAGGGGTTTATTATGGACCCTAATGCACATGAAAAAATTTATTAAAGCTGCGGAAAAAAATCTAGAACAAAAATAATTTTCTCAATTTTCGATTTTCAGAACTTCAGATGACGTGCCTCATCTGAATCCTGTAGAATCCTTACCAAAAACTAGGAGCGTGTCTGTCAACCCTTCGACTATGTCATGTCAAGAGCTGAGCAAAATCGGTTGAAAATGAACCGAGTTATGGCGGTTTCAAAACAGGGATACAAACTTTTGGACGCTACTGTAAGAAGAAATCGATGACGGGACCAATAGTTCAGGTCCGCGAGGGACTTGCTCTCAACAGATCATAACATCATACGACAAAAATTCAAGAACACCAAAGAAATCGTTGCGTTGGGTTTTCTTCTGAGGGCCGTGAATGTTAAGAAATGAGCGTGAGCACGGGTATTTGTATACTTGCAACAGGAACTGACCATCGAGAGAGAAGAGACACAGAAAATGGGTCGCCCAACCCGACGACAGGCGGTTTCTTTTAGCCGTCTGGGGAGAAGAAGCAGAAGTGTTTTGGTTGTAAACTGAAGAAACCAACTGACCATTTTTTCCAATCAGGAACCAAGTAATCAAGCTGTAGGTAAGCAGAGCAGTTAGAATTATAGATATTCATTCGAAATAATTTGATATTACAACAAAATTGAAACAAAAATGCAAGATGGAATGATAGACAATGAGAAGAAAGCTGACATAGAATCATAGTTGACATAACAATCCAAACACCTAGTACTTCCCGTAGATTCCATGTCGATGCGCCACGAGTTCCGTGACAGACACCTGGACACTGATCGTCTCCGTGTCGTTGAGCGGGTTTCTGATCATCCGGGGGAAGCTCGCTCTCCCGAGTCCAAACTGCCGGAAGTAGGTGGAAATTCCACGGTCGAACTTTCCGTTATGCGAGATTCTCATCTCTTTCCAGCTCGGGTTCCGACAGAACCGCTCCATGATGTCCTTGACAGCTTCTACTGGAAGATCCTCCACAGTAAGTTGTGGGAACTTCAAATGCGCCCATTTCGAGTACGGCAGCTCCATGGTCATGTGCGACATCTCCAGCCACTTGGCCTTCTTCCACTGCTGCGAGTCTCCGAGTGCTTCCATGTCATCCGGATGGATTTCCTCGATCTTTTCCAAGTTGATCGTTTCCAAAACTCCTGGTTTCAGCTGAGAGACGATGCGATGGATCCATGGGACAAGTTCCGACTCGGCCATTTCCAGGACAATCTTTCGAACACACAGCGGAGTGTCTCTTTTCTGAAGGTACTCTACCAGTGAGTCCAGGAAGAATTCCGAATCTTCCAAACTGATTTCCAGTGTTTCAATTGAGCTGATTTTGTGTTTGAGCAGCTTGGCGAAATGGTCAATATCTACCGAGCAGTCCATTTGGAAGCTAGACCAGAGAACTTTCGATCCGTCGGTGATGGAATAGTCAAAGTATGCGATTCCGTCCTCGACCCAGATTTTGACATTGTCATAATCAGTGGGGGCACTTTGAGCGTAGTGATTGAACTCTCGGGAGCACAAACGAAGGTTGAGTCTGGAAAAAGAAAGATAAAGATGGGGGAAGGATTAAAGGGAGAACTTACCGGGAAACTGGATCAGTGGAATGGACGATGCTCTTCTTAATGAACCACGGCATGTGGGACAGAGTTGCAGAGGGTTTTTGGGAGGAAGACATGGTGAGATGTTGGTCGGGAACGAACCGAATGAATGAAGAGACTGAATGACTGGGGGACTCGGTGCGAAGCGCGTCTACCGGTGTTTAGTATCGACAAGCGTGAGACCAATTGTAAGCGGGGGAACTGTGTCGATTGGTTTGGGGTTGGACTAGAAAGACTGGAAGGAGCAGGTGGGAGGATTGCCAGATGGCCGAGTTGTAAGGTCAATGAGAAAGAAAGATTTATGGCATCTGCCAGGCTATGTGAATGTTGTAGGAGACATCTGACAATTGTGAATCCGGAATCGAATGGAATGGTTGAGGGGGCAGCACATTTTAACATGAATCTTATCAATTTCCAGCTGTTCAGTTCAGTATGTTTTATTGTTGCTTCAGAAAACTACCGCTTGCAATCGAACTTTCAAATTGGCGCACACGAGCGCAAACTACAGTAAGATATGCATTTTTCGCATTCTCTGACAACGATTCACTCAAAAATAACCCAAAAACCCTGGAAAATGCCAATCTTACTGTAGCTTTTGCTGCGAGATATCGTGCGCGCTGAAATTTCGAATGCGAGCGGCAGGTTTGAGATGCAACGATAATAGTAACACTGGAAGAATCTGAAACAATGAGGGGTACTGTTCAATTCTTCAATTCAATGATTCGTGTTACATTCCAAAACATTGTTCATTTCACCACCCGTTCCCTCACGTATGTACATGTTCCGTTCCAATTGACCGAAATTCAACACAATTATAATGTATTTACTGTGCGGAGAGTGAGAGGCGCGCCCATTGAAGTCTCCCACTCGCTCTCTCCATCTTCATTCTTTCGTTTTGGTTCGTCAGAAGATGGACGTTTCGATATTTCGCTGAAGTTTCTAATTTATATTCGTTCTGTAAGCCGTCGACAATCAATACAAACAAGGCCGGCCAACTGTTTTAGTGTTATTGGACTGTCTCGAAGACGAAGCATATAACCTTGTAAGTCCCTAAATGACCGATGGGATCATAATTGCTCCCTGAATCACAAAAGTCAAAAAGCCACAATTTTAGAGTCAAACGTGCTTCAACTGTCTCAGCGAAGGCCACAGAAGCAACGAATGTAAAAGCGCACCATGCAGAATATGCCACACGAAACACAATAGTTCCATTTGCCCAAAGAGACTTGGAGAATTAAGGAGCTCGCAATTGTCGTGCCGGAACTGCACGAAGCTTCGTAAAAATGCATTCTAGTGAAAGTGTGTTCTATTGAACGTGCGCTCGATGGAAGCATTAAGGACACATTGAAAAGTGCAATGCACTTTACACGACGCCCTTGTTTGATGGACCAATATATAAGCGTTCCTCCCCAAGCTTAGATATAATTTGTATCCTTCGACATATTTCCCCAACTGCCCTCCTGTCTGTGCTCCCTGCTGTTCATTATCTTTCTATTAAATGAATATATAACCACTGAACCACCTTTCCAACCGTCCGTACCAGCCTTACTGGTGCGACAACTGGTACGACAATATTCTTGATATTCTTGATCCCATTTGATTGAATTGTAATTCTCACGTCTTCCATCAATAAATAGTTATCTTACTTATTCGATACACCCTGAACCACCGTGCTAGGGCACCATTCGGAATATTGGACCCAACAATCCCCGTCACCCCAGCCCCCTTCTTTTTTACCTCTTTGACTTTGTGATGTAATTATATCTTCAAATTCCACCACGAATCCATATGCGAACACTATGTACCTTAACTTGATTCTATCTACACAGAATAAATATGACCAGAAACCAATCCATGTTTAACCTAACTGAATCTGTGGGGACAGAAACATTCTTGGAGAACTCAAAATGAAAACCCTTTTATTCATCAATCACTTTACAAAACCATTGAATGGGGTTCATACTATGTCTGTTTTTCTTTATTTTTAGATGGTGCCTTCGATGTGTGAAGTTGTGAAGTCCTCATGGGCGATGCACAAAGTAGTGATTGTACTTGGTGGAGAGGAACTCGTAGGTGACATTGGGCAATTGATGAGGCGATGGGACCCAGTACGTGTTCTTCTGGAATAGAGACAGTGCAATGGAGCACACTTGCATTCCTCACCTTTTTGAGATAAGCCATGGAACAGTAGGGCACTGGAATGGCAATGTTATCCAACTCCATCTCGACCGTCTTCCTCGGCTTCTCCCTCAACAACCCGACTGCCATGTCGACCGTCGAAGCATGCGCCACCACCAGCACCTTCAGCTCTCTCTCGGCCTTCGACACCTCCGTCTGATCCGAGATCGAGTTCAGAATCATTTTGATTCTCTCATTGTAGTCGTCAGTGGATTCTTGTCTTCCGGTGACTGTCTCCAGGGTCATGAACGGACGGAACGACTTGTCGACTGGGAAGATATGGCGCTGGAGGGGTGTCAGGAAGCGAGGGACGCCATGGGGGTAGTGGAAGTTCTCGAAGAGGCCGGGTTCGACACGAAGAAGGGCCTGGCTGCCGGACATGTCACGGACCCACGTGGCTGTTTGGATGCAACGTAGCGACGGGGAACAGTAGATGACATCTGGAACCTCAAAGGAATTCATATTTCCATGTCACTGACTCACCGGGAGTGTTATCAGTCATCAGAAGTCCCCGACCGACCATCTGCGCCAGCACGACTCCACTTCTCGTCAGACATGTGTCCCGGTTGAAGTCCTTGAGGGGCCGTTGGATGGGCAGACGGGTCGGCATGTTCAGGTCGAATGGCTCGTATTTGCCCTCCTTGTTGCACTTCTCGATCCAGCCAGAGCAGCAGTCGTCGAGACGTTCCGAATGGCGCATGACCATCATGATGGATGGGGTGATGTAGACGTCGGTGGGTTGGCTGGAATGGTTCTGATAAGGGGATTCTGGAGTTAGAAGTGCTAGAAGTGAAATTCAGAATTTCAGTATCCCAAGCTGCTAGTTGCACGATTCTGAGCCAGGTTTCTGAATTCGGAGCCCCTCCCCCAACCGCTCCTAGCCTTCTGAACCCCCATCTTACGCGTGCTGTCGATGCCGATGGCTGTCATGGCGATCCCGATTCGACGGGCAGTTGTAGGATCCGATCGAGTGTTCCGAATTCTCTCCTGGAAGATTTCCGAATGCCAATTCTCACTGGAGCGCACTTACTTTCTTGTTCACAGCGTCCGTTCATTTTGCGTCCAGGCGTTGTCTAGTAAAGTCTAGCAATGGGTATCGATTGATCTTGGCTGATTGGCTGTACGTGTCAACCAGAAGGACCCTAGCGTTCACGTGAACGTGAAAGCCCAGCTATTTCGCAATTCAAAACACAAAATGCTCTCGAAATTATTGTTTCTCGGCCTGTTTCTAGCGATAATTCCGGTAGGAAACACTCGAAATATCACGGCGATTGATTCGAGATATGATTCCGAAAGTCGTGAGTGGATTCTAGATTCAGAAACCCTGAATATCGGATTCTCCATTCCAGAAGACCTTCTGTGCTATTCTCGAGTTGACAAAAGTCGCGTGGTTCGGTGTAAAGAGGGATGTGTTCGAAAATCGATAATCGTGAGGAACAAGATCAATGATGAGTTAGTGATGAGTGATAAGTGATAAGGATTGATAAGAAACCGTTGCAGGTACTCGATGGATATTCATTATCGTGTCGGATGCGACAGTCCGACGTTTTTGTGAGTTTTCACCATTTTTCGACGATTTTTCTCAATTTCGTGATTCTGACTTTTAATTCTGAAGCTCAAAAGCCTCCAGAATCACCTAAACTTCTGAATCTTCCAGCCCCACCCTCGCCGGTCTCAAATGCCAAACCTCCGCGAGCAACGGTTCCGAGTACACACTGAACTACATGATCAAAGGACTCGACGACCGTCACGCCCATATATTCATCCAGAAGACGTGCTGTTTCCACTCGAAATGCAACGACGTCGTCATCTCGCATCGGAGAGTCTGGATCAAGTCCGATGCCTCGATGATGTCCCTTCTGAAGCAACTCCACCGTCCTCGCAGCCATGTTCTGCCGTTTCTCGTGGGCCTTCTCATCTTTTTCCTCACCACATACAGTATCGTTGCCTATATTCTGAAATGGCTGAAGACCAAGAAGATGTCGGAAAACGGAATGAATTGTCAGGAACTAGAAATGGATATGATTCTCGAATCGGAGTTCCGAGAGGCCACTATTGTAGATGTGAGTTCGGGGGGCAAATGCGCTCTAGCGAACTATCTTCAGACCGAAATGGAAGTAACTGGCCGTCTGAGTATCAAACAAATCGCCCATGTTCTCGCGAAGCTTCCAGATGCTGATAAGGTGAAATGCGTCAAGTCAAAGTCGATTTCAAGCGAAGATTCCACAAAGGAAACCAAAAAAATGCTCGTTTTACTGGAAAGTGAGGCTAATATCAATGATAAGAAAGTTCGGAAGGTGAGAAGTGCGCTCTAATGCTAATCTTCCCCTTTTCTCCAGGTTATTCTAAAGAACCCACTGAAAACGAAAGCAGCCGGTTGGGGTCACAATTTGTGGAATACCATCCGAACGATCAATGCGCCAAATGACCTGCTCTACCGAATGATTGAACATGGCCCTTATCAGTACCCGTTCACAGCTCTGGAACTCTTATCAGTAGGAATTCAGGGATTCAGAATCAGAATCCGTTCTTGCAGCTCTTCGAAGAAACCGCATTCAAAATGTCCGACGAGCCGTCGCTCCTTCAAATCGATCCGGAAATCACAATAATCGGAGATATTCGTGGAAGATACGTGGATCTTCATCGATGGCTTCAGCTGACCGGTTGGCCCCCGGAGAATCGGATTCTGTTTTTAGGGGGCATTCTGGATAGTGATGAGCCGGGATCCGTGGAGTGTCTCGCACTGATTTGCTCGTTGAAGGTAAGGAAAATGGGAGAATTTAGACGAAATGACACCCAGAAAGGACCCGATTCGCCGAAAAGTTACAAAACTAGCAATATCCCGAGCGGAGCTCAGAATCCGTAAAAAGAGCCCCGATTCTTCATAATTTCCCTAACCGAAAGCGAAACTTTCCGAAAATCTAGGGGAATCGGCCCAATTTGCTATTCGCATCACTAGAATGCATCAGTGCCACGATTCGTCAGAATTCCAGCTAGGAATCTCGGAATTTGATCAAGATTCAGCGAAATCAGCTCAGAATCCGTTCAAAATCCCCCTCCCGACCCTTTTTTTTCCAGTGCCGATTCCCGAAACACGTCTTCATCCTTCGCGGTGAACCCGAAACCTCTACCTTCCGAATGTGTCAACGCCTTCATCCCACCATCACTCGAGCCGTTCAGTCGTGCATCAAGCGAATGTGCTCTCAGATCCCGTTCGCCGCCATTATCGGAAAGTCGATTCTGGCCGTCTACAGTGGATTCTCGCCGATGATTCGCGAGAAGGGACACATCCATCACCTGTTCCGACCCGTCACTTCAGAGCATCTGAATCCCGTCGAGAAGCATATCATATTCAATACGCCGTCGAATAAAGTGCGAATGTACCGTCCGAATCCGAGTAGGCGTCCCAAATCTCGGATTCTGAATCTTGTTGATTTCAGAAGGCGACGGCGACTTTTTCGGGAAGCAGGCGGTCAAAAGAGCTTGTAAAGCGATGCGGTGCAATGTTATGATTAGAGGTTTGCCAATTTTTCCCCAAAAAATCAATAAATTTCCGTTTCAGGCCAATCCCACGTGCCATTCGGATATCTTCCCTGCTGGAACAACCGCCTCATTAATTTATGGTCCGCTCCCGGCTATGGTTCGCTCTAATTCTTTTTTTCTTCTTCTTTTTTTCTCAATTCCCTTTCAAATTTTCTATTTCCAGGTTCTAACTACGGAGCTGTCTTGCACGTCGCCAGCGATTTGTCAATTACGCCGATTCTAATGGAAAAACAAGCAAGTTGAACTGTTTTCGGTGTATTTTGTGAGAAAATCGATTAAAATAAAGTATTTTTAGTAAATATAATCTATTTTTCTGTATTTTTCAGTTTTTTCAATAAATTTCCGTGTTTTTTACTTCTTCCGTCGAGAATTTGGCAGCAAGCGTGCTCGTTATTGACAGCCGTGAATTGCAGTCTGTATGCGCCTTTAAATTTTAGGTCTCGAAGCTTCCACTTTCCCGCCTTCCCGCCAATTCAAACTTCAGCCGCGTCGCACTGCTTTCAGTTTTTAGCTCCGGGTCTAATAGTTCTTTACTTTTGTTTCAGTTTTTTTCCGAGTTTTTCACGAATTTCGTTCATTCTTTTTTGAAATTATTTGAATAATAGCGATTTCTTTTGCTTTTTTCGCGCAAATTCAGATAAAAAGCAATCTTTTTCTCAGAAATTTGAAAAACTTTTTGGTTTGAAAAGAAACTTTACATTTTTGCACACATTTTTCGGCGAAAAGTTCGGCATTAAATAAAAGAAAAATTAGCGCATTTTGAAGGAGAATTCGCTGTTTTTTTTTTGAAAATTTTTAGAAAAACATTTTTTCGCAGAATTTTAGACAGAACTTTTTTCCCAGAAATTTGAATTTTTGCGCGCATTTTTCGGCGGAAAATTTTGCATAAAAATAATTTTAAAAAATCAGCGCTTTTTACAGAAACTGCTTGCATTTTTCTTGTTGTTTTTTAGAAATTGTTTTTAATTTTTTGATTTCTTTGGTTGCCATAGCCGACGACCGGAAGACTCCGGTTAGCACTTTTTTAAATTCCAAAACCAATCTGAAAACGTGCCGCTCATTCCTGCGGTCTCGTTGCTCGTTTCGGTTTCGTGTGTTCCAGTCGGAGAGCCCAGCCATTTCGCTGTTCAAACTCTGAAATTAACGGAAAATGAGAAAACTATAATATTACAGGTTACGATGACCGACACGGTGGATAGAGGTTGGACGCCAATGGACCACGAGTCGCCGCTGTTCAATCTCGCTCGCGAGTTGGGATTACCGCAGCCGAGCGAACCGGTTAGTAACAGAGAAAATATTAAATAGCAGAAAAGCGGCGACGGTGCATGGGGAATGGTATAGGAAAACTTGGAGAATTCGAGCGAACTAGATGCAGTTGGGGTTTTGAGAATCGGCGCAGTGTTTTGACAAAACAAATCAGTCGGAAACCTTTAAAATCGTAATTTGAACAGCAAAAACAGGGAGAAACCAGCCTAGAAGTGTCGGAATTGGAGAACTGACAGTTTTATCTTAGATCGCTATGCCTAGTGCTCATTATCGCCGGTGTCTTCGCAAAGAAAAGTCATTCGCTAAATTTCAAGCATTCAAAACCAGAAAGCGCTCGAAAACTTAAAAATATTGCTCCCAATGCTCAATTTTTGGCAATTTTGGGTGAAGCTGTCGCTTTCCCTGTGGAAATACTGCAAATCAGGTTAGAAAACAGCGCTATTCGTCAATTTTACGGGAAAATTAACTCAAAATCAGCAAAAATCGACTTTGAAAAGCGCATGATGAAGAAAAAACCAGAGTGTAATTCGAAAATTGCCGGCGGTCTAACTTTTGTGGCCTAGGATCCGATGCGCGGCGCTTTGGCGCCAACCCTACCGCGTTTGAAATCACACACGTTCCCGCGCGATTTTCGCCCAAATATTTTGCGCAAATTCCGCGAATTTTTCCAGAATTTCACTGAAAATCCGTTCATCGGGGCTAGCGACGCCTGGTTGATCGGATTCGGAGCCGTCGGAGACGCTCCGCTTCGATTTAAACGTGTCGATCTCGAGAGAGAAGTGAGAGAACTCGAGGAGAAATATTTGACCGGACCCAGAAGAAATTGGTTCGATTCGTTCTTGGAACCTAACAATCAGCACAAGAATCAGGTGTTCCTCTACAATACTTGGTCGGAAATCGTCTACGGTTCCAAGGAAGAGGTCAGTTTTCACCGAAAAATGGCTAATTATTCGTAAATTACAGTCCGCTGCTGCTGAAACACGTCTTCGACTCCTGAAAAGGAAGCTGCTGCCGGATTCTGAGCCGCCAAAGCTGAAGGACATCAAAACTCCGCGCAAACCGTTGAATCGTCTCCGCTTTCAGCAGGAAAACGTTCCGAGGTTCGAGTTGCAACTCCAGGTCAGTAAAGTTTGAGAATTCTAATAAAATCTGGTTTCTTTTCCAGAATCGTTCTCGCTCGGTCGAAGAGCTCGTCTACAGAGGAAACCAGCGGAACGAGATGTTGCCGGTCGCCGATGAGAACAACAACGCCAGACAGAACGAAGCCCGTGCGGCACTTCGCCGCCTGATCATCGAGAATTCGTTGCAAGAGGCTGGAGTCAACGCTGTTCTGGAGGAACGCAACGAGTATCGAGCCCCAAGAGCCGCTCAAATGCCGCGCCCACAAGATGTCCGCCGAGAGAATCGCCAAGGACAAGCTGCCAATGTTCCAGTAGCTCGCAGAATCGTGAACATTCAGGGAAGCCGCCAAGTCGTCGAGCAACCGGTACATATCTACATGTTCTCCATTATTTCCAAGATTTGCGTTTCAGGTCGTGCAGATAGCGCCAGGACACATCGCCGTTCAAGAAAGACGTCAAGTCGTCCAACAACCGGCCGCTCCAGTTTACCGCCTACAAAATGTTCCCCAAGAGAATCGTCAAGGACAAGTTGTCGTCCGTGCTTCAGAAGCTCACGGAGCCCCATCCCAACAAGATAATCGCCAAGAACGTGTTCAGGAAAGACGTCAAATCGTCGAGCAGCCAGTCGTCGTTCAGATTCCAATGGTAAGAAGACTAACCTCATGTAAGCTTTAAAATAATCAAACTTCAGAATGCCAACGCTCCGGTTTTCGTCCCGAATCGTCAAGGACAAGCCGCTGTCAATGCTCCGAATGAGCGCAGAGCCGTCGTCATTCCAGCTCAACAAGAAAACCGCCAAGGAGGACGTGTTCAGGAAAGACGTCAGGTCGTCGAGCAACCGGCCGTCCCAGCGCACCGCCCACTAGATGCTCGCCAAGGACAAGTTGCCATCCTTGCTCCGAGAGCCCCAGCCCAACAAGACAATCGTCAAGGCCAAGTCGCCCAACCGGCCGCTCTTCCGCCACCAGCGCCAGCGCCGAACCACCAGATCCCATGGGTAAGCGAATGTTTGCTTTTACCTGTTTACTTACATTTCATCTATTTCAGAATGCGAACGCGCCGGCTTTCATCCCGAACCGTCTGCAGCCGCATGAACGACTCTTCCGCCTCCTTCCAAATGGCCCACTGTTCATTCTGACGCAACAACTGTTCCCAGCCTTCGTAAGGATCCTTGCTATCATTCTCATCATTCATCCCTCCTTTTTCAGTGGACATTCGACAACATGGAACAAATCTTGGACCAGATGCGTGACACCGTGCACAGGTACCAGCAAGTCTGGCAGCCAGCTCCATGGATCCAGAAAATCTACTCGAGGCGCAGACCGATGTGCTGCGGATTCTGCTACGGAACAGCCAAGGACTACGCCGAAAGTCACGGTTTGCGAGTGCCGGACAAGGACTCGTGGGGTCCGTGGTCGCTGCACCTGTGCAAGACCGGAAACAGATGCACGTAAGTTGAATTTTACTAGAGCGCTCTTGCTTTCAAGTTGAGTCTCAACCTTCAAACTCAAAATCCTTGTTTCCAGGTGCCCAGTGCTGCGTTCCCTGCACTGCGAAATCTGCAACGCCACTGGCAACAACGCCCACACCACTGCCTACCACCGTCTGAAGAGAGCCGCTCAAGACCCAGACTATATGTAATCGATCTTCGTTTTATCATTATCAGTTGTATTTGTGTACATACCCATCTGTTACATTTCTATAGC
Source organism: Caenorhabditis becei (assembly GCA_900536315.3). NCBI lineage: Eukaryota > Metazoa > Nematoda > Chromadorea > Rhabditida > Rhabditidae > Caenorhabditis > Caenorhabditis becei. The sequence goes on from LR539183.1 coordinate 11,851, forward strand.
TGTTTCTCATTTCCCCGTTTCTTTATGGCACCCACTGTTACCATTTCTAGGAGCCCAATGCTCACATTCTAGCCATTGTTAGTTGTCTATAGCACTACTGTTGCCATTTCGTTTCCCTCTCAGAGGTCTGTTATATTCTCGGTTTTCCAGTGCCCCCAGTGCCTGATGTAATCCCGTTTTATCCAAATTTCTCATTTTTCTCACATTTTCCCATGAGCTTACCCCTTTCTTTGCCAACAATCTAATTTTAGATCTCGAACTTGTTGTTACACTTTGCTGTTTTTGTTGTTATGAATTTATTCAGAGACCATTTTCCGGAAGAAGAAAGAAATCAATACAAAGAAGCGACATTTAGAATGGAGTGACTGGACGGACGTCGATCCACTTCTTGAGCGCCGGGATGCTCTGAACCTTCTCAGAATGAGCCTTGATCTCCGGGAAGTCCTTGAGAGCATCGGGATTGGCGGCGAGAAGATCAGCCGAGTGCTGGGCAATGGCCAGATCGATGAAGGTGAGCGAGTTTCCGACGAGGAATCCCGATCCGGAAGCCTTGAGGAAGTTGGTGAAGAAGGTGAAGTTCTTGGTGAAAGCCGGCACGAACACGTCCTTGAGAAGGGCGTCGACGTCTCCTTGGGCGAATCCCATCTTGACGACAAAGTACGGACGGGCCTCGGTGAAGTAGTCCTTGAACTGATCAGCCAGCGAGTTCACTTGGGCCTCTTCCCAGGCGGTCTTTCCGTTGAGTCCGAACTCACGGGCCAGGTAACGAGCGATGGCTCCCGATTGGGCGAGGGTCTTTCCGTCGACTTCGAGGAGAGGAAGTTGGCCGAATGGGGCGTCTGGAAAATGAGATTTTTTCTTGTTTTAGTTCAGTGGAGCGCACATTCATATTTGGTAAACAAAAAGAGGTTTGTGTACTTTATATGATTCAATTCAAAAAAAAAAAGAAAGAAATGTATTTCTATCAAGGTTTGGTTTGTTTACTGATAAGCTGATAAGCTATTTGGTTTCTTGGTCTCTTTGGAAAGGGAAATTGAATTTGATCGATAGAGCGCTTTTGCACCTGGCGCACTTGCCAAATTGTGCAAATCAGTAAGCACGCTCTGGATAAAGACTAGAAAACTAGATAAAAGTGTTCAGTGGAGCGCATTTGCACAAATTGAATGTCAAAATTTGGAAGCTAGCCTTACAGCCCAATGACTGTAAATCCCCCTCTCCCCTAGAGCGAACTTCCCCCTCAACTCACTTCCTTTAAGAGCCGGCCACTCCTCCTGAGTGACTCTCTTGTCCTCGAATTCTTGTCCAGCGACATGGAGAATCTGTCGGATGACCTCTCCGGCTCCGCGTCCGTTGAAGTAGGTGAGCTTGTAAGCGACCATGTTGAGAAGAAAGAAACTGGGAAGTTTGCTGTGTTTTCTGGCCGACGGGGCGCCTCTATTTATACTGGCCGGGTGTCTCTAACCGTCTAACTCTCTTCGTTTCTCGTTTTGTCATCATCGGGGCGGACACAGAAAACGGGTACAAACCACGAATTGGGCGGGACGGAGAGAGCTTTGGGAAGGATCTGTGGACTCTGGGAAATGATGACTTTTCAGGGAAAGGCGAGGGATATTGCGAAATGTGACAGGGATCGGGCGGTTTTTGGTTTTGGAGAGAGAGGAGCTGTATTATCAATTGTCAGCATCAGTGACGTGATAAGAAAAGAAGAGCTTTTTCGAAAATTTGGCGAATGGCATAAGTAACCTATTATTGCCGTCCCTCACCTGATGGGTCTCGCCACGAAAATTGTTTCAGGCTGGAATACAGCTTCTGGACAAGGTTTTGACACTTTTTATGTTAAAAACGGGTAAAAATACGCAATTCCGATGATTTGTAACCAAATTCCAGCAGTTTCCACCAATTTTCAGTACAAAAAATGAATTTTTGGGTACTTTGCCGCTTTTCTCCAAAAACACCTCATTTTCACTAAAAATCGGTGAAAACTGCTGAAATTTGGCTGGAAATGATTGAATTTACCCATATTCATCAGAAAAAGTGAAAACCTTTGTCAAGAAGCCGTAATTCAGCCGTAAACCATTTTCGTGGCGAGACCCATCCGTTCCAATCTGGATAATCCGGCCTATTCGGAACACCCAATTAGTCCCAATTAGGCCACTTCGATATATCCAATTATCTTCATTCGCAACCACAAACTGGTCAGAGAAATTGACACATTTTCATTTTTCCCGTAGAGAGGGAAAAAATGGAAAAAAAACTTGTTTGTTTTGTCCAACAGGTGCTCTCCAATTTCATTGTTTCATTGGTCTATTCACAAATACATATCCAGTGGCATAAACTCACAAAAACAACCAAACTGATAAGAGTGATAAGATCAAGAAAACACTAAAACACCTCGCGTTCTTCTCCAGATTCTGCCATTCCACCAAAATGTTTGAAGACGTCAACTCGATGTTTGTAGAGATATACAAGATCTTTGTGGATTCCGTGTACACTGATAAGTTGCTATTGATAAGGAGCTTATCACCATTGATAAGGAAGGTGTCAAAGTTTGGAGTCATAGGGTAATTAAAGATTTCGATAATTTCCAAGGAGGGAAGGATAAGGGAGCTCTGAAAAGCGGAAGAGATTGCAAGTGCGCTCCACCGAACTCACTTTACGATGTCTACTGATAAGAAGTGATGCTCCCTGATCCGTAGAGTTGTAATTGAACTCAAAATGCTCATAGTCATGCTGCTCAAAGTCCTGGACGATAGTCTCTCCATCATCCCAATACAGGGTTCCTGACCCTTGACCTAGTTTACATGGAGCCACGAGGAGCTCAAAAGGATTCAAGCGGCTGGAAGTAGTCGTCATGTTGGGGGTTTGTCGGGGCAAGATGGAGCCTCCTGAAAGAATAAAAAGGTGAAAAAGGTCATCTGAAGCCAAAGCATACCTTTCACAAAAACGGGAATCCTTGAGTCTAGTGGTGCTGGGAAGTTGACCCACCCATTGGTTTCTATCAGGGTACCGTACTTGTGGTCGAACAAAGAGTACCATTGATCATTCGGAAGGTAGACATCGATGTCCCGAGACCCTTCATGGACCACTGGGGCCACTAGGATTCGGGATCCCCACATGAATTGATAGCTGAGACCGTGGGTGTGGGAGTCGGTTGGATAGTCGAAGAAGAGCGGGTGGATTACGGTAGCGCCGGTTTGGGAGGCGTGGAAGTGGAGGCTGAATGGGATAAGGATTAGAGAAGTGATAAGGTGATAAGGATCAGTGAGAAGAAGATACCTGAAGAGATAAGGGAGGTATTGGTATCTGAAGAGATTCGCATTTCTGGCAGCAAAAGTTACAGATGGCCATACAGCTGGGTCTTGGGCGGGTTGTTTGATGTCGTTGTGGTTTCTGAAAAAGAAGATAACAGCTGACAACATTATTCTGATTACCTGAAGAACGAATGAAAAGCTCCCATTTGCTGCCATCTCAAGCACAATTCCTCATTACTCGGTCCGACGAATCCGCAGACATCGGATCCGACGTACGGGATTCCGAATAGGTTGAACTCCTGTGCTCCGATCACAGAAGTTCTGAGATCTTCCCAACGAGCCGTGTTGTCTCCAAGCCAGTGACCAGCGTAGCGGCCAGCAGAAGGGAAAGTGGAACGAGAGATGACAGCGCCACGACGGCCGGTGGCTTTGAAGAGAGCTTGTTGGGTGTGGATGGCTTCGGTGAGACCTGAAAAGTCAAGCTATCAGAGCTTGTGTTACAAGACTGATAAAGTGATCCTTATCAAATTTGCAAGTTGACAACTTTTTGATATCTCTTGTCAGTCAACAGAGGGGATAGCAAAGTCTTGAAGCTTGAATTGCGGATATCTCGAAAACAATGAAAACTACTGATTGGTGATAAATTGATAAAATGTTCTTTATCATATTTGCAAGGTTTTGTTAGTTTACAACTTTTTGATATCTCTTATCAGTCAACAGATAATGAGGGTTTAGTGTTAGTAAAGTCTAGAAGCTTGAATTGCGGATACCGTAAAACCTCTATTAGAAGGGCACCCAATAGTTTGACTTTGAGCTTTTCTATCTCAAAAACTACAAGAGTTATCAAAAAGTTGTCAACTGCAAAGTTGTAGTTCTAATCTTCGTCTACAACTTTGCAGTTGACAACTTTTTGATAACTCTTGTAGTTTTTGAGATAGAAAAGCTCAAAGTCAAACCATTGGGCGCCCTTCTAATAGAGGTTCTACGGTATCTCGAAAACAATGAAAACTACTGATTGGTGATCAATTGATAAAGTGTTCCTTATCAAATTCCTAAAACTTTGCAGTTGATCGCTTTTCCCTATCCGTTATCAGTACCGAGATAATCACTGATAACCCCAGAAGATCAGAGCAGAAGATTCAAACCCAACTCACCATACAAACTCTTTGCATCATAGTACCTCCACTTCCCATTATCCTGCTCTGTCACCATACACAACGTATTCGAAGACAGCCATGCTCCCGAGTTCTCATCGCCATATCTCCACACATTATGTGTTTTATACGGCGGTGATTCCCATCGATTCGATCCATTGACCTGACACTTCAATGGGATCACATCCGGATGATCGGAACTGTTGTGGTACCAGCCAAGGTCCCAGTTAGTCCCGAGAACCGACGGTTCGTTCATATCGATCCAAATTCCGTCGAATGGAAGTTGGGAATGATAGGTGGAGAACTCGTTGATCCACCATTCGGCAGTCTTTCCAGTTGAGTCGAGAAAGTCGGGGAAGGCGACATGATGGTCAGGCCAGACGACGGAAAGCATGATTTTAGTGGAGTTGATGTTAGGGTAGAGGTTCTGAATGGACTGCTGAACTTGTGAATGATCAGGCCATTCGACGAAACGAGCATTTGAAGAGAGGGCACGGTCGAATGAAGAGTAGGTCACATCCACTGCAGGGTCGAAGATCAGAATCAGCTTCATGCCCCAGGAATGAAGTTCTTGAACGTAGTCAGGGAAGCCAGACCAGGCCTGGAAACTTTTCTTTAAATCCCGCATAACTCAATTCCGGTGAGAGATAGCAAAAAGTGATCAACTGATAAAATGATGAGAATAGTTTGATAATCATTTTTGTAGTTGACAACTTTTTTCTATCTCCTACAGTAATTCCAGAAAACATTGATAAGTGTGAAGCAACTTCTACAACTGATATCTCAGGAACCATGCTCTACTTACCTCCGCAGTGGTAAAGTCCTTGTATCTCTGCATGTAGTCGATGTCAGCGACTCCTGCAATCCCCTATCACTCTATCACCTTATCACTTCCCTCACCAATATCAATGGGAATCCCTGCATCCCGAACCGCCTGAATCCTTGTCTTCATCTCTGCCAATCCCTTGTATCCGTACCTCGACAACTGATATCCGAGTGCCCAGTAAGCCGGCAAGAACGGTTTTCCGATGAACTGAACGTACTGTTGGGTGACTAATTCGGGTGTGGGTCCCGGGAAGAAGTACATGTCCAGATTGCCTCCGATGGTACGGTAGATCAGCGATGGACCTGGAGCTGTCGTCACTTCCTGGGCGTTGGAGTTCAAGATCAGAACCCCATGGGCATTGCCATCAGGTTCGAGGATCATGTAGTAGGGGTGGACTCCGTAGATGTTCATAGTGTCCAAACTCCCAGAATTCGGAATCTGGTCCCTCGCGAACATTCCCCAGGTCAGATACGAAGAGAAGTTATGTTTGAGGGTCTGATGAAGGTTCTCACCCCATCCGTACATGTTCTGGGATGGAAGGAGAGTGGCGATTTGGATGAACTGATCGGAGAAGATGAGGCCTCCAATGGAAGTGTCGAATAGTTTGGTATTGTTGCGGAGGACGGAGAAAGAGAAGAGATCTTCTGAATCCACTGGTTGAAACTTCAGAAGAGCATCTTCATTGGAGAATTCTCTCGGGAAATCCACAGGTGGTTCGTATCTTCCATCAACTCCAATCTTGACATTAAGCACATTCCCATAGGTTCTAGTTGTCAGGTAGATCTCTTCGAAATCCGTATCCCAAGGGTTCCTTGGCCCTTGGTTTTTACGAAGTGTGTAGGTAGATTCGTTGCGAGACCCAAGTGTATACCCAACATTGGGTTTGAAGTAGCACCAAGGTCCGTTGCTCTAAAAGTCTGATAAGACTGATAAGAACATCAAGGCCACACTGACCCACAACTCTGGCGGTTCCCAGATGCATCCTCTAGCTTCACAAACTGTCTGATTACCGTCAAGTTCTGGATGACAGTTGAATCTGGGTGGGCCTTCTGACACTGATAAGCTAATATGGGATAGAACAAGAAACCAGAGAAGCATGACTGGAAAGTTCAAAATGTGATAGGTGACTAGTGATAAGAAGGTTTATATAGGGGAGGGAAGGGGGAGGAGATGGAAAGTTGGTTTGATGATTCTTTTCCGACTATTAAAAGTATTAAAAATAGAAAAATGATGGTTTTTAAAAGTAGATAAGCACAGAGAGATTATGACGTTTTTCGAGTTGTCGGTGAACTTTGTCAAAATGACCTTTCTGACCTAGATTACAGTAACACGTCTCTTACAGTGTGTTTTGATCTACTTCCAAGTTCACCAGTTTCAGCCAAAACTAAACTTTCGAACCAAAAACAGTCTGATCCATCCAATTAGAACCGGTTTTCGTCTTTGTCGAACAGTTTCAATGAACAATTTTTCAAACAAAGTTCAATTTGTTCAAGTAATCCCCGATTAATCAAGCACGTGCTCTTCACATTGTTGTCAATGTTATCAGTTGTGTGCTCTGGTTTGATGGTCAAGACATCCCGAATGCAACTCGCTCTGTACCCCTCGGAGCTGCAGGAAGTTCGCTCTACCGAACACAATCGCTGTACAGTAACCTCTGATGCAAATGCGCTCTACTGAACCCAAGACCCAATCTTTATTATACAAAACACATTGAAGTACAGTTTATGGATGGCTGAACGGCTGGGTCGGCTGCTCGTTGGACAATTTCAGCTTCTCCTGATACTTCTTGCGGAACTTTTGAATCGAAGCGATCGGACGGCGTCTCTGAAACACTCGGGTTACTGTAGGCCCTCTAACAAACATACATCGTAGCGAATGCTGAACAGGCTGTCCAAATTGAACCGGATGCTCGTCTGAATGGCAGTTCTCTCGGCTTCCTCCTTCTTCGGCGCCTCCTTCTTCTTGGCTTCTTGCACGGCTCTGCGACGGTTCGCCGTGTCCTGCTCACCGCCATTCGTGGTAACGATGAACTTCTCAATGGCATCTGGAAAAGATAGATGATAAGGTGATAGGGTGATAAGAGAACTGACTGTCACAGAGGTTGAAGATCGATTCGGCCGTGTTGTAGAGGATGTGGGGTTTTTGGAAAAAGTCTTCGTTGTGCTTCTCCATGACGGCCATCGAGGTCATCGGGTTGCGCTCTTCGATGGGCGGTCTGCAAATGCGCTCTATTGGAGACAAAGTGGGTATGATGCAAATGCGCTACACTGAAAAGAAGCAGTTCAATGGAGCGCACCTATTAGTGCCGTCAAGGGTCGAGCAACTGGGTGGGTCCCGCCACGAAAATGGTCTCTACGGCTTATGGGCAAGGTTTTGTCACTTTTTCTATTGAAAACAGGTAAAGTTATGAAAATTCGATCATTTCCAACCAAATTCCAGCAGTTTCCACCGATTTTCCGCGCAAAAACATGGGTTTTTGGGTATATTGCAAAAATTTTGACGCTTTTTCCCAAAAACACTTCATTTTCACCAGAAATTGGTAAAAACTGCTGAATTCTGGTTCGAAATCATTAAATCCTCGGTAAAACTGGGTAGAGTTTTCCTCAACTTTGGCAGACTCTCCTACAACTTTGGCAGAGTTTTCCGCAAAATCACGATGCGCGCAAGCAATTCACTACTGACGCGTTCAGTGAGCTGACGTACTTCGGCACTACAGTTTTTCTCACTTGTATTTCTTTGTTTTTCAAGCAATTTTCATGGTTTTTTTCGACTTTTTCCAATATATTTTCTTGCCATGTGTATTTTTTCAGGTAAAATGAAAAATTTCAGTGTTTTCCGACAATCCGGCGCCACTGGAAAGCGATTTTCGGGATTTTCGAGTGAAAAATTAAGGGAATTTGCAAAAGTATGTTTTTTTCTTAGAAAAAATAAATTTTTTAGTATGCAAATAGCTTGAATTGTTATTTTCAGTTTCTCAAGTGATACTATTGATGGCCAGCGATGCGCGGCAAGGACTTCATGAGCACTGGAGGTTAGCTTTACGAGAAAAATGGTTGTTTTTATTCAAAATTTATGTCTTACAGGTCAAAAACAAACAAACAATCCTAATGCGACGAAATCGAAGTTCGGGCAGCACGGCACGCGCGGAAACCGGCAGAAAACGGCGAAAAAACCGAAAATCTACTAAATTTCTAATAATTCCACATGTTTCTTATTATTATGTCAATTTTTCCTACTTTTTCTGTCTCTATTGCTTCAACTTAAGTTAATAAAGTCTATTTAAACCTAATTTGAACTGTTTTTTGGGAAGCTAAAATACGGTCAGGAAAACTCTCCTACAACCTTGGCAGACTCTCCTACAACTCTGGCAGAGTCTTGGCGGAGTCTCTCCCAGACTCCGCCAGAGTTGTAGGAGAGTCTGCCAAGGTTGAGAAAAACTCTTCCCTGTTTTACCGAGTCTATGTAATTTTACCCGTTTTCATCAGTAAAAGTGTCAAAATCTAGTCCAGAAGCCCAATTTCAGCCAGAAACCATTTTTCGTGGCGAGACCCATCGCCGCGGACGGCTATAATATGAGACTCACTTCTCTCCACTAATCCCCTCGTCCAACTGTCCCTCGAAGAACTTTGGCATTCTCTCGTACCACCCCTTCCCATCCTCCATCACCAACCCATCCTCAGCCAACGCATCCGACAGTTCCGGGTATCTGACCTTATCTCCCTCGGCGTTCTCGACGAGTTCCCCGGGTTTCCGATCCGGCACCACCCACACGGGCTCTCCGTTCGCTTTGAAAATGTTGCGATCCAGCGGTTTCTTGTAAGATTTCTTGATGGACTTCTTCGAGACCGACACATTCGACGACTCGGGCATCGTCTCGAGGTTCGAACTTCTCACCGAACTCAGCGGATCCTCGCCGTTTCGCTTCTTCTGCGTCTCCATCATTTGCTTGAAGAACATCTGAGCGAGTTCCATGTTGAACGACTTCTCCGGCACCGGCTTCTTCTTCTTCGTTTTGGCCTTTGTCTTCGGTTTCTCCACCGGCAAATTCACTGACTTCTTCTTATCAATCGCTTCATCGCCGTTCGGACTGATCGCTTTATTCTTCGATAGAGCACTCGGAGCGTCGTGGTCGAGAGATGAAGTCGTCGTGCTCTTCTTCGCGTTTCGCGATGATTTCTTCGGCGGTTCCGGCTTTTCCTGCAAGAATTTCCTTTCGTTGCGAGACCCATTTTGTAAAAAACACTGACCGGCACTTTTCTCTTTGACACTTTCACCGCTTTCTTCTCCTTTTTCGGCTCTCTTTTCACCGGAACCTCTACCATAGCCGACTTTTTATTGGATCCCCTGAACACAAAAAGATACGTTATCGATAAGTGAGTTCGGCTCACACAGACTTCACCTCGCCCGTCGTTTTGGCTTTCTTAGTATCTTTTTTGGTAGGCACTGTTAAGTTGACAGAGGCACCCATTTCAGCTTCGTTTTAAAAGTAAAATGACTGAAAAGTTGGAGAAGAGACACGTGAAAAACGAAATCAATCGATAATTCAACAAGTTCAGGTCACGTGAAACAACAAAATCTTTATTTAATCTCTTCAGAAGAACCTTTTTGTCCGATGACGTCATCGTCTTCTGATGACGCCGATCCTTTCTCTCCGGGAGGTTTCAACGGCACACTCTCCCTCAGATGACTAATTTCCGTGTATTTCGACAGATCCGGAACTTCTGCACCATTCGAACGTCTTCTTCGCGGCACGGCTCGAATCGCATCGAAGATCGGAAGTTTCAGCACTTCCAACGGGCTTTTCCGCTTTTTCGGGTCGATTTTCAGGGTGCACTTGAGGAAATCGTAAATGTCCGGAGTCAGAACTTTGCTGGTGAACTGAAAAAATTAAAAATTCCATGGGAATCGCCTTAAAATGCGTGGGATCTGCAGAATTCCGAATTACCCACAAGTTACAGTAAGCCGCGGCCTAGGATTCCCGACCTCGTGTACTACACGTGGACAAACTGCATTTGTTTCCAGAATTTTTTTTCGCCAGTTTTCGTCACTTTTCGGGAATTTTCCTCCGATTTTCTCTATTTTTCTATTGTTTCTCATCGGAATATTGCTTTTTCCATGAGTTTCCAACTGTTTCCCACCGGTTTTTGTCCAAAAATGCCAAAATTTCTTGTTTTTCGAAATTATTCGTTTTTTCGCTGGTTTCTGATGTTTTTACTCATTTTCTTTAATTTTTTGTTGTTCTGTCGTGTAATTCAACTTCAATTCAGCTCAAAATTATCGATTCATCCTTCCGAACTACCCAAAAACCGTGAAAAATCGGTTAATTTTCGAAAAATCGTGTTTTCGCCAATTTTACTCAATTTCCCCCAAAACATGCATTTTCATCAGATTTACACTACTTTTCCGAGAAACTGACCGTCTCAATGCCCCTGGCCTCTTTTCTGACAACTCTCGGCCTCCGAACCCCAATACTTTTAATGTCGTCGTCTGTCGGGTATCCGAGTACTCCAGTTATCAGTGTTATCTGATCTTTCGTGTCTTTTCCTTTGAAAAGTACACGATTTCCAAAGAATTCAAAAGCAACACAAGCCGCCGACCAGACATCTGTAAATTTTCCAAACTCCTGTGGAAGTGGGCATTTCTACACTGACCAATAGCCGGAGTAAAAGCTTCACATCCGAAAAGAAGCTCCGGCGGTCTGTAGAATCGGGTGACCTTAAAATCGATAAGTTATCAAGGAGTTTCCAGTGCTTATCAACCTGATAAGGACCACCAGTCTTCTCACTAGAATCCAGTCGTCTGGCGTTGCCGAAATCCGCCAATTTCAACTTTCCCGTCTAAAAAATTAAAATTTCTGTGTTTTCGAGGAAGATTTTTTGTTTTTTCCACTGACAACTTGATCCAGGATAATATTCGGCGGTTTTATATCCATGTGGACAATGTTTCTAGCCGCCAAGTGAGCAAGTGCGCAGTACAACTGATAAGTGTAGATTTTGGCGTCGAGAACGTCGAATTTGTTGCCGGAATCACGGAGTTTTGACATTTCTTGAGGTAGAAAGTCAAGAACCAGGCAGTGGATGACCTAAAAATGCGGAAAGTTGGGTCTCGCCACGAAAGCCCAGACCTTCTCATTCGCCTGTCTTGTATAGAAAAACAAGAGATTCGAGATCGCCGGATGGTGCAACTTCTTCAGAATCTGAATCTCCGGCAAGTCATCGGTCATCTGCGGATTCTGTTGTTTTGCAGTGTCCGTCCACACGTTCTTCACGGCGACTTCTCGTTTAAACGGAGAGATTAGCTGAGCGCAGTAAACGTTCGAAAACCGGCCACTGCCGCATAATCTGTTTCCTAAAATGGAAGAGAAATGACAGCTTTCATAAGAATAAGGGTTTCGGAAGCGCTTTTTCTGTGTAAAAATCAGAAAAAAAACAGTAAAATTTCACCGAAATCATAAAAATCATAAAAATCAAAAAAAAAAAGTTTATTTGTTCGCTCCGAGACCCAAATTACCTCCAAACTGTAAGCAAATCGGAAAGAATTCGCCGGAATCTTTGACACCGTAACCGTTCATCATCGTTATTTGAGGATTTCGATTTATTTATTTGAAAATGAAAATTTCTTGAAATTTTCAATTTTGTGGAAGACAATTTGCCCAAAACACGTTTTTTACCAAACCGCCTAAATTTTAAACAAAATCCCCCGATTTTCCCCAATTTACGTTTGTTTTTGCGTAAACAATTGCTAGAAAGAATAAGCAATCTCAAATTTCATCTGTCGCCTTTCGGCACAATTTTCCCCTTACTCGCCCTATTTTTCTTTGCCCCAAAACCAATTTTCTATCGGTTTAGTACATTTTTTAGAGAGAAAAAGGGCAAATAAATAAATTAGCATAGTTGATGTGCATAGTTCAATTGGCACAGTACAGCAATGATCATTGCATTGTGGGCCATTTTTAAAAACCAATTTGTTGTTGAAATTTGACGATTTTCTGTGGATTTTTAGCAATTTTCCAAAAAAAAATTGAAAATTTCAAAAAAATCTTATTTTTTCTGACAAAACTGAACCTTTTTTTTTTAAACTCAACTTTTTCTCTCAAAAACTTTTGTTTTTCACGATTTTCAGTAATTTCTAGACAATTTCTAGACAATTTTAGACAAAACAATACAGTTTGTTGAAAAACATGTTTTAGCCATTTTTTTTTTGAATAAAATCATATTCTTTTGACTTTTCCCAAATCTCCTCATTTTCCCTTCGAAATTCACCAAAAATGCTCAATTTCCCCATTCCGTCACTCATTTCCCCACAATTTCCCATTCATTCGCCATATTTCACACGGAAATTTGCATAGCTTATGCAAATGACCAAAATACCCTCAAATTGCGTCATTGAGTATGAAAAACCGTCAATTGTCTCGAAATTTGCTTCAAAACGTTTTTTTCGGCGGTTTCGGAGCTACGATAATAAGAAATCCGATCCGCATTTAGTCGGGGCGGTCCGTGGCCGTGGCCTAGGACTTTCCGTCCAGTTGGAAGTAAACAGACGCGTCTCCTCGTTCTCTCGGTCGGCGCCCCGCCAGCCTGGCAGTTTGATTGATTTCTTCTTTTCCTTCGTCTGTTAGCATTTCTATCCCTCTAATTGTTCACTTTCCATCGATTTGCTGGTCCTCAGAACCTCCGGCGCCTTCAGAATCCCTATGGCCTTCAAGATCTCCATATCTCCTTTTGTAAGATGAAAAAAGAGATCTAGTGATCTACAGTGATAAGAAACGTTTTCCAATCAGATGACAAGACGACTGTTTACTCGGCAAACACTTTGTTTTCTCATCACTTTTTGTTACATTTTCTCGTTTCCCACGATTGTGACGACCACAACGACACTTTGACGTAGTTTAGTAGATTCTCACGGTTGTGAGGTAAAATTCTGGTGTTGAAGGGTGTTCTGGAAGATTCCGAATTCCAGAAGCATAATTTAGGACTTCTAGAAGTTGGTGTCCCTCAGAATCTTCAGAATTCAACGAATCTCTGAAGATGTCCTGATGTCCTGGCCTTCTGAACGTGATATTCTCCAGAATCTTCTATCTCGGAAACTTCTAAAAACAGTATTCTGAATCTTTTTTCCCAGTTCTTTCTGAGAGTTCAGAATCTTCTTTTCATGAAGTCTCTTCTGAGTTTTCAGAAATCTACGATTCTAGGTCATCCGTATCTTCCCAAGCTGCCCAACCCTTCCGAATCCCTAGAAGTCTCCAGATTCTTCTGCCAGGTCTTCTGATGATTCCTTTTCTTCGTTTTTGTAGTCAGTTGTGTCACTGACAAACCTTCCCGTCCCAACTGATAAAACTCCCCTTTTTAACTTTTGACCGAATAGTGTCAATAGACACGTTTTTCTTTCTTTTCGCCCTTTTTCTTTGTTAGAAAAACGGTTTGTCAGCTGAATTTCTCACGAACTGTGCCCAGTTGTGCGGTAAATCTGTATTCTGGAAATTCCGAAAACCTACCTAAAAATAGTAAATCCTGTCAGAAACATTCCCGAAGGTCCTGAAACTATTAACTTCAACGTCAACTTCAGCTTCTAAACGTTTCTGACAGTTTTGTGACAGCTCATTTCCGTACGCGAATTGAGATGTATCTGTCAGCAAAAATGCAATTTCCCTCTTTCTCTATACGGAGAAGAAAAGCTGCAAAACCAGCTTCTTCTCTGCTAAAGTATTGGTTTACGAAGGAATCGGTCGGCTGCAGAACTTCCCGTTTTGCAAAACAAAAAACACAATGGAAACTTTCGCAGCTGCATTCCTATTCATCGCGCCCTTTTTTAGAATGTCTTTTTTTGTCGAATTCAATGTAGTGAGTGACCAGATGCATTCTTATTCATATTTTCTTCTTTTTTTGGACTTAGAAAAAAAATGTTTCGTTTTCATTCCTTTAGTAGTCGGGTTCTAATGAGAAAAGCAACCTTTTTAGAGCTCTTTTGCGTGATTTGATTAGATTAGTTGCTCCGATTTGCTCCACAGAGCTCTTATTCCGAAAAGTTGGCGAAAATCCGATTAGTTCCAAGCTACAACATCACTGATCATATTTTTGTGCTTTGGAAGATGAAATCCGACTGGAAAACGATTTATAATTGCTTTTCGCAAGATTTTTTGCTGTGAAGAAAAGTGTTGATTTCTTGAGCTTTTGGCACCAAAATCGGTCCAATTCCAATTCACGAGCTCATCATTGTCACCTGCAATGGATTCTTATTTCTTTCTTCAATATTTTCATTTTCCAGTAAAAAGTTAAAATTTTTGAGTTTTTGGCTTCACATTTGGCCTAAATCATTCATTTTGCTGGCTTAGTCCTAATCAGTGAGCTTATCACTATGAGCGAACAAAAAACCAAAACATAATCTGCGAAAAAAACGACTACTCGTAGTCTGGCCCTCATGTGCTGTCACATGCGTTCCCTCTTGTTTTTCTTCTTTTTCTCATTCGGTTTTCCTGTTTTTCAGCAGTTCCGCGTTCGTTTTTCAGCAGGGATTAATATGCTGTTCGTAATCTATTCTATCGAGATTTGGGCAGATTCAGAAAGAGATTCTGAATACATTCTGATATACAGAATCTCTTCTGACGTCAATGAGGACGGAGTTCTCTGCATTCTGAATCCCAAACCCCAAATTAGCAATTCAAGCGTCACTTGCCCGCTGATGACATAGGCGCTTGATTCAGAATTGTATATTCTGAATCTGAACTCGAAAAGTTTAGAATCCGAAGACGTGATAGAGTTTGAGTGCTAGTTTTGAATTCTGATTTTGTATGTTTCCGTCGACGTTTTGGTTGGATGACGTAGAGCGAGCTAATTCTGAAATCTGATTCCAAAAAGACCAAATTCCGCATTTCACTAGTGACGTGATAAGATGATGACGAATTCTGAATTTTGTATTCTGAATCCTAGTAATCCTGATCCATTTCTCCGTGAGAATTTGCGAAAAGATTTTGTGTCTTCTAACCGAAAACTCGCTATTTGGATCTGAATGAGTAATGCATAAATAATACAAATTCTGAGAATCCAATCGAGAATTCCTCTTCTCTTCTTCGTCTTCTGATTAGTCATTCCGTCCCATTTTTCATCAGACTCCTCTCCGGCTCAATTGAGCTCATTAACCAATCTCTCGGGTTTCTCTGCCCGTCTCCGTCCGTGTCCCATTTCCAATTCAGCACGATTCAAATTGACGGGCCCCTCCCTTTCCCGGGCCCTTCGCAACACTACATAAAAACTCGTCAAAACTTTGCAAAAACTTGTGTCTTTTCACACTTTTTCCACGTTTCTCCCCGAAAAGTGCCCTATTTTGTCCAATTTTCCATGTCTTTCAGTCGCAGTCCTCGCCAAACTCGACTCATGGGCGAGACAAATGCGGATAAGGTTCGGCGGTACACGGACAACCTGCAGAATGGAGTTGATGTGAGTTTTTGAGGGGCAAAAGTAGGGAACGATGGAAAACGTGCTAAAAGCAAAGGAAATCGAAAAATTCAACCTGAAAATTGAGATTTTGACCAACATTTTGCCAAATTTGATGAAAAACCAGTTTTCTTCCAGACAAAACGATCGCTGAAACGACTGTACGATCTGGAGGTCACCATTGACGCCTACAACTCCGCCGACACGTATCGCATCGTGAAACGCTACGAATCGGTGCCGGAATTCGTAAAGTACGTCGGTCGACTCAAGGACAAGATCAGGAAGATGCACGCGGCGGCAAGCGGCGCGACGCGGAAACGAGAGCGGCACGACGAGGAAGAGCATCATCAGCTGAAGAAGCCGAAGCGAGAGCCGAACACCGATGAGCTGTTTGCGATGGCGATGGGCGGAGAGGCGAGGGCGGCGAGCAGTGCTCCGCGAGCCGCGGTTGACTATAGCAAGTACAAGGTGACGAAGAGGGTGGCCGAGGTGAAGGTGGAGCCGAAACAGGAGCCACAAGATGATTACGAAGCATCTTCTTCGTCTTCTTATCAACCCCAGCATCATCAGAATCAGCAAGAAGTCTCGAAACCAAAAAAGGCACAGAAGGAGTACGCCCCGTCGCTTCCGCCGTCGATGTTGAAACCGCCACAACCGCACCGTCAAATACCTCAAAGTGCCAGTTTGCGTGCCGATGAGAACATGTTCAAGCCGAGAAAGGAGCGGCAGAAGGTGTTCGCGGGAAGGCGTCGGAAGATCGGAGAAGGCGTTCCGAAGTTGATTAACCTCTGTCAGGATGTGTTGGCTAGCAATGTTCATTGTGAGTTTACCCAGAGGTCAATCTCAAATTCACCAATTTTTCAGTGATCGACCACGTCGGAATAGTGCCCTACGAACTGCTGAAACCGGCGCTCCTCAACGCCACCGTCGATCAGCTCCGCCGGATCCTCGACGTCAATCCGATGCTTGTCGAAGACGCCGACGAACTGTTCCACGAGATGGTCCGTCGGGAGTTCCCGAAGTACGCGGATCGCCGTCCAGACGGGTGGAATTGGCGAGAGAAGTACGACGAGTTGGTCGAGAAGAAGGAGCGGAAGGAGTCGGCCAAGTTGGAGATGCTCACGAACCGAATCGGAAAGGCGCACAGTTCGGATCAGGGACGCAAGACGGTAGAGATCAGATAGTGGATCAGAAGATCAGAAATACATTTCAGATGGTCATCGACATGGCACACACTCGCGTCAAGGGCAACTC
The DNA here is from genome assembly GCA_900536315.3 of Caenorhabditis becei. NCBI lineage: Eukaryota > Metazoa > Nematoda > Chromadorea > Rhabditida > Rhabditidae > Caenorhabditis > Caenorhabditis becei. The sequence continues at coordinate 28,766 of LR539183.1, forward strand.
GTTCTTCACGTCGGCTCGCGACACGCAGGTCAAGATGTTGAGCACGCCGTCGGCGATACAGCTCTCGCAAGCCAGGAAACACGTCAAGACTGGTCAGTTCGGTAGAGCGCACTTCCAACACCCCGAGGGGAAGGCAATGAAGTTTGGTAGAGCGTATGTCTTATCACAACCATACCAAAATCCATGTCCACTAGAGGCCACTTCCTATATCTTTTTCTTCGGCAAGTGCGCTCAACAGTTAGGTAGAGCGCGGTTCAACCCTATTCCTAATCTGTCCCTTCTTGGGGGAATTCCATTGAAATTTTCCAATCCTTCGATTTGACCGAACAGTTCAATAGAGCGCCCTTCCAATCTCTGCATTCTTGCAGAAGGAAAAGCCCAACTGGCGTCAATCACCCCCCGTGGCGGCGGCGGTCCGTCGACATCCCGATCCAGCAGTGGCTCCAAGGCGAACGCCCCCAAGACCGCCCCCCTGATGGCCAAGTGCCGAAAGATGCTGAAACGGTAGTTCCCTCCTTTCCATAATAACTCGGACTATTCGTGTGCTCTATAAATTGTTTTATTCCTATTTTAGTCATTTTTCTCCCCCCCAAAAAATTCCAATTTTTATTCTTTTTCTTCTATCATTTATCCACTTTTCTCGTCTCTTTTCTGTCATTTTTTACTTCCCATCTTCTTCTTTGTGCCCTTGGTGTCTGTTCTCTTTTCTGTTTCCCATGTAATTCTATTCTTTCTATTCTATTCTATTCTATTCTTTACTGGTTATTGTGCTAATTAAAAACAAACAGTGTGTGGTGTGTTTATTCCAAATAAAGTCAACATTTATCAGATTTGTGAGATTCGGATTGGTGTAGAATATGACCGAAAAAGTGAAAGAATTGGAGGTTTTTAGGCCACTGGGGGACCTAGAAAACGGCGATCAGCTGGTTATTTTTGAGCACATTTGTGAGATTTTCCGCATTTGTCGCAAGCTGAAAAATAATACGATTTATTGATTTTTTGGGAAACATTGAAAATGGGTCTCGACACGAAAAACCAAATTTTTAAAAAATGTGGCAAAAACTATGGAAAAATTGACTAATTTCACCAATTTTTTGAGAAGATTCCACCTGAAAACGTGTGAAATCGTTTTTTGGGTCTCAACACGAAAATCGTAATTTTTCGGAAAAATCGAAAATTTCAATGTTTTTTTTGCCAAAAAAACAGTCAACATGCGAAAAACAACTAGTTGGGTCTCGCCACGAAAAACCAAATTACTCGGAAAAGTGAGAAAAACCATGGAAAAATTGACCAATTTTTGAGGGTTTTCGCTGAGAACGCGTGAAATCATTTTTTGGGTCTCGACACGAAAATTTCAAATTTTGGGAAAAGTAGCTTTTGCTAAAAAGAAAAACTGGAAAAATTGAACAATTTTTGAAGATTTCCTCTGAATCAGTTTTTGGGTCTTGAGACTAAAACCACGTGAACTCTGTTTTCGTGGCGAGACCCTTCCAATTCTCAACTCACGTTCATGTTGATTCGGCGCCCTCCCAGAGCGCCCATCGCGTTTTTTGACTCTCTCGAATCGCGGATCTGCTCGTGGAGCCTATGAATGAACTTTGTGACTTCCTCATCCTCATCCTCCATTGCTGCCAATCTCGCCGCTTCTTCCTTCCGCGCGGCTTCTTCCGCGAGCTTCCGCGCGGTTTCCGCGGCCTTCCTCGCCGCCTCTTCCCTCCGTTTCTCCTCTTCTTCTCGTCTCAACTTCTCCTTTCTTTCCGCTTCTTCACGAGCTCTTCGTGCCGTTTTCCGTTCCTCTTCCGCTTTTTCAATCTTCCTCTGATTCTCCAGAATCCTTCGTTTCGCCTCTTCAATGTCGAATCCTTGCTGAGAAGACGATGCAACGTCGAGAGTCATGGATCTCGGGGATCTTTGACTCTGATGAGGTGGTGGACGTGGAGGATTCAGATTCTGTTTGGGAATCTGACCGAATGGGTCCAGAACTTTGGAGATCAATGATGCAACTGTAGATTGGACGGGTGGTGGTGGTTGAGGGATCGGCGGAGTGTCGTAGGTGGAGTACGAAGTGAAGGAAGGGTTCCTCGGAGGGACCGGAAGGTACGAAGGATCAAAGGGCTGTCTCGGGGTGGTGGACACTGACGTGGAGTGTCTTGGGGGTCCTTGGCTTACTTGGACTAACGAAGAGTGTCTGGGGCTCAAGCTGGGTGCTTGATGAGTTGCTCCGAAGCCTTCTTGTGGTCCAAGGGATCTTTGCTGATGTTGCGGTTCCAACGATCCGATAGCTGAGGTCCCTCGAGCTCCAACTGATTGTTGCAATGGATACCTTGAAGTATACGATTCTGGAGGAGGTCCCGACGCTTCCAGTGGTCCCAGAGATCTCTGACGTCCAATGGATCCAAGGGCTGATCTTCTGGCAGCTTCCGGACTGTCGTATCGGGAATGGCCAGTGTATAGAGATGGTCTTTGGGGAACTGGATTCTGAATCTGCGACGGAGGCGTCGCATGGTACGATGATGTCTCTAGATTCAGATTCTGCGGATTCTGAATCTGTGACGACGACGTTGGAAGATTCTGATTCTGATTCGGATGCAGCCAATTCCTTCCGTAACTCGTTGAATACAACTCCACTCTTGCTCTCTCCAGATCCTGAGGGTTCACTTGTTGGGTTTGTCTTCTCGATGGAGACGGCGATTTCCGAACAGAAGGTTGATAAAGTGAAGCGGGAAGGTCTTCGAAGTACACCGGTTGAGTGACTCTTCGACTCGGGGATGCTGACTTCTGAGGCGGGACACTAGGCACTGGGACCTCTATGGAACTGCCCGTTCGGCTGCGGTCCTTCGGATCGTATTGTCCATAATCAATCCGATCGGAAGACGTCGGAGTATTCGAGAGTCTCGGGGTGTCATGACGACTTCGGATCTTCTGCTCCTTGCCAGTGTAATTGAAGTGCAGACGGGCACCAGCGACTGAAAATGAAAGAGTTCAATAGAGCGCGATTGCTAAACTTCACTTTTTTCTTCTTTCTTTCAAAATAGCTAAAGACAGCGAAATTTCTACTCAAAACTAGCAATTAACTGTTCTTTTCATTGAAATTCACATTTTTTCGCTCGAATTTTACCCAAATCCATAATCTATCCGTTCAATTGAGCGTAATTTCTCATTTATTCTAGAATTCTCTACAAATCATGTCCTATTTCAAATAGAAAACGTTCATCTTGGAGCCTCTTCGGGCCCTCCGAACGTCTCTAACAAACAATCTCGATAGAGCCAATTTGTGCGAAGATTTTATCAGTTTGTATTCAAATTCCCCGAAAAACGTGGAATTTCCAAAAAAAATTGTGAGAATTTCAGATTGTTCGAAGACACTGTCTTTATAGAGGCATCAAACACAACTGCAATACTCATTTTCTCATATAAATTTGCATTTTCATAATCGAAATCGTCGCGAAACGCCTGAAACCGCCTATTTTCTCGATTTTCCAGAGATAATGCAAGCGCGCCCCATTGAACGCACAGAAAGTATGGCGCCAGGCGGAACTCGCGAGGTGTCGGTCGCCGGGGGACCATATCGGTGCCCGCTTTTGCAGGGAAAATCAGCTCTCTTGCAGGATGGAACTCTTCTTCGGAAGAAGAGAGCTCTTTGGCCTCGGTGAAACAGGTTTTCATCTGGTCGGCCTCGAAGGCCTCGGGTCCCCTGCATCAAACTTTTTGGAAAAGGAGCCTCTTCGGGGGCTCCGAAAGACTCGGAAAACATCAGAAACTAATTCAAACTCACAAGAAGTGGATCTTTGCGGGTTGGGACTTCGAGATGGTGATCGAGAAGGTCGATCTGTCATTTGAAGGAGTTGGGTCTGGAAGTTTGAGAAAATGATAAACTGATAAGGTTTTAGGGATTAGGAAGACAAAAAAAAGTTGGGAAAAAGGGGAAAATGATGACAAAAAGAAGAGGAAATGTCAGGGAAAACTTTTGAAAAATGAGTTGGAGCTGTGGACCTGCAAAACAAGATCTTATTCTGGATTCTCAAAAGTTTTAATCTGATAAGATAAAGATAAGTGATAACAATTGGATGACAAAAGATCGCAGTGAAATTGAATGATTGCGACTATAGTAGTATCAGGTGAAAGGAAACAAAGTTGGAAAAGTGGGCAAGAGAGCTGGAGAGCCATAATAATACGACATGCACACACTCTACAATCAGTGATAAGGAGACTCTCCCCGTGAGTTTTAATTGTTGGAGTGGTGTGTGGAGGAGAGGAGGGAACTGATAAGGGGATGGAGACTGAAAATACATGGAAGGGAGTGTGTTTAGTCATTTGCTTTTTTGACGGTGTGGGTGGTTGGGAGAGTGATTCACGACCTGTAGGGGGACTGGAATATAAAAGGAAGCAGTGACATTTGATTGATGTTTGGCAGGACGATGCTTCAGAATCTTGGTGATTTGAGAATCTTGAAGCTTTTAAGAAGTTTTGAATTCAGGAAATTTTCTTCAGAAGACGTAAAGAGGCTCCAGAAACGACATATGGCTTCGAAAGCTTCCATGGGCTCGAGAAGACACTCCGGAGACGTTATGGAGCTCAGGAAGATTTGACAGAGTCACATCAGGCTCAAGTAGATGTTTTTGAAGACATCCACCAGGTGCAATAAACATGAAGGATATCCAGGAGACGGAGAACGACTGTAGAACACAACGGGAGGCTTCAGGAGGAGACGAACGGCTTCAGAAGATGTCAAGAAACTCTGAAAATAAGGGATCACTTGCACTTCTCTACAAATTTGCAAGTGATCCCTTGGAACCGTACAGAGGTGCAAGTGATCCCTTGGAACCGTATAGAAGTGCAAGTGATCCCTTGGAACCGTACAGAAGTCGAAATGGTTCTATGTTCATGTTGTGTTCTATCGCCCGCTTGAATTTATCCGATCTGCTCCAGTTTCCTGCCGTCTTCCCTTCTCACCGTGTTCTCGTGCGGACAGCTCCGGATCTTCCATCCCTTCCGTCTGGAGCCTCCACACTTTCGGACCAATCTAATCCGGCCTCCATGAGGTGTCACAAAGCTCCAGAAAACGGAACAAGCTTCAGAAGGAGGCGCAGAAGACGCTACAGGGTTCAGAAGACATGATGAGACTCCTAAAAACGCCCTCAGTGTCAGAAGACTTTTTCAGAAGACGTCACAAGATTCCAGATCAACTTCACAAGACCCTCTCCTTCCCCTATTTTAGAGTTAAAGATTCAATTACACAAATTGACCATCAAGATTTTATTGCTCATCTTCATCGTATCCGGGGACCCATTGTTACTTTACAAGCTACTGTATTTTTGGTTAAAAACAGATGATGATGATGTGTGAAAGAGTGAATGTGAAAACAAAGAAGAAGAAGAAGTGTCTACTCCTCCTCCTCCTCCTCGCCCTCTTCCTCCTCGCCTTCCGGCTCGGCGGCTTCTGGCTCGGCGACTGGCTCTGGCTCCGGAGCGGCGGCGACCTCCTCGGTCTTGGCCTCCTTGTTCTTCTTGGACCACTCGGGCTTGCCCTCCTTCTTCTTGTCGACGTTGGCGATCGACTCCATCACGTCCTTCTTGACGATCTTGAGGTTGGCACGGAAGTCTTCCTTGCCGCCGGCCTTCTTCTCGCCGCTCTGCTTGAACTTGTTGTCGTACTTGGACACCTTCTTCAGCGAAGGCTTGACGCTGAAAAAGTGGTAGTTAGAAACCAATCGATAACTGATCAGATATATCAGATAGGAAAAAGTGATCAATTACAAAGTTGTAGCCCTTGATAAGCTGATCATTTTATCAATTGACAACTTTTTGCTATCGCTCTTATCTCTCGAGATAAACAAGTTATCAGCTGGCAAACTGAAGTCGACTACAGTAACCCTCGCAACCCTTATCGTTCTATCAGTAGATCATCTTCCATTTCTCTAGCCCCAAAACTCACAACTTTCCGCGGAGGTCATTGACTTCAATGGTCAGGGAGTTGATCTCAGCTTCGGTCTGGCTGACGAACGAGTTGATGTCGTACTTCTCCTCTTCCAACTGGGTCAGACGGGCCCACAAGTCTCCGTAGATCTTCTCCAACTGTCCCTTATCATCGATCGAATCGACGTTCGGCAGTGGGATGGTTCTGTCGGCGAGCGCCTTCTGTCTCTCCTGCTCCTTGAGCAACTGCTGTCTCTTCAGGTCTTCGGCGGCCTTGACCATGAGAAGCTTCTGGAAATGGAAGAAGATGAAGACGTGCGGGATTCAGAAGTGACGACTCACACGAAGCTTCTTCTTACGCTCTGGCGTCAAGAATCCCTTCTTGGCCTTCTTCTTGTTTCCGGCCTCCTCGAGACGCTTGCGCACCTCGGCCTTCTTGGCCTCGCGCTCGGCGGCCTTGCGCTGTGCGTCCTCTCCGGCTTCCTCACTCATCTGAAGAATGAAAACTTATCTGAAGCTGATATGAATGATAAGAACGAAATCAGAACACAATCGAGCTTAAAGAACATTGATCAGTGAGCCCTCGAGCTGCTATTTCTGAGTTATGATGGCACGAGAGAGGCAGGTGGAGTGTAATAATAGTGGTCAAGGTGTGTGTTTGTGTGTCTGGTGGTTTTTGAGGTTTCAAGTTGAAAACGTGATGAAAATGAAGAAGCGGGGGCTGGGATAGGATTACTGTAGCTTTGCTCAATTACAGAGTGAACCTGGAACCGGGTTACTGTAGTTTGACCTGGCACTGTGAGAATGGATACACTAGGGGTTACTGTAGCTCGCGGGGATTACTGTAGAATGGTCAAACTGAGATTCAGTACTGTAGCAAGAAGGACTACGGTAGCTCAGATTGGGTACTGTAGGAATACTGTAGGAAGGTCAGGGTTACGGTAGCCTATAATAGGACTAGGTCTCAAATACGATCAAATATCCAAGAAACAAAGTAAAGGGATAAAGTGCTCGTCTCGGTGGCTCCCGGAGACAGAGAGGCTCTTCCAATGTCACAACTGATGTGTGATTGAAAGTGTGGGGGCACCTCGAGAAATGGCAACAGCCGCTTCGCCATCCCCCGCCTCTCTTCGCTGCGTCTCGCCGTCTGATGCGGTGTCTTGTGCGGAAAGGACGAAGTGTAACGATTCCGTCGGTGTTTCTTCCTACCAATTGCGTTGGAGGGATGAATGGAATTGAAGGAGAGAGGCTAGAGAAATGGCGGGGAGAGAGCAAGAGATGGCATCGAAAAGCACTTGGGATCGGGAAGGTTCTCGAAGGGGCAACAAAAAGAGGAATTGGGGACAGATGTGGGTCAAGTTATGAGGTAAGGATCAAACAACTGAAACTTCGAGAAAGGGTGTCACTTCTTTATTATAATTTCCGTTGGATACAAAGTGTCAGATGAAGGAATATCAAAGAATTTGTAAAAGTTGCTTTTTGTCAGCCTCCAGAAGATCCAGTTGTCCAACACAGCGACTCCGAGTGGGATGTTCATCAGAAACACCGGATTCTTCCATTGATAGTTCTGAACAATCATTGTTTTTCAATCAACTTGATAACAACTCACCAGATAATCCAACTCAATGATAGTCCCGATGATAGTGATAAGGATAGTGATTGCGACTATTCCCTTGTGTTCCCTATAATCAGGAAATCCTCGAAAACTGGCTTCCCAGGCGAAAGCACTCTGGACGATAACTGTGAAATGAGACACTATGATGAACAGTTTCCAAAGAGGGAAACCAATGACAAACTCGTTCCAGAAGGCTAGTTTTTGAAGTGCTGTGCAGAAAAGCAATCCGAGCAAACCCCACCTCGTACGAATTTTCAGGGAAGGAAGTTCTCGAGTGCCACACGTAAACATATCGAACAGAAACTTGAAGGTGAACAGCCAACAATCTTCAAAAATAAGCAAACACCGATAAAAACGATGTCTTTTCACATCGTCTTCATCAAGAAAAAGCCAATCCCAAAAGTAAGCAAAGCATAGTAATGGAACGATACGTCCGCAAATCCAACTAGAAAGACACCCTTTTTCAAAGACGCTCATTAGAGTGGAGGTGTGGGGGAATGACCGAGATAGTGCCCAGATGGTATGCATCGATCTAAAGGTCATCTCCATGGAGCGCGTTTGCAACAACATTTTCCATCCAATTGCATGTTACATGTCCGAGTGCTTAGGCCGCAACCCGGAAATGAGTTGGGACCTAGTGCATTCGATAGGTAATGGCCGGTTTACTATAGTGAACTTATCTTAACTTTTCCCCTTTTTTGGTTTGAAGCGAGTTATGAAGCTTTGAAGTTTCAGCTCATTTTGGGCTCAATATGGATCGCCGCGCCACCGCGCATGTCTACTCAAAGACGCCACCTAGAAAAACAACCGTGAATGGCCAAGTGGCTAGAGTGATTGACTGATAGTCGACATGCCGGTGTTCAAATCCCCATTTTGGTTTTCTTTTTTTGCTCTCGCGCATGAGCATTACTCGCCACTTTTTGATGATTATGGTGAACTTCAGACGCTTTTACAACATTCCCACTTAGAAATGTAGTAAATTTCCAGTTCAATATTGTGAAAGTTCGAAAAATTTGTTAAATCTCTGAAAACTGTTCAGAACGCATTCCCCGACAGTTGAAAACTGCATTCTGCTAACGAAAACTCTTTGTGAACATCAGAACGTGGTGGGTAATGCTCATGCGCGAGAGCGAAAAAAGAAAACCAAAATGGGGGATTGAACACCGGCATGTCGACTATCAGTCAAACACTCTAGCCACTTGGCCATTCACGGTTGTTTTTCTAGGTTGCATCTTTGAGTAGACTTGCGCGGTGGCGCGGCGACCCATATTGAGCTTCATAACTCGCTTCAAACCAAAAACGGGGAAAAGTTAAGATCAGTTCACTACAGTAAACCGGCCATTACCTATCGAATGCACTAGGTCCCAACTCATTTCCGGGTTGCGGCCTAAGCACTCGGACATGTTATGATCTTTAGGAATACAGTAGCCCAAGAAACCTCAAAGTCTGTTCCTCACTACGTCGAAACGATTGAAATCACATTTTATGAACATTTGCTGAAACGAAACGAACACAGTAGCTATAGTAACCCAGCAGTGCTGATTCTAAGCTGGGACAGGTGTGTCCGGACGAATGAGTGATTACCAATAGAGCACATTTTCAACATTTATACACAGTTTATTGCTTTATCAAATTTCTCCTTATTACTCTTATCATCCTCAACTTTGCAACTTGCTCCGAGAACTTTGACTTTCAAAAGGAGTCCCAGTTTGAGAAGGAATACTCCAAGTGTCAGATTCAATATTGGTTGTAATGGTCTGTGGTCCTGAAAGATGATTCTGATTGGGGGACTAAACAGTTCGAAACTTTCCGAAAAATCAAATCCGAGCTCTTGATATGAGGCGACAGCGATGATAAGAACAGCAAACATCTCAGTTTTTCGGTGGACTTCAGAAGTCAAATGATCGTTACAACAAGCCTCTAGGGCGAATATAGCGTAGAATGACTGAGAAACCAATGCGATGATGGGAAGAAGAGTTTGGGGCTGATAATCCTTATCAAGATCAGTTTTCCAGTAGGTAATTTTCAATGCAATGGTACAGATTATGAGACCGATCAGTCCCACAACTGTCCGGATTTCAAAATAAGCACCGTTTCTTTCGGCAATAAAGCTCGCGATGTAAAAGAAAGGAAACACGGTTAGCAACGTGAGGCAAACGGACAGTTGGGCAGTGTGATCCGGATTACTGAATCCTAGATCAAGTTTTAGTAAGAATTCGAATAAACCGAATGCGTATGGGAGAATTCCAGCGACTGCGGTTATATGTGGATCCATGTTGGACTGTGCGCAACGTTTGCAAAAGACGCACAAATGGCTGGGTGGATAGGTCACCTGCATCGATTGGCTGTCATAGACTCATCTGTTCAGAAGATGGGCAGGCATACAGGAGAATCGAAAACGCTAAGAATTTTTTACTAGCCAGCAATGAGAACAATCAGTTCTATCAGGAAACAAACTTTATTGGAAACCGAACGATGGGAAGAAAATAAAAAATCAGAAAATTAGTTCAAAACAACAAAAATGGAAATGGGGAAGAGAGGGGAGAAGGTCTAGAGGAGGACGTATGCGGCTAAGGCGCGCCAGTCAGGGAGTTTCTCCGACTCGCAGGGGCTACTGCCGCGTTCTCGAAAAAGTTTGGGACAAAGAAACAAATAGAATAAATAAGCGAAATCAGGGCAGTGATTCCAGTGATAATCGATAGGGAAATGGGTGGGAAAACGGGGACGTGAATAAGCGAATAATGGATTGAAAACCCGGCGGCGTAAATGGGGAAGTGGCCGATCCATGGCAGGCTCTTGAGGTCGGTTTCCTTGAAGTAGATGTCTAAATTACGGAATAAGGTTATTTGTGAAGAAAGCTAGCTCACATCCACACACGGATCCGAACATATCAAACGAGTACTGCTTGTCGCCGAAAATCCAAGATAGGCAGGCGAATGCTAGCTCGAGTGAGAAGAAGAATCCGCGGAATTTGTTGACAATCTTCCTGTTCCACGATTCGATTGCGAGGAGATAGCAGAGAAGCTGAAAGCTCATTCAAATTATTGCCATAAATAATTTAGAAAGAATAACAATTTATTTTCAGCTCAAACAAAATGTTCTAATTTTAACTATTACACTGGAATTTCACTGGAATTTTTCGAAAACTTTGAGGTTTTTGAGTTTAGTGTTCTCGAAATGCAAGTTAGTTATGAATTTCTAAAGCGAAAACAGAGGTACAAAAATACTGACCTTTATTGTTTCGTCTAAACTTCCAACGACGATCGTGGCCCATGTTGAGATGCCGGGGGTGCTGAAAAGGCGCAGTGATTCGAAATTTTCGATTGAGTTCCGTAAAACAGATTTCATCAACTGTGAAGTATGACAAGAAAACGAAAGTGCTTACTGTAGTTTTCGCTGCGAGATATTATTGCCGTCCCGCGGCGAGTCACCTGGTGGGTCTCGCCACGAAAATGGTTTCTGGCTGAAATACGACTTCTGGACAAGGTCTTGACACCTTTTCTGATGAAAATGAGTTCAAAGGGCATATTTCAATCATTTCCAACCAAATTCCAGCAGTTTCCACCAATCGTCAGTACAAAAACATGCATTTTTGGGTGTTTAGACGCTTTTTACCAAAAATACCTCATTTTCACGAAAAATCGGTGGAAACTGCTGAAATTTGGCTGAAAATGATTGAATTCACCTAATTTCACCCGTTTTCATCAAAAAATGTGTCAAAAGTGACTCCTCGCGGGACGGCAATAATACAAGAAGATGAGCTTCTCCATTCCCTGCATCAGATAGGAAGGCAACAACCAAACAAGAAGCAGTAAAGCGAGAGGAGGGACAGCAAGTGGATACATTCCTAACTGTTACACGAAAAATGCAAAAAAAGTTATTTTTTGTGAAAAAAATGCGAAAATTGGCTGAAAAACCGATAAAAATGCTGAAAACTAGTGGAAAAAGACGAAATTAATTTTCGCGCGACTACCGTACCCCTCTTTAAAGGCGCAGCACGTTTTGCTCCGAACACTTTCGCTGAGGATTACGGTAGATTTTGGATTGCCACGTTCATTCACAGATTTCGACACACATTCATTCAAATACAAGTAAAAGTTCGATTGATTCTAATTCTCCAACAAATCATCATACTCCACCCATCCGCTCTCCTTCTCGAAATCTTCCATTTTCATTTCCGCCGGGATCACTTGGCAGACAGCAGTAGCACACTTTTCGTGATCACCGATATGGCAGTCGTAGAACTTGAAGATGATGTGTTTGAGCGGGTTATCAGTGCGGATTCGAGTTTCGTTATCAGTTGATGAGCTGCAAGTTGATTAGTGATATTGGAAGGGAGGATTGATTTGTGATATTGGAAACTCACATGACTCTGCCGGGGAACTTTTCAGTGAAATCGGTCAAAAACGACAATTTGGCCGAGTCAATCATCAGTTGGTCATGTGGTCCGTTGAGGTCCATCCGGAACATTGCTCCGATTCTCGAGTCCATTCCGATCCAAAAGTGCGGAATGATATGGGGGTCCGGACAAGAAGTCACGTCGAACTGGACCTGCTCGGCCTTCAGAATCCTCGAGTGAACGAGCGGATCGCGAATGATTCTGTTGACGGCTCTGTCGGTACAGTGGGCAATGTCGAGAAGTTTGTAGGGTCCCTTGATGACCTCGATGAAGTCGTGGATGCTTCCGTTGGACATTTGATAGAAGCGAAGGATCGGGACACGGAGGTCGGGGATCGAGGAGAGCTGGTCGATCAGGTCGGGGTCTTCTTGCGAGAAGTTGTCGATCATCAGATGGGACACTTTGCCGTGGCGGAAGATGGAGAGGATCAGCGAGTGGATGAACTCGGTGGGAGTGATGTCGTGGTGGATCTTATGGAGCATTCGCTCGATCCTGGAAGTTATAAATCCAATCAGAACCTGTTGCCGTCCAGCGGCGAGTCACCTGTTGGGTCTCGCCACGAAAATGATTTCTGGCTGTAATACGGCTTCTGAACAAGGTTTTTGACTTTTTCTGATGAAAATGGGTACAAAAGCATGTCTTCAATCATTTCCAACTAAATTCCAGCAGTTTTCACCAATTTTCAGTACAAAAACATGCATTTTTGGGTACTTTGCCGCTTTTTACCAAAAACACCTCAATTTCACTAAAAATCGGTGGAAACTGCTGAAATTTGGCTGGAAATGATCAAAATCACCCATTTTCATCAGAAAAAGCGTCAAAACTTGTCCGGAAGCCGTATTTCAGCCAGAAACCATTGTCGTGGCGAGACCCAATAATAGAAAAGTCCAATGGAGCGCACTTCCAACTCACATCTCCTCCGTTCTCGTATAAATCACTCCGTTTTTCTCATGTGCCTCCACAACCAATTCACCACTCGTTTGTCTCAAAATGACATCGTCAAAAGCGTGCTTTCTCGAGTCGACGAGCGCTTTTTCGATGCTCGAAGTTCTTCGCATTCTCATCCTGAAAATCGGATCTACCGTGTACCGAGCATCTCGAAAACTAGCTTACTTCGACTGAAAATCCATTTTTCGAATGCACAACGCACGGATTTCCATTGGCATTTCGCTCCAGTTCGTTGAGTAGCTCATCGCTTGTTCCGAATTGAAAACTGACAGAGAATCGATAATTTGTTCACTAGAAAGGTCGATTTCACGTGTTCATTAAGCCAATTTTTCCTTTTTCATTCTTATTCCCGACTCTAAAATGAGCCTCGATGGACCACTCACTCCATTGAGAGTGATCGCCAAAAAGATGCAGGAATGCGGAAAAACAGTTCATGAAATAGCTCAGGAAGCTGGTGAGAACTCGAATTTCAGTGGATTCTTCTAGAAAACGAGATTCAGGTGTCAGTAAGGAGGTGGTTCGAAAGTTGATGTGTATCAAGGCAGACAAGGCGCCGTCGTCTGAAGATTTCTTCGAAGACTCCTCGGATGAATATGAATCTTCGATTGAGGAAGATGTCGAGACGGCGATGGAAGTGGATGATTCGGATTGAACTTGCACTTTTTCGAAATTCTTCTTCTCTGTATAAAACTTTGCGAAGTAAATGTAATATCGTTGCATCTCAAAACTGTCGCTCGCAATTAAAATTTAAAATTCGCGCGCACGATATCTCGCAGCGAAAGCTACAGTTCAGTGTTTGGACTCGAGTAAATTGTTGTCAGAAAGGCGAAAAATGCAAAAATACATTCAAAAAAGGCGGAAAAGCTCAAAAACAGCCGAAAAACACTGAAAAATGCTCGTCTTACTGTAGTTTTCGCTGCGAGATTTCGTGCGATTTGAAGTTATGAATGCGAGCGGCAGTTTCCAGATGCAACGGTAATAAATAGTTGTTTCAAAGTAGACCGATTTGTAACAGGTTGTGAACAGGTTACGATGGAAAGTCGTGGCACGAGCGCCAGTAACGTTCGTTGACGGCGCCGCGGCCGCCTTCGCCCCGCCCCCTTTTTCATTGATTCGATATCGGTGGGCGGAACCCGCGAACTGTCGGCCGTTCCGCGCCAGGGCACTCGTGGCCACGCCTACTTCCACGAATTTTTTTTTCTTTTCGCAAGAAGCGCGAAGAAAATGGGAGGAGGCTCCCCGACGGGGAGCCTCAATCTCCCCACTGGTATTTTGGAGTGGGAGCACACTATATCAAATTATCAATAAATCAACTCATTTTTTTCAAAAACTTGTGCTCACATTCCAAAGTACTGGTTTAGTCGAGTCCATCCAGTCTGCGGGCAACTAGTTAGCCAGCGGTGGCTCTTCACTCTCCTGCGGTCCACTTTTGGTTATACCGCCCCCTCTCTGTCATTCTACAAAACTGAATGGTGGAAGAGGAAAAACTTGGCCGTGGCCCTGCAAAACTTCGGCCACGTGCTTTTGTTTTGAAATCTTCGTTTTGATTCGAAATTCAATCAAATGAAAGAGGAAAATCTAGGTTGCGGTCGGTGAAATGTCGGCTGCGATCATCTTGTAGGTTTTTTAGGTATTCTTCAGTCCAAAATTTCCATTATTCCTTCAAATGATCCTCATTCGTCCTTTTCGTCGCATAGTCTCCTCGCAAGGGGAATCTCACGGAAAAGCTCGAAGCACGGTCAAGTGCGTTTGCATTTACACAACAAATTACGGTTTTCTGCGGTTTTTACCATGAAAATCTTATTTTCCTATAGAAAATGTGATAAAATTTGTGAAATGCGTCAATGAGACAACTTTGAACGGCCGGCCGACCCATAAAAGTGATAACTGACGAATATTCGAAATTTCCTTTTAAAAACTTGTTTCTTGAACGATTTTCATCAAAACACCGTCGAATGTAGGTTCTGAAAAGCTCAAAGCACATTTATCAAATTAATATTCGGAATTTTTCGCTTTTTACCCGGTTTCGGTAGCGTTTACAGTGTTCGTCTCTGCGGCGGCGAGAGAGTAACGTCGGCGCAGAGACGCAGACAGCGAGACGTCGCTCTCACTGCGAGAAGACCGTATCGCAGTGAGCTTCCTCTTTCGAGCCTCGGAAATCGTCGCCTTGATTTTCTTTCAGAAAGCTGTGATTTCTGCACGATTCCGGTTTTGATTGTTGAAAAATAGTTGAGATTCTTCAACCATCTTCGTCTCGAACTCGTCAATGGAAAGTGAAGTCCGTGAACGACATTTGTCGGAACGTATTCTAAATATACCTTGTTGAATATAAATAAACGAATAAATAAACTGTTTGAGTACAACTTTATTTAGATACTTTTAATCGGATAATGTTCTCTCCAGAGGAAGTGAAGAAGCCACCGTTTGCCCAAAGACGCTCCGAAGTTCAACAGTCCTCAGTTGCAGCGCGCTACGACAAAAAAAAACGACTTGATTCGTATATATGTTCTCTTATCAGTCCGTTTATTTCATTTTTCTGCGTTTCCTGCCTGCTTACCGTATATCTTCTACTAGAAGCGCCTCCAAACAAGACAGTTTTTGCAGACATTTAAAAAACCTTCAAGAAAATTTGTCTCACTTTCAAATAACTTTTTTGAATTTGAGGAAGGAACAACTAATTTCGCAAAGTTACAGAACCATTTTTTTTTCGAAAAGGCGAAAAAATTGGTAGGAAAATAGAGAACCAATTAGAAGAAACCTGACAGTCAGTGACGGCTCGCGCCGTTTCCTCTGCCTGGTTTTCCGCGTTCGGTTCCTTTCTTCCCGTTGAGCAGCGCGGAATCCAGAGTTGTATATGGGGGACAATAAGCGTTTTTTAAAAATGAACATTGAAAAAGGGCCTAAAACGCCTAGTTTGCGCTCCTGTTCGGTTCATAGAAAGGTGGGCTCTTATCAAACTCTCGTGCATCGAGTTTGAACAGGACCTGTCTCTTCTGTGAAAGAACGAAGAGAATGGCTGATTAGTTGCCGTGAAACGGCCGCAGAACGACACACAGACACACAGGCAGATCGTTTCAATTAGAATAGTAAGGATACGGTATCTGTGTGTGAAAGAGAGTTATTGAAAGCTTATATCAAGATGTGATTCAGAGCCCAAAGTGCCAGCGCACTTGCTTGTTCCCAACATCTTGTACCAACATCTACAGTAATCCTGTGTAGTGTCGAATCGCATATATTTTGAATTGTTCTGTGAAAAAACAGGCGATGGAGTCAAATTCTGAGGAAGCGGTGAACTCAGAAGAAGTTTCGCGCGGAAATTCATACAAGGGTTGGCAGAGAAGCTCAACTACCTAATCATACGAAAATAGAACTACCCCGGGTGCCAACAGTCTCATCAGAGCGTTATAAGTTATCATATAGATGACTTTTCGGGAAAAATGACAAAAGAACAGGATTATTTGGTGAAGTGATGAACTGTGAAAGCGCTGTCTGAACTGTTATCCAAACACGTTCCCAAGTGTTGAAACGGTACGATTAGAACAGGATGTTCTGAAACTTTCAGGGGGTCCCTAAACTTTTTGCAGAGATTCGGATAGCTTTTGGGTTAATCATTGTTATCATTGGTATCAATTATTCATTGTTATCAGTGAGTTCTCAAGGTAAGTTTCTAAAAAGTGACCCATTTTGAAAACGTAAACAATGAAACTTTACCAAAAAGTGTTCTCACTAGAATGCACTTTGGTAAAGTTTCATCGTTTTCTCGTTCCAACTTTGTGCCGCTTCCGGTGATTTCGGTAGGTAATTTAGTTTTCAGAATGGGTCTAAAGCGAACGCTCAGCCGAAAAAACAGCGCAAATTGGAAGACGACGGTGCCATCCAAGCGGTACCGTGAATCCGACTCAGCAGCGGATTCAGCAGCCTCCGCACCCACTCCTGCTCAACTGGCTCCAGAACCTGATCCTCTCACGGGCTCCCCTCAGTCAGAAGCGGCCTCCGTCGTTGCTCCAGCTGCTCCAGCTCCGGATGCTCCAGCTCCGGCTGCTCCAGCTCCAGATGCTACAGCTCCGGCTGCTCCAGCTCCAGCTGCTGCAGCTTCGTCTGTTCTAGCTCCGGATGCTCCAGCCCCGCCTGCTTCAGCTCCAGCTGCTCCAGCTTCGCCTGTTCCAGCTCCGCCTGCTCCGGCTCCGGATGCCACAGTCCCGGATTCCACTGTTCCAGCCGACCCCGTTCCAGTCGCCACAACCCCAGCGGAGACAGCTCTAGATGCTGTGGCTCCAGTTGCCGAGGTTCCAGCTCCAGCAGCCGTCCCAGAAGCGCAAATCAGTTCTGCCAACGACGATGACGACGAAGATTATGAAGGAATTGAAGCTATCAAGAACATCTTCCAGAACTTGTAATTGAGAGTTTCAGTGCTTCATAATCGGTCTTCTTTCAGGATCACCATCCTCCAGCTCATTCCGTTCTTCTTTCTGTACATTTTCCTCTGTGGAACAGTCTACAAAAAGAACTATCCCCCGAAGACCATCAGGTAAGGTCCTACCAAACTTGAATTCCTATCTTTGAAAAACTTAACAATAATTTTAAATCAATATTATTTTTACAGTTCTCAATGGTCCTGGTTGCTTTAGTTGGTTGTCTATGGCACAATGGTTATTGTTTTACAATGCCATATCTAATCCCCGTGCCTTCCAATCAAATTGGATTTATTTTGATGAGAGTCTTCCCCAGCTCTAGTTGGGACATGGCTTTTATTCTTATTAGGTTTGAGGTTAAGCCAACTAGTCATTCCCGAATCTTCTTGAACAGATAATTTTTTCTCAAAATTGTTTAATTGTTCTGTTTCAGATCGGTCGGTGTGTCCACGATCTCCGCCCTCTTCATTGGAACGCTCGACGACGCCGGTCAGGTGAGCTACAGTTCTGAAACAAGTTCAATAGAAAATGAAATGTGTGACTGACAGAATTTTGGAAATAATTTGAATTTATCAACAGTCGGATTTCACGAGAATCAGAAAAGAAACTGAATGATTTCCAAGTATTCCTATGGACAAATTTCTTTTTCAGTTCTTTGCATCTTTCCGGGAGCAGAATAAGACTGTGAGAGAGAAACGACAAAGATACGCGAGATTCGTCATCTTGCTGCTGATCCTTCTCTTCTGCCTCTTCCTTTTCGGTCTTGCCGAACCGGAGCCCGTCCGTTGCAATTGCGTGAAGAAGACTGCCAATGTCACTCTCACTTGGGCCGAACGATACTTAGCGTGCGATCTGGACTTCCCATACGAAATGTTCGGTGGCCTCGTAGCCTGTACGAATAACTAATTTATCATATCAGAACACCTTGTCATTTCAGTCATCGTTTTCGCACAGTCATCGATCAGAAAGATGTCTTCGATTCCCCATTTCGCTCTTCTCCTGATCAGCGCTGCAATTCACTGGCTGATCTGTAACAAAGTGCATGGTCTCCCCACCTCTGTCCCCCTCATCCACGTGTTCGCCGCTCTCTGTTCCGTTTGCTGCGGAATACTGCTCTACAGAACTCTGCCGGAGGATGAGAAGCCGAAAAAGGAAGCCGGACTGTACTTCAGCAAGCTACGGAAAGACTGGTTTTTTTTTTCAATCCTTGGTGTTTTTGATTTCGGTTCATACAGGAAACTCGTCATCCTTCTGGGTCCGTTCTTCGCTCTGTACTTGTACCTTTGTGCAGCCGTCTTCAAACCGGACAGTCCATTGAAGGCCATCAGGTAAGGCCTCATCAAGTTTGATTTTCATTGAAAGTATTTTTGAAAAAATCGTTTGATTTGCCCAGTACCTGACCGTATGGTGCTTCTGCGATTATAGCCAGTCAAATTGCTTTCTTTTTTGAGCAGACACGGTTATTTCTCTGAATAATCGGATTCCCGGACCATATGGAAACTCCCATGATTTCAGAAGTGTCGGAGTATCCACCATCTCTTTCCTCGTTTTCGGAACGATCGATGATCTCATGCAGGTTAGTTTGAACTTCCCAACAAAAACTTTACTGGAACTCAAATGTTGTGATTGTTCGACTGATAACATGGATATTTAACAATTTGGAAATTTTTCAGTTGTTCCTGCTTGTTGCCCCGTCGTTCGATAAGTTGTCATACAAGAGAGCAGTCAGATGCTTCATCTTGTTGGTTGGAATCATCGCCTGTGGCTATTTCTATGCCCATTCGTCTTCCGAGTACAATCTGTACACCTGCACTTGTCCGGAACCACCAGTCACTAGCGAATCTTGGAGTGTGGAGATGACCATGGTCTATGAGGTTTTCGGAGCATTGCTAGCATGTAAGTTGGACATTTTCAAATGAACCTTCTTATATACTCTTTTCCAGATTCCTACGTATGCGAGTCCCCGGTCAAGGATCTTCCCCCAGTCGGCCATCTGCCAATGCTGCTTCTCGCATTTGGCTTTCACATGTTCTGTTTTGATATCCTCGATTCCTCCACCACTTCCCCCCTCTCTGTGTTTGCAGCCATTATATGTTCTATCTATTTCTTGATTTTAATTTCCAGCCCTTTGCTCAAAACCAGCAAATTCCTTGCTTCTATTAATCCGACCCAATAGACCTTTCCCTTGACAGATTGCATCTTTGATCAAATAGTATTTTCCATATTTTTCCATCGTTCTGTTCATGTTTCGTTTCACTGATCCCCGAGAATGTTCCACTATCCATATTGCTACACAACCAAGTCTGTAGAGTAAAAAAACCCGTTCATCATCAGAAGTTTGTTTTCATATCTTCCTAAGCGTCTTATGGGTGAAAATGGTGTCTGGGTGAACGATTCGGCACAGATATTATTACTGGCAGCTGGCGGATTGACAGTGCAATTACGCTCCATTGTACTATTCGTCTGGGAAGGGCCGTTGCGTGATTTGAATCGAGACACGATATTGACCCTGTTCGTTCAATCTCATTCGCAATGGGAGAAGCAAGCTGTTATTTCGGAATCGCCGCTTCACTGATAGGCTTTTTCAATGTAGTCATTGGTCTGAACTACAGTTTTTTGTTGAAACTTGTTGCAATTTACTTCATTATTGTTGGCTCTCTTGTTTCGTTGTTGAATGCGTGTCTCGCGGAACGGTATGGAGTTGGTCATCTCAGAACTCGATCGATAATCGGGATAATTGGGCTGATAATCTTCACTTTTCTGCAAAAATGGGCGTTACTAACAAATAATGTTGCTCCTGTACGGAGGCATGATGGCACGCCTTTTTGGGTTGGCTCGCCGGAAGTTCAGTTCTTCACAATCGCCGCATTCGCCCTCTTCTTCCATTCCTTGTTTGCTTTCGAGTCCGCAATAAAACAAATGTTACCGTACGGAAAACACCCACTTTTCGTAACGGTCATGTGTCTGCTTTCAATCGTCAGCGCGGTAACTGAGGCATGGCTTCTGGTGAGTTGTGAAAGTTTGTGGGTTTGCCACGATTGACAATTTCGAACTTTAGAACTTCGAGAAGGCGCGAAGCCTCAGTCCTGCACTGAATCTTTCACTCGGAGCATGCTTCCTGGATCTCTACATCGTGTTGAAGACGGATTTCTAGACTTACGCATCTCATAGTTTTGATCTTTCATTGATAATCGTTCAATATTTTTGAACAAATGAAAATAAATAATTGATTTGCTTGTTCAGACATTTTTTGAAAACCAGTCTGCCAGAGGAGTAATCAATTATTGCACAGCAGGTGCACTGGCCCAGCAGATGCGCTCTAGCATACTATTCCCATAGGAAGGGCCGTTGTGTCATTTGAATCGAGGCACAATATCGACAGTCGTGTTATTCACCAACTCTCCTTAGTCTCGATGGGAGAAGCAAGCTGTTATTTCGGAATCGCCGCTTCTGTGATGGGCTTTTTCAACGTAGTCATTGGTCTGAACTACAGTTTTTTGTTGAAACTTGTTGCAGTTTACTTTATTATCATTAGCTGTCTTTTTCCAGCGTTGACTTTCGGTCTCGCGGTACTGTATAACATTCGTCACCTTCGAATTCGATCGATAATCGGTCTAATCGGGGTGATAATCTTCACTTTTCTGCAAAAGTGGGCGTTTCTAACAAATGATGTAGCTCCTGTTCGGAGGCCAGATGGCACGCCTTTTTGGATTGGCTCACCGGAAGTGCAGTTCTTCACAATCGCCGCATTCGCTCTCTTCTTCCATTCCATGTTTGCCTTCGAGTCCGCAATGAAGCAACTGTTACCGTACGGAAAACACCCAATTCTAGTCACTGTTATGTGTCTGCTTTCAATCGGCAGTGCGGTAACTGAGGCGTGGCTTCTGGTAAGTTGTGAAAGTTTGTGGGTCTCGCCACGATTGACAATTTTGAACTTCAGAACTTCGAGAAGGTACGTGGCTTCAGTCCTGCACTGAATATTGCACTCGGAGCGTGCTTTCTGGATCTCTACCTCGTGTTGAAGACGGATTTCTGAGAGGGAACTCATGATAATCTCAATCGCTTTTGTATTTGATTCGAGTGAATGAACATTTTTGAATTTGTGTCAAGTCATATAAAATCTTCATCGATAAGACAACCATGATTTGGTAACTCCGGTATGCCTAGTGTCTGTATGATGGCATTGTATAATTACTGGCAGCTGGTGGACTGCCAGTGCAAACGCGCTCTCACGTACGATTCCTCTAGGAAGGTTCTCTGCGCAGTTTGAATCTCAACACAACATCGACAGTCCTGCTACTCCGAACCCTACACTCTTTCGATTACATTTACATCCAATAGTTCCAATGGGAGAAGCAAGCTGCTATTTGGGGATTGGGACGACTGTGGCTGGCTATTACAACGTTTTGATTGGTCTAAACTTTGATTTTGTATTCAAATACTTCGCATGTTTTTTCATTTATCTTGGCTGTTGCCTGCCAATTGTGACTGCGTGCATCGCGGACCGATATGAAATTCGTCACCTCCGAACTCGATCGATAATCGGGATAATCGGGCTGATAATCTTCACTTTTCTTCAAAAATGGGCGTTTCTAACAAATGATATCGCTCCTGTTCGGAGACCTGATGGCACACCAATTTGGGTTGGCTCACCGGAAATTCAGTTCTTCACAATCGCCGCATTTGCTGTTTGTTCTGTTCCATGTTCCATGTTCGCTTTTGAGGCTGCATTGAAGCAATTGTTACC
Source organism: Caenorhabditis becei (assembly GCA_900536315.3). Lineage (NCBI taxonomy): Eukaryota > Metazoa > Nematoda > Chromadorea > Rhabditida > Rhabditidae > Caenorhabditis > Caenorhabditis becei. The sequence continues at coordinate 50,802 of LR539183.1, forward strand.
GTACGGAAAACACCCAGTTGTCGTAACGGTCATGTGTCTGCTGACTGTCATCAGTGTGGTAACTGAGGCATGGCTTCTGGTGAGTCCAACGTTCCGTTTTCTTTTCAAAACGTTTATTTCAGAATTTCGAGAAGGCGCGTGGATTCAGTCCAACGCTAAATCTCTCACTCGGAGCATGCTTTCTGGATCTTTACATCGTACTGAAGACGGATTTCTAGGCTTACGCATTTCAAAGTTTTGATCATCCATTAATCTTGATAATCGTGCGATGTTTTACAATAAATAAAAATAAATATTTGATTGCCTTGTTCAGACATTTTTTCGAAGAGCAGCCTGCCTGAGGAGAACTAATATTGCATAGCAGGTGCACTGGCCCAGCAGATGCGCTCTAGCATACTATTCCCATAGGAAGGGCCGTTGCACGATTCGAATCGAGACACATTATCGACAGTCGTGTAATTCCCCAACTCTCCTTTGTCTCAATGGGAGAAGCAAGCTGTTATTTCGGAATCGCCGCTTCTCTGATGGGCTTCTTCAACGTAGTGATTGGTCAGAACTACAGTTTTTTGTTGAAAGTTGTTATAGTTTACTTCATTCTTATTGGCTGCCTTTTCCCGTTGTTGACTGCGTGTCTCACGGAACGATATGGAGTTGGCCATCTCAGAACTCGATCGATAATCGGGATAATTGGGCTGATAACCTTCACTTTTCTTCAAAAATGGGCGTTTCTAACAAATGATATCGCTTCTGTTCGGAGACCTGATGGCACGCCAATATGGGTTGGCTCGCCGGAAATTCAGTTCTTCACAATCGCCGCATTCGCCCTCTTCTTCCATTCCTTGTTTGCTTTCGAGTCCGCAATAAAACAAATGTTACCGTACGGAAAACACCCACTTTTCGTAACGGTCATGTGTCTGCTTTCAATCGTCAGTGCGGTAACTGAGGCATGGCTTCTGGTAAGTCCAAAGTTCCGCTTTTCTCTTCAAAACTTCTATTTCAGAACTTCGAGAAGGCGCGTGGCTTCAGTCCAGCCCTAAACGTTTCGCTCGGAGCCTGCTTTCTGGATCTCTACATCGTAATGAAGACGGATTTCTGAAAGGGAACTGATGATAATCTCAATCGCTTTTGTATTTGATCCGAATGAATGAACATGTTTGAATTTGTGTCAGAAATCTTCATCGATAAGACAACCATGATTTGGTAACTCCGGTAATCCTAGCATCTGTGTGAAGACATAGACGCAATTACTGGCAGCTGGTGGACTGCCAGTGCAAACGCGCTCTTGCGTACGACTCCTTCAGAACGATTGATTGTGCTAAACAGTACTGGCCACTGCAGCAGTCATTCAAAATGTGTTCTGTTTCCGTCCATCTTGCCGCTATTCCAATAGTTTTCGGAATCTTCATGGTTCTCTTTTCACTCAAAATCCATCCTCTTTTCAAACTGTCTATGTTTTTCTTTGGAGCACTGCCAGTGATCTTCGCTGTCCTTCTCGACCAATTATTTTTAAAAATCCCCAATCTCGTTCCCCGTTTGAAAGTTCGAATGATAATTGGACTGATCGGTTTGTTGGCCATAACTGGAATACAAAAACGGTTAATATTGGGGCCGCGTGTGAGACTCGGACACGACGGAGTGCTTCCTCTGACAAGTGAAGCACAGCAACTACATGTTTGGATGACATGTTTTTCCATGTTCTTCTATGCAATATTCGCAACCGAAGCGTCGAAAAAGGAAAGGTTACATCCACAAAGACACAGTTATATCGCCAGACGGATAACTGCCATCACTGCGGTGTGCAGTGCAATCGAGTTTTGGCTTCTGGTAAGTTTTCTCAAATGTTCAAAGTGTTCTGTAACAGAGTTTCTTCGGCCAACTTTCAAAATTTTGCTTCTAAAGGCTTTTTAGACTAAATCTTCCTGAAATTTCTAAAATTTACCTTTTGAGTCAGCAACTTTATCTATTTTGATGCGTCCGTAACTCTTGAAGACGTGAACTTCGATATATGCCTCAGTTGACAAAAATCTAGTTTCAACCTTTTTCTACAACTTTTCAGTTGTGACCAATTCATGAAAATTTGTGGCTAATTAGTTACAATGCTTTCAAAAACAAGTAGTGAAGATACAATTTTCAGAACTTCGAAACTCACATGTTAATAAGTCCCTTACACAATGTCCCTCTGGCAGGATGTCTTTTGGATCTTTACATTGTCATTACAACTCTCTAATAAACAAATAAAACAATATCAACTTCAACTTCATTCACTTTTGGTCCTCAATCTGTGTTTACTGAAAATGAGAGAGAATTGGCTCCAGCTCTAGTTTCCAAATCTAATTTGGGTTGCCAATGGTGCAGTCATGCCCCATTGCACAATATCCCATTACTACGATCGATCGAGAAACAACATCTGCCTGCCCGCTGTTGCTATTGCCAACAGTTGCTTGCAATGGTTTGTGTTAGCTCCCTTTTCGGTATCAATACATTTCTTTTCGGACTCTTAATCAGTTTGTTGTCTTGGGAAACCACGTCTATTCTCAAACTGTTCTTACTGCTTTGCATAGCACTGCCCGTTCTAATCGGTTGCCTGCTGGAAGATTTATTCTCAAAAATCCCCAATCTCGTTCCCCGTTTCGAATATCGAATGGTAATCGGCCTGATAGGCCTGATAATAGTCACTGGAATGCAAAAATGGATAGTTTTCTACGAGGATGTGAGCAGATACAAGAACTGTTATCTTCAAGTGCCGAGTGATGCCAAGCAGATGATGGTCTATACGACGTGTCTTTCCCTCTTCTTCTATGCTATATTTGCGACCGAGGCGGCTTTGGATGACAGATTACATTGTACGCGTCACCCGAATATACACAAAACTGTATTTCTGGTCACGGCGGTGTGCACTGGAATCGAGTATTGTCTTATGGTGAGTAAACTGTGAGAGAGCTTACAAACTTACAACTTACAAGGGAGCTGCGTAGGGTCAACTAGATAGGTTTTTCTCGAACTTGGTAAGAGGATGGCTTGGGACCCCAATAGGCGGAATCCAAAAAGATTTTGATGGGAAACGTATCTGGAGGCTGCTATATGCAACAAAGTGCGCTCAGAAGCCAGTTTTTAGATCTAGTAAGCCATTGAAATGAGTAACTTTTCACGTGAATCAGTGGTGATTTCAAGCCTAAAAACTGGCTTCTGAGCGCACTTTGTTGCATGTGGCGGCCTCCAGACAAGTTTCCCATCAAAATCCTTTTAGTTTCCGACTATTGGTGTCCTAAGCCACCCTCCTGCCAAGTTTGAGCCAAATCTATCTCGGTGACCCTACGCACCTCCCTCGTTAGATCACTTTCAACTTTCAACGATTTTTTTGTCGTGGGTTCTTCTATTAGGGGACGAACGTTAGTTACACTGCTCCGTTTCTCACAAATGTTTCGGTTGACATAGACCTTGTTCAAACCTTCCTCTCCAACTTTTCATTTGTGATCAAGTCATGCCTAGCCAGCTTTCGAAAATGAGTAATCATGAAATTTCCACACTTTTCAGAACTTCCAAATTCACGGAACTCACCTATACAATGTCCCTCTGGCAAGCTGTTTCATAGATCTCTACATTGTCATCAAAATTCTAAACAAATAAAACAATAAAACTTTATCACCGTTATCACTCATTTATCAAGACCGCTTCTCAACCCTTACTTGATCCCAAAAGCTCCAAACAATCCATTCGAGTACGACTCCACAGTTCTCTGAAACCCTTATCACATTCTAATCAGCTCCTTATCACTTGGCATCTCACCCGATTATGTCTCTTCTTATCGTTCGGTTTCTTCTTCTTCTTCTTATTCTTCTTCTTCCTGTTTCTGTTCCTGTGATGATTAGCCGGGTTACTGTAGCTATGATTCCGATCCCTTCTCTTCCGTTCCTCCTGTTCTTTTTCAACCGGAAACTCAAAAACTAAAGTACCATGGGTCTCGCCACGACTTACTTTCTTCTCGAAATCCTTCATCCATTGCTCATTTTTCATTTTCCGAATCCTCGCCTCCTTCCACATCTCCTTCATTTCAATCGATTCTTTGAGTTTCGGAGCGGAATTTCCATTCTTCTGCTCCAATTTTCTGATAAGAAGCATAGCTGGAAACCAAGATTCTTTGTGGTGAAGGAAGGATTGCGTTCGGTGGATGAGTCGTTCCGATCGGACGAACGAAGGTGGGATTTTGATGGTTCGGAGGGCGGTGAGGGTGGAGATGGGCTGGAAAACAAGGGGAATACAGGGAGAAAGGCTCGTTCCAGAAGACATCACTCTTCTGAATCTCATGGTAATACTGTATTCCAGTTCAGAAGTCACTTTTCTGAACTCCCAAACTACCGTAACCCTTTTAGATGACGTGGTACTTTCGAATCTTCAATTCTCAAGTACAGTGTCTCTAGCTCTAACTAACAAGACCTCCTTGTCATCAAGAAGTTTCCAGATGACGTGGCACTTTTGAATTCTCAGTTGCTCCAGCCGTGGCCCCTTGACCATCAAGAAGCTTCTGACCGTTTCCCTTGACCCACCTCTTTCCGATTCTTCAACTTGTACATCAACTTCTTGAACTTTCCAATCTCGAACTCTTCCATCTTCTCTACTTCCTCGAATTCCACGACTTCCGACACGAGCTCATCTTCACTGCTCATTCCTTCCTTTTGAAAGCCGTTCTCCATTGCCAAAAACAGTCAGAAAACGGGAAAGAAACTGAAAAAGAAGTGAGGAGAATACAGGGAA
>LR539183.1:59512-78960 GCA_900536315.3 Caenorhabditis becei
CTCTCCGACCACTGCCATTCCATCCATCAACGGTCTCTCGATCACATTCAGCGGTCTCGGGTACTTCTGAGTGTTCTGCCGGGCTTCTTCGGTATCAGCCACCACGAACTGATCGATTCCCTTGACCAACGCGTACTTCAACCTCTCCTCGACCGTCGTCTCCCTCCACTCATCCGTCTTCTGATCGCTCTTCTTCCCGTCCTTTTTCATCTCCTGAGCCGCCACCAACAACTTCTCCGTCGCTTCGGGGTCCCGATTGAACAGAAGATCCTCCAGAAGCTGTAGAAGCGGTTTGTCAATGTCCTCGTAGAGGGGAAGTGCTCCAGCATTCACGATTCCCATGTCCATGCCAGCTTTGATGGCGTAGAACAGGAAAACTGAGTGCATGGCCTCGCGGATGGCTTCCATTCCACGGAACGAAAAGGAGATGTTCGAGACTCCTCCGGAGACGTGAGCTCCTGGAAAAAGGTGAGATTATTTTAAAAAAACGAGTTTTACTAACCTGGCAAGTTCTCCCTAATCATTCTAGTCGCCTCAATAAAATACATTCCATAGTTGGCGTGTTCCTCCATTCCAGTGGCAATCGTCAGAATATTCGCATCGAAAATGATATCATTCGGGTCAAACCCGACCTCCTCCGTCAGAATCCGATACGACCTCTCGCAAATCTCAAACTTCCTCTCGGTCTCTGCGGCTTGTCCCTCTTCATCGAAAGCCATTACCACAACGGCGGCTCCGTATCTCTTCACAATCCGGGCACGTTCCTTGAACTTCTCCTCGCCTTCTTTCAGAGAAATCGAGTTGACCACACACTTTCCCTGGGTGGATTCGAGTCCGGCGATGATAACGGCGAAGTCGGAAGAGTCGATGCAAACTGGGATCTTGGCGACGTCGGGTTCGGAGGAGATGAGTCGAAGGAACTTGGCCATGGCGTACGGACCGTCCAGAAGACCATCGTCCATGTTGACGTCGAGAATCTGTGCTCCACTGTCTACCTGCACTCTGGCCACATCAATCGCCGCATCGTAATTCTCATTTTTGATCAGATTACAGAATCTGCGAGATCCTGCCACGTTGCAACGCTCTCCAATGTTCACAAAGTTGGTCTCTGGTCCGACGACAGAAGGCTCCAGACCAGAGAGCAGCATCTTTCCGACGTTGGGATCCTGCGGGGGGACTCGCGGGGAGATTCCCTGGACTGCGTTGTACATGGCTCTGATGTGGTCTGGGGTGGTTCCACAGCAGCCTCCGATGATGTTGACGAGGCCGTCGCGGGCGAATTCGCGGAGCACATCGGCCATCTCTTCGGGCGTTTCGTCGTAGCCGCCGAGAGCGTTGGGGAGTCCTGGAAATGAGAATTTTGAAATTTTTTTGAAAAAGGCAGGTTTGAAAGTGATTTTTTTAAAAATTTAGTCTCAAAGTTCAACTCACCAGCATTGGGATAACACAAAATGAGTGTATCCGACCACTTTGACATGTTCTCAACGAACTGCCGCATATCCTTGGCTCCCAGAGCACAATTCAACCCGACAGCCATTGGTTTTCCTTGTCGTGTCGAGACCAGAAATGCTTCTCCGGTCTGTCCGGAAAGGGTACGTCCGGACATGTCGACGATGGTTCCGGAGAGGAAAACGGGCACTTCTGGAACACCTTCATCCTCGAAGAGGGTGCGGATGGCGAAGAGAGCGGCCTTGGCGTTTGCTGAATCGAAGACGGTTTCGACGAGAAGAACGTCGACGCCTCCAGCGAGAAGAGAGCGGGCTTGGTCTCCGTAGGCTTTGACGAGCTCTTGGAAGGCTGCAAAACGAAGATGTAAATGCGCTCCGATGATACAAAATCACTCACTGACGTTCCTAAAATCTGGCTTCTCTACCGAAGGGGAAATCGACAAAGTTCTATTCGTAGGCCCGATGGCTCCACACACATAACGCCGTCTTCCGGTAGCTGCGCCCACGTCATCACACGCCTTCCGGGCTACTATTGCTGACTGATAATTGATATCATGAACGAGATGTTCGCAGTGATAATCAGCCTGAGCAATTGTTGTTCCTGAGAAAGTGTTGGTTTCGATGAAGTCGGCGCCGGCTTCCAGGTAGAGTTTGTGGATTTTGTAGATGATGTCTGGGCGGGTGATCGAGAGCAAGTCGTTGTTTCCTTTCAGCGGCTTGTCGTGGTCTTTTAGAATCTGAACAACTTCTTATCACTTCTGATCAATTCCTGACACACTGATAACATCAAAAAGTGAACTGTTCTTTCTTTCTTTGCGATTCACGTGATCGAACGACCTAATCGTTCACTTCTTGATGTTATCAGAGGTTATCAAGACCTGTTTTTCTAATCACTAACTCACCTCTCCTCTGAAATCGTGTTCTTCCATAAACTCTCTTTGAATCATCGTTCCCATGGCTCCGTCAATGATCATGATTCGCTCTTTGGCGATTTGCGCCAATTCCTCGAAAAGACTGCTTCGAGTCATTTTCTGCAACGAAACAGTGTAATTTCAGGTGAAAATTTCAATTTTTCTAAAGGGAAAACTAGAAAAATTGCGGGAAACGTGGAAAATTACCATTTTTGGGCAAAAAATTTAAAAAAATTAACATACTCCGAGAGGACTACACACGACATGGCCTAGCAACCGCACCTGTTCGGCCAGGTGAATTTTCAGATTTTTTGAGCGAATTTGTGAAATTTCCGGGAGAACTAAGTAACTTCCGACAAAACTGATACAAAAAATGGAAAGAGCGAGGTCAATATGACTACTTCTTAACAAGTTATTGAATGGAACATGTAATTTTAGGCTAAAAACCCCTAACTTTCGAAAAAGTGCTTCAAAGTTCGGGTGAAAACAGAAATCATCCAAGAATAGGATGCAATTGTCTCAAAAATCGGGAGAAACAATCTATTCCATCTCCTACCCTCGAATAGATGCAATATTTCGATAAAAACCGGGGATGAATCGAATAGCGAGCGAGGAGGAGGAATACTGACCGTTATCAGTGAGAAAAGGGCCGATGGAGGAGGCGGAATTCGGTCAGACACGTGAATAAGGGCTGGGGAATAAGGATAGGACGCGGGGGAAGGGTAGCAGGGGTTAGCCTTGGACTAGTAGACGAACTGATAAGAACAATTGAAGAAGGGGGTAGTTGTGATAACGAATGGCGCCATTCGGGGTACTTCGCACGGTCTTTAGGGTGTACTTTGATATGGAAGGTGAAAAGTTCGAGAAGCGCGCGAAACTTTGGAAAACAGCTTGCACATTACAAGAGTTCGCGCTCCGACTGTGTTCGGCAAGTGTGGCCTAGAGGTCCAAGGCGGCGGGCGACAAGCGAAGGGCCAGAGTTCAAAACCGCGCAATGGTCGGTGGATTTTTCCAGACGAGTGGGAGTCACGGGATGCATCATAAAAACAGGAAAAGAGGAAAACATCAAAAAGTGATTTGGCCAATTGAAAACAAGCAGAACAAATGGAAGGGGTCTCAAAGTGTATCACTATCAAAAGTTCCAATTTTGATCTTTGTGGCTGTAGCGGATGATAAGAATAGAATGATAAAAGGAAGACATTTTATTATTTGATCAATCAATAGAATGATAGATATTCGACTCATCAATGCACTGTTTCGGGCTGTTTCGAATAACATTCCGGAAGTGAACACTACTGTAATAGTTAGTCTTCTTCGGTGTCTTCTGCGGAGTCTTCGGCATCTCCAGAACCTTATCATACATCGTGATCGTGTTTCTTCTCTTGAAGTCGTCATGCTGGTAGATCATCATCTCCACCAACGCCTCCTTTTCAGCTTCCAACTTCTGAATCCGCTTCTGAAGGGCCTTCGTGGCGACGGCGTCGACGTGGTGATAAGAGAGTTCGCAGATTGAGGAGTTCTTATCAGAAGTGATAAAGGCCTGGTTGGAAATGTCCTCGGATTGGGAGGGTTTCGAGTGTTTGGCGTAGGGGAAGATGCACGAGAAGATTTTGGACATTCTGGAAGAAAAGGAGTTGGAAAAGTTGGAAAGTTGGGAAAGAAATGGGAAAATAGCGGGCGGCGGACGGCGGAAAGGGGGAAAGAATAGAAAAAAACGGAAAAAAAAACCACTGGAAGACGGAAAAAAGCCCAAGAAAGACCTGAAAGACCTGGGAAAAGACTGGAAAAGTCGAAATACCGTAAAACCTCTATTAGAAGGGCACCCAATAGTTTGACTTTGAGCTTTTCTATCTCAAAAACTACAAGAGTTATCAAAAAGTTGTCAACTGCAAAGTTGTAGACGAAGATTAGAACTACAACTTTGCAGTTGACAACTTTTTGATAACTCTCGTAGTTTTTGAGATAGTGAAGCTCAAAGTTAAACTATTGGGTGCCCTTCTAATATAGGTTTTACGGTAGGCCTGGTAAAGACAAATGAAGATAAATGACAAAAGGCCTGAAAGACCTGGAAGAGTCACGGACTAATGGAAAAAATATCTGAAAACTGGAAAAGGGAAGAAAATGGTGAATGGCCTAGTGGTCCACTCTCGGATCGAATGACTGGGACCTAGCCAGTCCTTCTAGGTTGTCGACAACAAATGGGTGGGGTCTGCGTTGGCCCCTCGGTGGTCCCTCCCCCCTTCCGGTCCCTCCTCTTGTTTTCAGAGATTCCAGATGTTACAATTGTACCCATATGCCAGCTGACAATCGTATACAGTATACCGCAATCTGACAATGACAACATTATGATCGTCTGCTGTCAATATGAGAACAATGAGACCTTACAAGGGGGGTCCTTCCGGGATTGGATGGGATTCTGAAGGCTGAAGGCTCCAGAAGTTCGAATAAGCCTCGTAATTGTGGTAAAGTGATTGCAAATTATAAGAAAATCAATTTTCCAGTTGGCAGAGATATTATCTCTGACAGTAAGCTAGATGTTGACTTATTGGGAAATCTTAGTAAACTCCAATCAGTTTATTATCGTTGTCTTCAAAAAACTCTCAAAACTGCCTTTCGCATTCAAAAATTCAAATTGGCGCGCACGATATCTCGCAGCGAAAACTACAGTAAGACGGGCATTTTTCAATGTTTTTGGGCTCGAGTAAATTATTGTCAGAAAATGGGAAAAAATGCAATAAGTCATACAATAACAGTCGGAAAAACTCAAAAATAGCCGAAAATCACTGAAAAATGCACATCTCACTGTAGTTTTCGCTGCGAGATATCGTTGGCGCCAACTTGAAATGCGAGCGGCAGTTTTGAGTTGCAAAGATACTATTTATAAAACAATAATTCACAGATTTCATGGTTTTCTTATTTCAGTGACTTTCTCTTTGACATCCTCCCATTCATCTTCCTCATCGGAACTGGATTCTGATAAGTAGTGCCTTTTGGGAGGGCTTCTGGAGATATATGAGTCGTTGACAGCTTCAGATTCTGGAGCAGCTTTCGGAGAAGGATCCTGGATTCCTGGTGGCTTCTGAAGCATCATTGGGGCTCTAACTATTGGTTTATCGATTGATTTCGGCCCTTCCTCTTGTTTTTTCCATTTTGAAACCTGTGGAACTGGATAATCAACTTTCTCCTCCTTTTCCTCCTTCTCCTCCAACTTTCTTCTCTTCTTCCACAAAATCTCCACTTCAGAATCCTTATTCTGATTCAAATCCGGGTCTTCTTTCAGAATTCCAGCAACTGCTCTCTTCGTTTCTTCTTCCATTTTTCGTTGATGAGTTGTTAAGTCCATAACTGCGAATTTTCTCATTTAAACCGAAAAAACGTAAGAAAACCCACTTTTTCACATGAAAATCCAACAGAAATCACGAAAAACCGACGAAAAACCGTCTGAGAAACAGCGAAAAATCGGCGAAATTCGAAAGAATCGCTGATAATCGAATGATTATAAAACGATCGTTTTCCCATATTTCGAAACTATACAGCTATGGGAAAATTCAGAAAAAACTACGAAAATGCTTGTAGTCCGGGTTACTGTAGCAGTGGGTTGGTGCAAGTGCGCTCCAATGAACTCTCGGTGGAAATGATGAATTTCGAGGTTAATTTTGAAGGTTTCAGGCGGAAAATGGCAAAAATCAGTGAAAAGACGAAAAAGATGATTTTTTGAGCTGAATGAATACCAGCTGATGAATACCAAGTTTGCAGATAAATTTCTCAATTTTTTTGTTATTTTGAAATTTTGAAAATTTTGAAAAACAAGTAATTTTTTCTTTTTTTTCTAGTTTTTCCCCTAATTTTTTCTATATTTAAACGATTAAAAATAAATTAATTTATTGTCCCCAATTCTTATTTTCCATCACAAATCAGAGCCACCAGAACATTCAGAACAATCCAATTACCCTTTTGTACCTGGTGATTTGTTATCAAATTATCTTATCAGACACATTTCTAGCTGTCTGACACATTTCCCCGTTCCAGACTATTTTGAGTTTCCGTGCGATCTGCGAGTAATCCAATGACATTTCCACTCGTTTTTCTCTTATCAAAAGGTCTCGAGGGAAATCAGTCGTGAGATATCATGAAAATAGCACACATCACTGGGAAAGTTTTATTTTTGAGTTATTTTTTGAAATCCGTGTGAAATAATAAAGTTAAAATCAGGTTTCTACCCATTGTCACACTGTGATGGGTCCTCGGCCGCCGCGCCCTGCCCTCCAACTCCCGCACTCTTCTCACCGCCCTTTGCAGCTGACACTTTCACCTGCTTCCGTGGCGCAATAGGCAGCGCGTTCGGCTGTTAACCGAAAGGTTGGTGGTTCGAGCCCACCCGGGAGCGAAATGTTTTGTTTCGATGCTCGGCCCGATTAATCAGTTTCTCGGGGTCATGCAATCCCCCGCCATCCGGAAGCAAAGAATCTTCCTGTCCCCGCGGCCCATCTCAAATTGCAATCTATTCTTTCTTGACTCCTTTCCATGAATGCGAGTTGTCTCTAAGTGCACCAACTAGTGCTAACAAAGCTAATTTGGCGAGCTTCATCTCTCGAATCTTCTCTTTCACATGATTCATTTTCTTTCCAACCTAAATCCAAAAACTTTTCGATTTCTGCTCCTTTTCCTAACCAAATTTCGTGTTATCCAGTTATCAAATTCTACTTTTCCAAGTCATTCTGACGCCAGATTTCAAGTGATTTTTGCTGTCTTTGCCGTCTTTTTGCGTCAGTTTCGCTTGTTTTCCGAGTTTTCCAACAAGCACCCTGTAATTGAAAAAAAAGAGGAAAAGTTCTTCCCACGCTCATTTGATTTGATGATTCGATATTTGGTCAGGTTGGTTTTCATTCAATTCCGATCAGTTTTCCAAACTAAAATTTCTGAAAGTTGGATCTGGCGAAATTCGAGTGTCTTGACGCATTAAAGGTTCCTTGACGCATTTCTAGTGTCTTGGCGCCTTTCCAGTGGCTTGACGCATATTTTGTAACTTGATGTGTTTTTGGTGCCTTAGCGCTTTCCTAGTGTTTTGGCGCTTTCATAGTGCCTTAACGCTTTTCTGGCGCCTTGGCACAATCCTAATGTTTTGACGCATTACTGGTGCCTTTGCGCAATCCTGGTGTCCTGGCGCTTTCATAGTGTCTTCACGCTTTTCCAGTGTCTTGGCGCCTTCCCAGTGGCTGCTTGGCGCAATCTCGGTGTCTTGGCACGAATTTAGGACCTCACCAAACGTTTATCACCCAAAACGCGATGTCCTGGCGCAATCCTGGTGCCTTTGCGCAATCCCAGTGCCTTGACGCTTTCCTCGCAACTTGAACTTTCAACCTCATCTTCATCGAAAGCCAGCTCCTGACACGGAGCTGCTCGACCCAAGGTCAGTCGACCAACCCGCATACACTGTGATGTGTGCCTCGTCAACCGGAACGTCTTCTCTTTTCATTCATCAGATGCTTCTTCTGCCGAGAAAAATGCGAAAATACACAATTAGGCCTTCTCTATATTTTTTCCGTGTCTGTTCCTTCGGCACATTTGAGTCATCCGTTGATTTGAGTCATGCTCCAAAATCCTCATTTTAATGAAACATCTGACCCTCTTTTGTTGTCCTTGTCGCCCCATTTCCAAGTGTTCTTTGATGCCGATTCATCCTCGAGAACCTTCTCATCCATTTCTCCCGCTGATTCATGTCTTCCCTAGTGGTTAATTATCCGAGAATTTGGCTCATTCTTGTGATTTTCAAAGCTCATAAATGATCAAAAGATCATTGCTGGGTCTTACCACGAAATGACCTATTTTCCATTCGTGACACTAATAATAACAGCCTCATCATACGAATTCCGTCCCCTTGTTATTCCTTGGTTTCTCCCGGTTTTTCTTGTTTTTCAGCTTCTGATAAAGGGCACTTTGAGTCTAGAACAAAGTTGGATGAAATTTCCGTTAGGATGAACTAATAACGTATCAGTGAAAACGTATTGTTGTTCTGACACTTTTTGTATAGTGGCACGAGAAGTGCATTGATGTGGAAGCCTTGGCGCAACTTCTGGGAGCTGGCGCATTATTGGGGAGTATGTGTTTGCGTGTTCTTGGCGCTTTCCGAGTGGTTGGCTCATTACTGGTGTCCGTTACTTTTGAGCTGGCGCATTCCAGTGCATTGGCTCAACTCTTCATACTGACGCTTTCCTGGTGCCTTGACGCCATTTATGACTCGCTTGACTTGAAACTTTCCGAGTGCTTGGCGCTATTCTCGTGTCTTGGCGCATTACTGGTGTCCGTAACTTTTGAGCTTGCGCATTTCTAGTGCACTTACCCAATTGTTCGTACTGACGCTTTCCTGGTGCCTTGATGACTCGCCTGACATGAAACTTTCGGAGCGATCGTACTTCATCCTTATCACTACTGATATCCCTTATCTTCTTATCTTTTCCAGCCCAATGTCGTCTATTTCCTTCCCAACCCATCCAGTCTGTGCCACCGAAAAGGACCTCGAGATGTACAACTCGTACACCTATACCGCCGCCCTGATCTTCCACCTCATCCTCGCCTTCTTCTCCATTTTCCTCATCATCCTGGCCATTCGAAAGCTGCTTCTCGAGTCAATTATCACTGTCTCAACGAGAATGTTTCTGATTGTCGGGCTGCTCTGCTGTACTTCCCATCAGTTTGGATTTATCATTTTGAGAGTGAGAGCTTTATCTCCTTATCACCTCTTATCACCCTGTTCAGATCCAAGTCCTCTACCAGATTTTCTTCAAACTAGGTGATCCGTGCAACCTTTACTTCCGAACTTCCGACTGCAAATTCGTGACATTTCCAATGATTTCGGGGAATTCCGGAATGGTTCTGATCCAAGCCGCCATGACGATCGAGAGGATCGCAGCGACAGTAATGCCGCATTTCTGGCCAAAGTTGAAGTTCTGGCCGGGGGTCGTGTTGTCGGGGATGATGGTGAGTAATCAATCGATATCTCAGAACTGATAAGAGATATCAAAAAGTGATCAACTGCAAAGTTGTAGCAAATTGTATGCCAAACAAAGTTGTAGTTGATCACTTTTCTGTATCTCCCATCCCAACTCTTCCAGCTCCTCTGCAACTACCTCCTTCTCGATTTCATCTTCTGGAACGTTCCCTTCAACGAGTACGTCCTCACCTGCGGAACCCTTCCCTCCCAGTCGCTTCCCCGATTCAAAGAGTTCCTCTACCTGGCCTTCTGCATCTCCATCGGCAACATGGCCATTCAAATCGTCATCCTCTACATAAACGTTCTTCAGGAACGCCGTCAAAGGTTGGTGAGCGACGATCAAAGGTGTGTTCGGTAGAGCGCGCTTCCAACACCTTCTCCATTTCAGCAGATCCTTCGATGTCAACGAGAGATTCCATTCGAGAGAGACTCTGAAGTCAACACAAGCTATATTCTTCCTGGCCATGTCCCAGTTTCTGGCCGAGTTCCTCTACACTGTCTCCACTGATATCATCCTCCAGAACAAGGAAAAACTGTCCCCTTTGCAATCAGGACTGGCCCTGGCTCTAGCCTACGTGAGTTTACTGATAAGGGACCCCTACCCCAACTATCCCTTCCAGACAACTCCATACGCTTGCGTCGCCATCCCATCACTGATTATCTTGACGTTGCGGTTCATCAAGAATCAGAGACTTCGGAGTATCAACACGATGAGGACACAGAAAGAAACCGGGGATGAGCACATGAAGAAGATTCAGAAGATTTGGGACAAGTGATAACTGATAAAGAATGATACGAAATAAAGTGATTGCAAACAGAGGAAACGTAGAAAGCCATCAATTATCAATCAACACTTCATTTTCGAGATCTCAGTTCATACCTCATCACAAGGCTTTCGTGCTGATTTCAGTGTCCTGAGTGTTGCCCACCGTCCTCGTACCCGTGTCTTCTGTTGTTTCTTTGCTGTTCTTGCTTGTCTCCTTCTTTGATTTCTTCTGCTCATCCTTTCCCTTCTTACTTTTCTCCTTCGTCTCCACATTCCCCACAGCAAGTTCCATTTGAATACGTGGCACCGGAGCTAGATCACCACCGCCGTTTTTAAGACTTTCCGTGCAACACTGCGTGTCGTAATCCTCAGAGTAGAACTGTTCGAAAATAGTCCATTGATCGTCGATCTCCGATGGAAAAGGGGTTCCCGTATCCTAAAAATCAACTTTTTCTCTTTTCAAAATGTTTGCAATCAAACAGTGTAAAGAGACTGCATAGCCATGAGTCGGATGAAGAAGAGTTGATCTCCTTCCGTCAGGATCCCTCCTCGCATCTTGTAAAGGTAAACCATAAAGTCGAGAGCACTGTACATGTTAGGACCCTTATCAATGACCGACTGCGCATACAACTCAACACCGAGGAACACTCCAGCCTTGCACGAGCCGTTCACGTCGTAAGCGATAACTGGCTTCTAGAAAAAAACTTTTGGAAGATACCTAATGGTTCCAGGCTTACATCTTTTCTACGAGTCGCTCTGTGCACCTTCTCAAACGACTTTCTGAACCCCTTGTCTTTTGGCATTCTGCTATCCTTCCAGTTAATAAACTCGTAATGCTTCAAAGTACGAGTCTCATTCAGATCAGTGTTCACTATCTCCAACACTCGCAAAATCACTCCAGAATCAAAGGTCTGCTTTGATTTCACTATCACCTTGAACTTTCCGTAAGTTTTTGTTTCCTTTTCTGCATCCGGAAAGTTCTTTTCACTATTGTCTCCATTGTGGCCAAAGTACACGAGATCCTCACTTCCTTCTTTCCACGCCATTTCATAGAACGTCTCCTCTTCTCCTCGGACTGGAAGTTGAGCCAGAATCGCGTTTCCCTTCTTAGGGAAAGTGATGTAGCTTGCAAAAGTTGATCTGCCACTGGGGACATAGACAGTTGTCTTCTTCCAGATACCAAGTGAAGGATTTCTAAATGGAAACGTTTGTTTAACCCGAATCGTCCAACTGACCTGCAAGAACTGGTTGCTCCGACCTTTTCCAGTGGCGTCTTCTCTTTGATTATCTTCATGGCGTGTTCTCCATGAACTTTGTAAAACTCAGCAATCACGATGGAATCTTTATATTTCTCATCGAAACCCTCACTGAATTTGACAAAAAACGATATACCCGGGATGCGTAACTGTATTTTGCAAAGATTGTAGTAGAGAATGTCTGCATCACAATCTTTCGAAACTTCGAGCTGGAATCCGGGATGGAACATTGGCGGGATATTCTTATATTTCTCTATCAACATATCGTACTTCCGCTTTTCCACCTTATGGGTTTCCTCAACCTTTTTATAGTGGACCTTGGCAAGCTTCACACATTTCTGCGCCGTCCGATCCTTTTCCTCGAGTTCTTCCTCTTTTGTTACTGCATTTTTCAGTTCCTCCTGTGCGTCCGAGACTTCTTTCCTTTTCTCATCCAACAACGCTTGTTGTTTCGAGTCCGTTCCGACACGTTGTTCCAAATCTCTCAACTCTTTCTTCTTCTGTTCGTTGTTCTGTGCCAACCGTTCCTTCTCAGCAGTAGCCTTGTTCAGCTTTTCCTTCGTCTCTGCCGCTTTGCTCTCCGTTTCTTTGATTCCATCCTTTGCCAATTTCTTCTCTTTAGCCGCTTGTTTCAAAAACTCATTTTTCTGTTTGTTCTTGTAGAAAAAGAACACGGCGACACCAACTGCACCGAAAAATGCGAATGCGAGAACACCCACGATGGGATAGAACCTGAATAGGTATTTGAGAAAACACTGTAGGGAAGTTTACTTACCAGGTATCGAAAAAACTAGCAACTGTGACTGCAACCACTGTGGCCGTCGCAACCACTGAAGCGAGCGTTTTAACAGTCGGAGAGCTTTGCGTCGTTCCAGGGACACTGCCACCACCACCTCCACCGCTTGGCTTCTTCAATTGTGTCGGCTGAACTTTCACGAACAAGTCTCGGATGGAGTTCAGAATTCCAGACAGCGAGTTCAGAGCACTACTGCCACTAGAGAACTGGAGATTCAGCTGACTGACTTCTTTCAACGCGTTTTGAACTGGTTGCATATCAGCTCGCGATGATGATTGTGCAGCCACGAGAGCATCCAGCGCCTTCAATTTCAAATCTACATTCAAGTTAACATCGGTTATCCCAGTTAGTCCCGAAGCGAACGATCCGAATGATGTCAAGTCGGAAGCTTGTCGTCTCCTTCTGGCCGGCGGTGTTGTCCGTTTGAGCAGTTCCGAAATCAACGTTTTCGCTGAGCTGACCATCTTTCCGGAATCGCCCCACCACCTCTGAACGTCTTCCTTGATGTCAGCTTGCGACAGTTGATTGATGTGAGTGTCAACAACTTGTGCTTTAGTGATAAGAACTTCAAAAGTTGACTTCTTCTCCAAGGCCTTCTGAATTGCAACAACTCCAGCAACCGCATCTCCAAACATCTTTGCTTCTTTCTCTACACCCTTAAACTTCAGCAACTCTTTCACTTCACCACTCTGATCTTTTTTCATAGATCCCGGAATAGTCTGAATGGATTTCAAGTCTTTGACAGAGTTATGTACCATATCTGATGATTTGCTGATTCCATCGTAAAACACTTTGCTGTCCTTCAATCCACGGAGCTCCTTGAAAATGTGGGATGCTTGTTTCACAGGTTCTGTGTTGTCAGTGACTGCTTTGAGACAGTCGAAAAATGTAAAGTATTTCGAAGCTTTTGTTTTGAAGTCGATGACATTAATCTTGCGGTCCTGAAGGTCGAGTAAAATTTTGGACATTGAAGGTTCATCCTGTATGGTTTGTAAGTGAGGCTCGAATTTTTGCAGCCATCCGATAGTTTCCGGGTGTGTTTTGATCTTCTTCAAGTTTGCAATGATAGCCGTAACATCAGTGCTGATTGTTCGAAAATCAGTTTTGGAAGTGGCTCTCAGTGAATCGACAACCTTCTTCTTTTCGTCCGTTACTAGCGATATCACAGCAGCAAGAGCGTCAAGTTTCGCTTTCAAACTGGAGAAACTGTTGCTCAGAAAGATCATCTCTGTAGTGAGTGGCACACTTGGGCGGAAAGGAGTGTAGCAAGTTTCGAAAGATCCGAGAACAGTGGCGAACGACTCAGGGCTCACTGAAGACTTTCGCAATAGTTCTTGAATACGTTCTGCTTCTTTCAAAGATTGATAGGCATCCCAGTTTGAGATAGTAGCCCACTTCTGGTCCAACTTGATCATCGGTTCAGCAAACTCCAACAACAGTCCGAGGCCTTTTGAAATTGGCATAGATGAGTTTAAAGTTGTCACAACCCAGGGATCTATCAAGTCGGCTTCAACATTCTTCAAATCAGAGATTCCGTTGACAAAACCTGATGTATGTTTTCGTTGAGACGAGATGTAATGGAAGCGAGAAACGACAAGATTCTTGATAATGCTCAATTCAGCGTTATTCGTACCGGCAAGTGTCTTAATTTCCTTCAAGTTGTCTTTAAGAGCATTCTTCTTTGAATCATCTAATTGGGAGAAACCGGAGAACGACGCCATGTTGGTAACCTTCATGGTGTTGACAAACTCTTTCCATGGATCCACGTTTCCAACCAAATTCAACAATTTCTGCACGTCAACTTTGCGTTTCTCGACAGAGACAGCGTTGAGGAATTTGTCAAGCTTTGTCAACATTCCCTCCAGTTTGTGCACCATCCGCATTCCGTCCTGATTGCTCTGCGTAGTTTTATCCGTGTCATCTGGCATATTGTTGATATTTTCAATAGAAGCGATGACTTTGGTAAGAGTTGAGGAATTAAGAAACAGAGTCATGTTGACAGAGTTTAACGTTTCAAAGTTTTGGAACTCAGAGTCTGTCGGCAACTTGCTCAAGTCACCGACCTTCGCGTACTCTTCCTTGATTTCAGCCATATCGATTATATCATGTTCCAGTGTCGCAGTTGTATCATCTAACTTGTTGCTCACATCTTTCAGATTTTTCACGAACATGTCCACCTTGGCCTTGTCGAACTTTTCCAGCTCTTCCAACTTCACAGATCCAATGTTCAACATCTCGGCAATGGCTTCATCTCCGGGAATCGAGCCATCGATCAGTCCGTTTTGCAGAGAGATTCCCGTCAGGACACGACCAATCATGGCCATTTTGTCGGCTTTCGTTTGGAAATCATCAGCTGGAAAACAACCGAGTTCTAAAAAGAAATCGAGTGAAATCTCACCACCAGAAGCTCGTTTGGTTCTGTTCGAGACACTTGAGACATCTTCATTCAACTCTAAAACATCGTCTTTCTGCGCAATGGACAGTTTGGGATAATCCCGACGAAACCGATGCTCGACAGGCGCAGTACTGTCTATAAACTAAACTTTGAAAATTCCCGGGCATCATGCACAACTCACAGCTTTGAAGCGCAAAAATCGCAATCAAAGCGATGTAGCGCATGCTGATAACAAGACAAATATGATGACAAACCGAGTTGTCGAAAGATGTAACAGCCCGCGGGCCAGAGGGGACCTGATGTGGCTGATGGGAGTTCACGTTTTTCAGAAGAAGTGCGTGAGATGATTGTTTTCAAGCTAGATTCGATCAGAAGAACACCAAGAACCAGAGAGTCATTGTGGTTTTCCAGTTGTTCAGTTATTTCAGGAAGCGTCTTTCACTGTATTCTTCCTCTCGTTCTGCTTCCCAAGACTAGTCAGTAAAAGATGAAAAAATCAAAAGCCCAAGAGCTCACACCCACACCGAGTCCCCAATCCCACAATTATCCATTTCCAACCTTTCCCACAAAACCCCCATTCTTTCCTCCTCGATGATGTGATTGATACAGCTACAATTCCTTTCCAGCCTTTCTCCCCACGTCTTCTCTCCTTCTGCACACCTGATCCCACTGACCCCTTCCATTCAAAACGGAAGATCATCTCCACTGATCCAAAACCCCCCTGTTCTCTTGAAAGCTCTCCTAATTAGGCAGTGTCGGGGGAGTTCTCCAACTTGTTCTTTTGGTCTGAAAAAAGGGCTCCAAGTCATTTGATTTGTGAACTTTGTCATCTGCTTACAAATGGGTGGAGAATGCTGAAAGTCTCTTTTTTCAGCTGTCTGTTGGTGATGTGTTAAATTGGGAAAATGAGAGTCTTGCACACATTTTTCTTGTTAAAAAACCGAAAAAAACCGAAAAGATTTCAAATTTCAGAAAAACATCTCGAAACAAAAATGGAATCAGATAACGGAAGCTCACAAGTAAGTTCAAGAAAAGAAACCCCTTTGAAACCCGGAAAAACTGGTTTCTTGGTCATGATTAACATGGCCTAACTTTCTCAAAACGAATTTCTAGGCCGCGGGTTCAGCCCATCGTAACCCAGATTTCATGATGACCTAATTAACGATAAACCCGCAGAAATGAAGAAATTGCTTCACGTTTGCAAAGTTTTTGGGGAAATTTTGGGGAAGAAATGAGCAACTTTTGAGGTAGTTTCGAGGAATCACAAAAAACGTGGAAACAATCAGAAAAAAGGGAAGTAATTAGGAATGTTTGAGGCGTTAGACTTCTAGGCCTGTTCAGGCTTATTCAGGCTTTTCTAGGATGTCAGGCCTGTTCGAGCTTTTCTAGACCCAATCACTTGTCTTTATTGTAAGCTTGATCACTTTCTATCGACCCGCAGATTGTCCATTATCCTAACTTTCCTAGGCCACATTCCGTGACCGAACTTCCCAACTTCTGTTTCTAGGCCAGCTGCCTAACTTCCTTATTTGGGCTTCTAGGCTTTTAGACCTGTTCAGGCTTATTCAAGCTTTCTAGGATGTCAAGTTCCAGTCAGGCCAGTGGCCTAACTTCCCTATTTCGGCTTCTAGTCCCTCCTCCCCCTCCACTCTTGTTTCTTCTCAACACCTACCCACCAATTATGTTTTCCGTGTCCAATATCACCCAATTCCCGCCATTTCCCTTTCTCCTGAAACTCTACGTAACCAGATTGTTTCCGTTTTCTGTCTTATCAGTTAGTTATCACAACCTCTACTTCCGCGAATCTAATCTGTCTTTTTGCCTTTTTCTGTTTCATTTTGGAAAGGGGTAAACTTCATCTCTGTTTTCCATCTCTGTCTATTTTCTGATTTCCTCTCTTGGCCTCGCTGTGTGACTAATTCGATTTCTGCTCTCGACTTTCCAGTTCTCACCAGGGGAGGTCTCACGGAACATTCTCGAATGTACTGTCCAGACACTTTTTCATCTGCCGGTGCATTCCGGCAGTTCCAGACGTGTTTGTGTTGACGCACTTTCTGTGCTGGCGCTTTTCCAGTGTTCTATTCCAGAAACCCAATTAACCTTCTACTCAAGTGCATAAAAGTTATGTTCCTGATCTATTATTGTCCAATTCTCATTTTTCTCTTGGCGCTTAGTCGGTGTCTTGGCGCAAGTTTTGAAGGGGTTTGATAATGGCTGGTTCCATTGAACTAAAATAACCAAGTTCCGGGTTTTAGAGATTTCTCACACTTGAAAAACTTTCGATTTTGTGAGGAATACCTTTGGCACGTTCGTTGGAGTTGCATGCTTGGGGCACAAGACTTTGCGTCTTTCCAGTGCCTTGGCGCAATTCTGGCGATCTTGTCAACTTCAGAACTATAACAGAAACCCACCTTGACCCATTTTAGTTATCTCGGTCCATTCTTTGAAGCTTGGCCCATCTTCGGTGTCTTGGCACACTTTTAGCTCCCTGGCACAGTGTTAGAAGCTTGACGCATTCTCCGTTCCTTGGCGCTTTTCCAGTTTCCAATAATCACCTCATTCAAAAGCCAGTGCGCATTTCTAAAGCTTTTACCTAGAAAAGGTACTTTCGCCCACTTTTATTGCCCTGTCACATTACTTTGCCACATTCTTGGAGCTTGACACATTCTTTGACGTATCTCTAGCTCCCTAGCGCCCTTTGAGTTCCTTGACGCATCCCCAGTGCTCTGACGCATTTCCTGTCGTTCCTGATCAAACCTCTACCCCTCCACCCTTATGTGTTTTGTCTACGTACTCTACTCATCTTCCGCTTCACTTCCCCTCGGAGTTGACTAAGAAATCAGACGTGAAAAATCACAGAATGGTCATTCATTCATTAACCCAGAACTTTAGACACCCACGCGTAAACAAAACAACATTCTTCGACTCAAAGCCTTCAGAATCCTCCAGAATCCTCCCTCCATTTCCAGATGTCATGTGCTTCTGAAATCCAAGCCGCCGTCTACACCTCCCCCGTTCAAATCATCTACGCCGTCGTCCAAATCCTCATCTTCACCGCCACCATCATCGGATCCATCTTGGCAGTCGTGGGTCTCGCACGGAAGTCCACCATCCCCGACTCCACTCGTATCCTTCTAGTCGGCAGTTTGTTCTTCGCAAATGCCCATGAACTCGCCTATGTTCACTCTCCGGTAAGTGCAAGTGCGCTCTACCGGACTCTCCGTTTTCAGTTATACGTGTTCAAATTGAATTTGTTCCACTCGAACACAACTTGTTATCCTCTCATGGCCACTATCGATTGTGTGCCGACTACGACTGTTCTGGCGATGGGCATATCTGGGAATATGTTGATTCAGTCGGCCTTGAGCGTTGATCGGTTTGGAACTGATGTGTGATAAAAGAAATGATGTGAGACTATAATTGCAGGTTGTTGGCGACTATTCTGCCCTTTGCATACCCCAGATTACGGGCTTTGCCCGGGTTTTTCTTGCTCTTTATGGTGGTGAGTGTGCATGGACTTTGGACTGATGAGAGATTGAGAAGATTCTGATGTGGATTGAATTCAGATGACGTGGGGAGTCAGAATTCGAAATATAGAAACCTAAAAACCAAAGAAAATTGTTGTTTACAAAATGATTTCTAGTGATCTTTGGTTTCGGAGCTTTCCTGGGATTACTGTAGGAGCTAGAAAAAAGTGGTCAACTGACAAAATGTAGTTGAGATTATTCCAAACATTTTTTCACTTGACAACTTTTTGTTATCTTTTCTCTGAAACTTTGAAATTGGCGTTCCAAGGAACATTGTCATTAGAGCGCGCTTGCTCTCTAGGTTTTGCGGATTCCTGGGATTACTGTAGGAGCTAGGTGAACATGATCAACTGACGGGATAAACTTGAGATAATTTCCAACATTTTATCAGTTGAACACTTTTCGCTATCTTTTTTCTGAAACCCCAGAAATGGAGTTCCACGGAACCTTAACATTAGAGCGCACTTGCTCCTTCAATCTTTAGTTTTTGCAGCTTCCTGGGATTACTGTAAGAGCTAGTGAAATGTGATCAATTAACAAAATGTAGTATAGATTCTTCCGGACATTTTATTAGTTGAACACTTTTTGCTATATTCTCTCTGATATCCCGAAAATGGCGTTCCAAGGAACCTCAACAGTGAAGCACGCTTGCTCCGTCATTTTTGAGTGATTTCCAGTTTTCGCTGATTCCTGGGTTTACTGTAGGGGCTAGGAAAACATGATCAACTGACGGAATAAACTTGAGATCATTTCCAACATTTCATCAGTTGATCAATTTTCCCTATCTTCCCTCCAAAACCTCTAACACAACACTTCAAAGTACCAACACTTCCAGCTGCTCCCCTCGATCCTCTCCTACTCTTGGATCCGTTCCGACATTGTCCTCGACGACTACCAACTCTTCTGCTCCAACTGGTCCGCCCGTATCAGCACCCGTGCCAACACTTATCTCGAGATTTGTTCCTATCTGACAGTGGCTCACATTATCATAAACGTCTTGCTGATTTGGAGAAATCGCGTGACGGAGGCAAAGTAAGCGAGGGGCTAAACATAGAACCAATTGGGTAATGAAGTTGTGACAACACAATCCAATCCGATTCAACAACAAATTCACGAATCGACCAAACTAGACACACTTTCAGATGCCGATTCGACCTGACCAAACAGTATCACAACTCGGAGACTCTGAAGACAACAATGGCCATTTGCTACCTGTCAATTGCTCAGTTTCTCGCAATGTTTCTGTATTCTGGAGGAGTGCTTCTGATGAGGAGAAATAAGGAAAACATTCCGCAGCTGATCTATTTCAATGTTATTGTTTGGGTTTATGTGAGTTTGAAGGGAATGGTGCAAGTGCG
>LR539183.1:79010-118908 GCA_900536315.3 Caenorhabditis becei
ATTTTGAAGGGCGCTCTTTTGAACCATTCACAAGTTTCAGTGCAAATGCGCTCTATTGAACTTCATCTAGATACCGTAACTGTAGCACAAGGTGCGCTCTACGGCTAACTGCCAAATAATTCAATCTGTAGTACGAATGCGCTCTACTGCACATTCTGAAGAGTGAGCGCTAGAGCGCGTTTGCAACGTTTGCTTCATAACGCTTTGCAATTGCGCTCCAACGCTAATTTACCTACAAGCAGTGTGCAATGGCGCTCTAACGAACTTCTATTGGACTTTTTGAAGTTTGTGCGATAGAGCGCGTTCGCAGCTTCCAATTGACAACTGGAACATTCCGAAAAGTGTCCCCTTATCTCCCGTCCGATCTTCCAGGCCCCTCCCTACGCCTGTGTCTCCTTAGCTCCACTGATCCTTTTCTCTCTCTGGAATCTCAAAAAGCAACGACAAACCCGGATCCAATCGATAACAGCCAAGAATCAGAACGAAACTCAAGAAGATCACATTCGAAAACTGCAACTCTCGTGGGGCTAGATCAAAAGGAGGACTAGATTCGGATCAGGTAGATAAGGATCCGAGGAGGACTTGAGGACATTGTTCCGCTTTCTTCTCCACGTTTATGGATGGATTCGAATTGGAATGCAAAGTTGAATTCCTTTTTGAACTTTAACTTTGACGGACTCACAATCCATCCGAAGCTTAATCAGCTGAAGATTGATAAGATCCTCTATGTCACCTGTGCGGTTTATATCGTTTTGAGACTGGTTTGTCTGGATACTGGACTTGTTGGGTGAGTATTGAATTCTTCTTATCACTAATCTCTTATCACTTCAGCGAAAAGCTAAAACTCGAGTCTATCCCGCTAGAATGTGATTCTGTAATCAATGGATCAGAGAACGGGCGGCTGGTCTCCAGGGCTAAACAATGGGATTGGCACTTCAATTGGGTGGAAGATGAGCTGTTCCAGTCACAGAATATGTTAGTGATAAGGCATGATAAGCTCAAAGGCACTGATTTCCAGATGCTCCACAATCGATAAGTACTTCAATTTCTATAAGACGCCACTGTCAGAAGAAGAGGAAAAGTACCCGTTGGCGTATGGATTCGTGGTTTACAAGACCATTGTTCAGGTTGGTCTTGGAGTTAATTCCCGAAATTCTGAATGTTTTTTCAGGTCTTGATGCAAATGTCCATGTTCTACCAGCCACAACATCTATTCTGCATAACTGTCGACTTGAAAAGCCCCGATGAGTTCAAAAATGTCATTGAAGCCCTCCCGACGTGTTTTCCCAATATGAAAGTCTTTGTAAGTCCTCACACAGACCTCCTTTGGATTTTCCGATGCTTCAGATCGGAGAAGAATCTCACTGGGGATCTTTTGGAATCCTCAAGAACGTCTACACTTGTTTCAACTGGCTCTCGGAAGCCGATCACGGCTGGAAGTACTACCAATACCTGTCAGGAACGGATCTTCCGATTCGAACCAACCTGGAAATGGTTCGGATATTCAAGGCGTTGAATGGATCCATCAACACCGATGTTAGTGACTTTGAAGTGGATCGGTACAAGAATATGGAGGTGAGGAGAAGCTCTGGGACCCCGAAGGACCATAGCTTTCAGGGAGTCCTTCCACCCATTCCAGTCTACAAATCCAGCATGTCAGTGGTGGTTCCGAGGGAGGCAGCGAACTTTGTGATCGCTAGTCCGAGGGTTCAGAAGCTGTTGAACTATCTGTCGAAGACGTGGATTCCGGATGAGTCGTTTTGGTCTACAGTATCCGGGTCACCAGCGTGTAAGTCTGAATCGCGTACGATGCACTAGATTTTACGACCGTTACGGGAAGCAATACCAAATTACCGTAAAACCTCTATTAGAAGGGCACCCAATAGTTTGACTTTGAGCTTTTCTATCTCGAAAATTACAAGAATTATCAAAAAGTTGTCAACTGCAAAGTTGTAGACGAAGATTAGAACTACAACTTTGCAGTTGACAAATTTTTGATAACTCTTCTAGTTTTTGAGATAGTGATGCTCAAAGACAAACTATTGGGTGCCCTTCTAATAGAGGTTTTACGGTACACCGAACCTTACGACAACTCACACAAACTCAAAACAACCTAATAGATTCCTAACTTTGTCGTCAAATCCACTGCATTACAGTACTACCCGTGCCCGGCGCGATCCGTGTCCGTGACATTCTCTGGCTCCGCAAACACTTCAAAATGCGTCCTCCCGACGTGAACACTGTCGACTCGATCGGCACCTCGTACATCGGAAGGTATCAAGTATGGGGATGGCAGAAGGACTGCTATGGTGAGGCTAATCTGATCGGGAAGAAAGATAAGATGTGAGAGATTTCAGGAAAAGTCAAAGACTATTCGTGTGTTTTCGGTGTCGAGGACATTGAGGAAATCCTGACGAGACCCGAATTAGTTGCTCACAAGTTGTATTTGGAGTTTCAGCCGGCTGCCTTCATGTGTATGTTCAAGGTAGTCCCTGATTGTTGAGACATTCAATCAATAACTTTTAGGAAGTCAAATCCCGAGCTTTAAGCTCTGAAGCCTCGAAATTCAACGCGAAGAGCTACTCTGAAATGCCGACTGTCGAGTTGTTACAAGGGAAGGCGGTGACCCAGTTAACACATCCCAACTGGTTGGTCAGGGACTCGTTTTACAATCCCGAACAGGAAGAAGTCGATAGGGTCGAGTTATAATGATACAGGTTCATAAACGTAGTGAATAAAGATTTGATGAAATTGTGTGCGTTTTTTCGTCGGAGTGATTGCAGTCTTGGCGCTGAAAAACTTTGACTTCCCTAGAGGGAAAGAGTTGAATCAGTTTCACAAGTCAGTAGTGAGTCAGGAACCTTAGGGTAGTGAGTCAGGAACCTTAGGGGTGCACGGTACGGAGACCCCTGCCAAGTGACGCCACAGGCGGTCTCCCTCTCTCCGACGTTCCAAACGATGCCGCGTGTCGGGTCGGGCGGCACGTTTCCCTCCGACAGGCGGCACCATTTCTGCTGTGTCTCTGCGGAGTCTAAAGAGGTGCCTGTAGCAAGTGTAAATACCCGTTCTCACATTCATTTATTCACACTCTCGGACCTCAGAAGAGGGCCCAACACAACGATTTTACTGATGTTCAACTGTTTTCAAGATTATTTTCTACGATTTGCTTCTCAAAGAAAAGAAGATCCGCAAGGACCAAAAGTCGCAGGAGATGAAAGGACAACTTCAAAAGATCTGGAAGCTTTGCAATACTCTGCCAATGGGATCCGACGAGCAAGATGATCTGTATAGCCATGTTCACATGGATGGATGGCTGGAGGACCTGCAAATAATGGCGCTAATACAGGACGTATTGGGTGCTTCTTGTTGTCCAAACGAGAAAATAAGGAAGAAACCTTGCCGCATAAATTTTGTGTGTTTATTCTCAATAAATTTGGTTTTTTTTAAATCAAAGTGTTCATTCAACTGTCAACTGGAAAACCACTGAATGGGGGGAGGGGTGTACACAATATTAATCAACACATAGTGGTGAATGAATGGTATAGAAGGCTTAGTCTGCCGCTCAGAATCTCCCTTTCTATTCATTCTTCCTTTCTGTATTCCTACCGTCGTCTTTTTCGCTCTCTCCATGGATTTTGAAAGCATTCTTCTTCGGAGACTTCGAGGGGCCAGCCGAGACATACTGGGCTGTACTGTCAACACTGCTTTTCCAACTTTCCAATTACCGGTGTGACAGTCAAAGACCAGTACCTCTCGGCATGTTGCTGCTGACTGTTCGAAGCGACGATTCAACAATTTCTTCGTTGTCATTGACGAATTCATTTTAGCAAACTTTTTTCGAGCCACTGAAAGTGAACTCCAGAAACTGAACGCTACAATTGAGCAACTCAAGCTGGAGAGCATGCGACTCTCTGAAGTGATACACTATCAAATCACCAAAACACACCGAACTCTCTTCACACTCAACGTACGGACCTCAACATTCGGTGAGACGCTACTCCAGACGAGAATAGACGGAAGAAACTTAATCACATAAATGTTGTGTTTTTATTTTCAATAAATTTGGTTTCTATTTTCAAAATGTTCATTCAATTATCAGAATGCCAACTGGACTGAAATCACTGAACTGGCTAGCTTCTCCCGCCTCCCGCATTAGAGTCCTCTGAATTGCCAATAGAGCGCGTTTGCTATTCGTTCGAGAACATGAGAGAGGGGGACTGTTATAATAGGTTTTCTAGATTCTGAAAGATTCTGAATGCGGATAAGATGATTCAGAAGTTCCCATAGAGAATTCGGAGAAACATCAGAGCTATTCTCTCTTTTTTTCGAGCCTTGGACTCTCTCCGTCACAGTCCTTCTCCCAAGCGGTCTCCCCCCCTCCGACGGACCAAAAATGCCGCGTGTCGGGTCGGGCGGCACGTTTCCCTCCGACAGTCGGCACCATCTCTGATGTGTCCAATGGGCGGAGTCTAAAAAGGTACCTGTAGCGATTATAAATACCCGTGCTCACATTCGTTTATTCACATTCACGGACCTCAGAAGAGGGCCAAACACAACGATTTCTTTGATGTTTCTGAATATTCCTAGTTATTTTTATTTCGATAAATTAATGTTTTGAATGGTAAGTGGAAAAGTAAGGTTTTCTAGTACACAAATAGTTTGTTTCCAGGTGGAAAAAGACAACTACAATTGCGGCATCTTCGTTATCAAAGCCGTTGCAATCTGCGTGTTGTTGGAAAATGCTACAACTTTTGTCACTGCACAGTTTTGTAAGTTTGACTCCGTTAAGAATCATTTGCAAATTATACTTTCAGGCCTGGCAACTGGGTAAAAGCATTGAGAACTCTGAACTCCAAAATTCCATTTCATTTCCATAAGGCAATCATCTTGCACCTCAACAACCATTATGTGGAAATGCTTCGGAAGTTTCGGCCGTCCATCGAAACCTTGAGATGCTCTCGAGTCAATTGATTCTGACGGGTTTCGGCGATTTCGGTTCGTTTTTTTTCCGAAATTCCTATCAAGAAGAACGCTTTTTAGAATATGGAAGCAAGGGAAGTGCACATCAATTGTGACATCTTGATATTTCCTCAAGATCTGTAAAAGCTGTCATTCGACGTCTTGAAACTCAGCCATGGGAACTTTGATCGACGTGTCGCATGTGAAATGATAAAAAGGATCTGCCTATCGTGTCCGCTGGGAGAGAGATGACACTTTCTGGGAATTCTTGAAGGGAATGTTCGAAGTGGAAAGCCAGTGAGTGAAGGTATTAGCAATGCGCGCACAAAGAACAACCGTTCAGACGCTTCTTCTCGACGGCAGTGCAAAACCATACCCTCGAGTTGTTGGCGAAACACACGGAGGTCGACGAAGAACACTTCTTGGTTTTTGCGATTGTCGATCGGGGAACGGCGGTCAGTACTTATCAAAATGCTGTAACAGATTCTAATTGTCTTTTTACAGGAGAAAGAAAAGACTTTGGAGCATTGGAGGTACCGCTACTTGAAAGCCGTCTACTCGGAAGTCACGGGAGAACGCATGATGGACCGCATCTGGGGTTATCTATTCGTTTTTGTCATTATCATGGTGACTCTTACATTTATTGCCAATTTTTCGCTAACTGGCAAGCCACATATGCTCACTTCATCCTCTTTTCTAAACTTCGAAAGAAATACATCTCTCGCTATCATTAATCTTGAAATTTAAGATATTTATCAGTGATTTTCTACATGTTTTTCGACCTCCTAGACTGTTGCGAAAATATCTCATTCACTTGGTCGAACCAATAAAAATGTTGTCAAAAATCCATTTTGTTCGTGTGTTCATTATCCTAAACTGCGCCCAGTTGCGTAATCGCCACTCGTCTTGAAGATGTCCTCTTTGACATAAACCATCACCGCACAGAAATGGAGAAATTGCTTCACGTTTGTAGAGTTTTTGAAGAACTTTAGGGGAAGAAATGAGGAACTTTTGAGGGACTTTTGAGGAATCACAGGAAAAACAGGGAATCGTAACCAAAGAAGTTGAATTTCAGGGCTTGGTTAGAAGCAGTATGGATATGTGTCAACGCAGTTAAGATGAGGGGCAACACACAGCCACGGAACATGATCAAACATCTTGAAGAAAAAATACGCTGAATTATTGTAGATTTCAATGAAAATTTCATCAATCATTCTTTTTGCTATCATTTTCATGGGCATGTTCAGTGGAACGTGATGGAAAACAAGAGAAAACACTGCATTTTGGGTTTTGCAAGTTTTATTGAATTGAATGGAATTGATTATACAAGAATATCACAAAGTTAGGGAACGTTAGATCAAAATGAAAGCCAATTTATCAGTAGAATCCATTGAATTGAAACGGAGCAACTGGGAGTTGAGCCGAGTTCTCGTTGTGTCCTTGAGGGAAGAAAGCGTCTGGGGATCCGGTCAGAGTTGGGTAGACGGTCATCGGGGTTGAGTAGTCGGGGAAGGTTGGAGCGTAGTTGGTCATTGGGACGGAGGGGTACTGGTGGCCGTTGAAGTTGTTGTTGTAGTGGTGATGCTGATGACCGTAGTAGCCAGGATGGTAGTTGATCGGGGCGGACGGGTTGTAGCCAAAGTTGTTGTAGTAGTCGTTAGATGGGTTGAACTGATTGTATCCGGGAGCAGGTGCGTAGTTGAGCATCGGGTTGTAGTTGTAGTTGGTGGAGCCGAGGGTTGAGGTCGATGGCTGAGGTCCTGAGAAGTTGACAGCATTCCAGTTGTTCGGTTGATCCTGTTGTTCCTGCAGCGGCTGTCTCTTGGTCCTCGGAGCCTTGTCACTGTGTCCCGTGGCCTTTCTCTTGTTCGTTGGGTTCCCTGTTCCTCCATTCCTGTAGGTTGAGAACCGGTTGTGCCTCGTCTTCCAATCCTGCAGCTCCTTGTTGTAGTTCTTCGTAGTCGGCAGAAACTGTGCTTGTTCCACGGCGAATCTCTGCTCCACTGAAGTTTCCACGTCTCTGATGTGAATGACAGGGACGTATTTGCGTAGTGGTGTCAGGTAAAAGGTGTACTTGTCGTTGTTAGTTTTCTTATTGGTGATTCTCGCTTCTGGAAATGAGAGCGGCTCTTTCATCCATTTGGCTCCAGTCTGACTCTCCGTCGACAATTTCTTGTATTCGTGACTGTCCTTCGACACTCCCAACACTTTCCACTCATTTGACTCGTAGGTGTATTTCTCGTTTCCGAGTCTTTCCAGTGAGAAGAACACTTCGTACTTCTTCTCCAATTCCAGTCCAGTGATGTTGAAGGTCATCAGCGGGAAGATCATCTTTCCATGATCCTTCTCATGCTCACGGCAGAGCATCTCCATATACGGGTAGAAGGGCGTAAAGTCGTCGGGGTTGGAGAGGCAGACAGAGATGGCGGAAAGCATGATTATATAGAGTTGAGTAACCTACAAGAAACTAAAGTTAGGACTAGGAAGAGGAATGGGAACAGGAGATTGAGTAAGAGGGAAAGAGATGATAACTAGGTATTATATTTATCAAGCGAAGTGGCCGCTGTGTCGATTTACGACGGATGCGACTCCCGTCACGATTGTGGGCTACGGTGTCACTAGCTTCACATGTGCGCCTAATCGCGGGTCTGAAGTTCATTGAAAATTAGGTGCACATATAAAACGAGTGACACCGTAACCCACAATCGTGGCGGGAGTCGCATCCGTCGTAAATCGACACAGCGGCCACTTCGCTTGATAAATATAATATCGAATTTTCTAGAAACAATTTAAGTTATTACTAAAAACAGAAAAGGAAGAGAGCATAGAATCCGACCGTCTCCGAGGATGCAATCCGTCTAGAATGATTCGTTTGGTCCGTTTGCTGCATCGTCGACTGTCCCAGAGGTGGGGCATCCCTACACCCGCCCCCTGTCTGAAAAAAGGGGCACGTGGTCCCCATCGACACCCCCTGACGGGTCCCACCTGGGTCCCACCTTTAGGCTGCCGACACGTGTCATCTGGATGACGAGGGGCAGATGGTCTGTTATAGCAACGGTTTCGAGAGGAACCGGAAGAAGACTGGGCTCGTTGCTATTCTGGTAAATCAAAAACTGCTGGGATAAGAAAAAAGACTGTATTTAATCAGGAATACATTAACAAAACACATTTATTCATTCAAATCTAAATGTAAAAGGGATATATTGATGAGAATCCCGGCGACGAGTACGTTTCTTTCAGTAGAGGAGGTCTTGAATGTCGTTGGTTCCGAGACCAGTGTACGGGATCCAGACGACTATTTTCAAGTTTATTCTCTTGCAATTGACGTGAATTTCCTGTAAATATGCTGTTTCTGAAGGATAACTGATCAAAAGCTGGAGTGTCCTAGGCCTCATCTTTTATTTTGTAGATTCTGACAAGGACCAGAAGTCGCAGGAACTTCGGAAGATGTCGGAGCATTGGAAAAACACAGCTACAATTGCGGCATCTCCGTCTTTGCTAGTCTTTGAGTAGTATATGCAACTTTTTGCCCAAACTCGATTTTCACACTTTTTCCCTATTGTAATGCATTAAATCATCGAAAATGTGTCTCGACTAACTAAAAATCCGTCAGTGTTAAACGCTTCTAATTTCCACTTCTTGGCTATGTGTGATTGTAAAAACCAAAGTAATAAGTAAAACAAAAAAGGCGAAAAACATGCGGCACCCTTAGGAATTGAACCAAGGACCTTGTTTACAAAACGCCTACCGACTGCGCTATAGGTGCCGCTTCTTCTGTTGGAGGAGTTCTCCCTTATGTACCCAACGCGGCCTGGCAGAGACGCAGAGGAGACAGCAGTGAGGGGCATTTCAGGTCTGGCGGAGATGCTGAGATTGTGGTTGCTCAACCACAAAATAAAGCCGGAGTACGACGAATTGATCGATGTATTCAACATTTCAACCGAACAAGCTTTCGCTGTTGCTGAAATGATGGAGAGGACGCAGGAGATCTATGGAACCATTCCAGACGTTCTGAGAGATATGTTTGTCTTAAGAAGACCGATGGGTGATGGGATGGTCACTTTTGACGTCTCACAAGGGAAGTCCGTAATTTACCAAGCCTATTTGCAGTTTTTATTACATGAATCGATAGATCTCACGGGGTGTTTTTCCCGACATTTTTAGCATTCGCGCTCCATTGCGAACGACAATGCGGGTCAAATTGCGCGAGATGTACCGGACTAAAAAGTACCGAAGTCTAGAATAATGTTTCATTAGGACCTTAGAAACGTATTTTTTTCTTCGAAGTTCATTAGGCCTTCCGAAACAGCAGTTAAAAAAATTATTTTAGGTAAAAAATTTTTGGCGGGAAATTCAAACAGGGTCGGAAAAAAAACCCCGTGGATCTCAACGCGCTGAGAAACATTGCAGTTGAAAATTTTTGCCGAATGAGCCTCCTAAGGCCGCTACGGGCTCCGAAAAGGGCCTGAAAGCCCTACTTTACCTCTTTTTAGGCCTATTTTGAGGGGGTTTCTGATACTTTTCTGAGGTTCTAACAACGTGAAAATACTAAACACATCAAATACTAATTACCAGGCAATCGGCGACGGCTCACGCCGTCTCCTCTGCCTGGTTTCCCGCCTACGGCGGTACGAACCGTCGCCTTCGGCTCCGTTTCCTCACGTAAAAAGCGCGAAATTCAAAATTGAACGTGGCCGACATTGGCTTTTTTAGAAATGAACATGGGAGAAAGGGCCTAAAATGCCTTGTTTGCGCTCTTGACCTGTTCACAGAATAAGGATCCCTTATTAACTTGACGTGCACCGAGCATGAATAGGACCTGACTTCTGTGCGAAGGAACGACGAATATGGTCGAGTAGTTACTGAGAAACGGCCGCGGAACGACAGACAGACAGACACACACACATACTTTGTCAATTAGTAATAGTAAAGATTTGAGTCATTCTGGGTCAAGTTCTGAAAAAAAAATTTTTTTCTGAAAAATTTTTGAACCTGCTTCTACACCTACCTAAACCTACCTAAAAAATTTTTCAGAAAAAACATTTTTTTTTCAGAACTTGACCCAGAATGACTCAAATAGTTAGTATTTGATGTGTTTAGTATTTTCACGTTGTTAGAACCTCAGAAAAGTATCAGAAACCCCCCAAAAATTTTCAACTGCAATGTTTCTCAGCGCGTTGAGATCTATCGATTTATGTAATAAGAACTGCAAATAGGCTAGGTGAATTACGGACTTCCCTTGTCACGTGAACATTTCCGGCACGATCAACGCACAGAAATGAAAAATTGCTTCACGTTTGGGGAACTTTTGAGGAACTTTTGGGGAAGAAATGAGCAACTTTTGAGCAACTTTTGAGGTAGTTTCGAGGAATCACAAAAAAAAACAGGAAATCGTGTCCAAAGAAGTTAAATTTCAAGACACGTGGGATTGGTTAGAAAGAATATGAATACGTTCCATCGCAGTTAAGATGAGGGTCAACACACAGAGCCATGGATCATCATTCCAATACCTCGCTATACAGAAGAAGAATAAGAAATAGACTAAGTTCTTGTAGATTTCAATAAAAGTTCAGTCAAACAATCTTTTTGTTATCATTTTCATGATGCGTGTTCAGTGGAGCAAATTTGCATGTTGTGATTGAAAACAAGAGCAAACACTGTCTTTTGGGTTTTGTAAGTTTTATTGAATGGCATTGATTATACAAGAATAGGTCGAAATTAGAAGTGGAATCCATTGTATTGGGGAGGGACAACTGGCAGTTGAGGGAAGTTCTCATTGTGCATTTGGGGAAAGAGAGTGTCAGGGGAAACGGCCGGAGATGGGAAGATGGGCATCTGGTACTGGTTCGGGTAGTTGGGGTAGCCTTGTTGGTAGTTGGGCATTGGAGCGGCGGGGTAGTGGAAGTTGAAGTGGACGTTGTTGAACTGGTTACTGTAGTGGGCGTTTCCGTAGTGCTGCTGGTTACCGTAGCCAAGTTGGTTGTGGAATGTAGAAGTTGTTGGGTAGAACTGGTTGTAATCTGGCACCGGCTGGTAGTTGACGTTGAAGTTCGGGTTGCTGTAATCCGGCATGAAGGTTGGGGCAAGTGGTTGGGCTGCTGGGTAGTTGACTGCTTCCCAGTTGGACGGATTCGATTCCTGCAACGGTGTCCTCTTGGCCTTCGGAGCGTCGCTTCCATTTCCCTCGGCTTTCCTCTTCATTGGCTTCCCTGATTCGTCGTTCTTGTACGTCGAAAACTTGTTCGTTTCGGCCTTTGGCTTCGAAACCTGCTTGCTGTAGTACTCGGTGACTGGAAGGAATTGTGCTAGCTCCACCACAAATCGCATCTCCTCCAAAGTTTCGGTGTCCCGAATGAAGATGACAGGGACATACTTGTGGAGTGGTGTGAGGTAGAACGTGTTCTCCTCCGTATTACTCGGCACATTGGTGATCCTCGCTTTTGGAACGGAGAGCGGCTCTTGCATCCACGTGGCTCCAGTCTTTTTGTCAATACACAACTTCTTGTACTCGTGGCTCTTCTTCGGCTTTCCCTTCACTTCCCACACTCTCTTCACCTTCTTGTCAAATGAGTACTTCTCGTTTCCGAGTCTTTCAAGTGAGAAAAGCACTTCGTAATTCTTCTCCGATTCCAGTCCAATGATATTGAAGGCCATTTCCGGAAAAATCATCTTCCCTTTGCCTGGCGTCTGCTCTCGGCAGAGCATCTCCATCCATGGGTAGACGGACTTGAAGGGTTCGGGGTTGGACAGGCAGACAGTGATAGCGGAGTTGAAAGGAGCCATGATAACTAGATGATGAGTAACCTACAACAAACTAAAATTAGGACTAGGAAAGGGAACGGAAACGGGAGATTGAGTAAAAGGGAAACGGAGATGATGACTAGGAGTTGAGAAGTCTAGGAACAATTCAAGTTAATACTAAAAACAGAAAAGAAGTGTACTGTAAGAAAGCAGAAGAATGCGACCGTCTCCGAGGACGGAATCCGTCTTGAATGATTCGTCTGGTGCGTTTGCTGCATCGTCGACTGTCCCAGGGGTGGGGCATCCCTACACCCGCCCCCTGTCTGAAAAAAGGGGCACGTGGTCCCTATCGACACTTTCCTGACGGGTCCCACCTGGGTCCCACGTTTGAGCTGCCGCCACGTGTCACCTGGATGACGATGGGCAGATGGTCTGTTACAGTAACGGTTTCGGGGAGAACCGGAAGGGGACTGCAGTGGTTTCACTGAATACATTCATTTCAATATCAACTGAAAGCTCACTGAACTGTCCATAAGAACTTGTCTGTCTATAGAGTACTTGGCAATAGAGCGTATTTGCTATTCGTTCGGAAACATTGTTATCAAGAAATTATTCTTCCAGTCGTCTTACAGGGCGCATCTTCCGTGCCATGACATTGGCTCCCATCAAACAGTTGGATAGTTTTGCCATTCTTAATTACCTTCCAGACTTATCATTCCTTATCTCTGCTGCCCCAAAACAAAAACAAAAAGTGCCCGATCGCTAATCATAGTGATTCGTTCTCTATTTTCCTAATTCCGATTCTAATTCTAAAGTTCCCAGACATTTCGTTTTTCTGACGTGTTTTCCTGGCATTCTGAAGGCTCAGAAAACAGATTTCTTTCCAGAAGTTCAAAAAGTACTACGTAGTCACTTTTGTGTGCTTTTCCACTCGAGAATTGTTCGATTTCAATCGAAAAAAGTATCAAATTTCAAAAAAGAAAAGGGGGAGGGAGTGAAGTGGTCTAGATCTAGGGTCTCGCAACGAAAACAAAAACGAAAGTGTGTAGGTTGAGGTACCGTAACCCAAAAAGTTCCAACTGTCGTCAAGTTCAGTGCAAAGTCCGCAAACATGTCGAGATTGTGTGCTAACGAGAGTTACAGTAATCACATGAAATTTCCGTGAGGTTCAGTACAAAGTCCGCAAACACCAAGTAAGCACACAAGAGGTACAGTAACCCAAAAAAATTCCAATTGTCGTAAGGTTAAATGCAAAGTCTGCAAACACCAAGTGAAGAGGTACAGTAACCCTCAAGCAGTGTTTACGTACTTCCCCTGCTACAGTAACCCTCTCTCAAGTGTCGTCAAATCCTTTGCAAAGTCCGCATCTCCAACTTTTTCAACACATGACCCTTTGCAATCGGAGCCCTTCCTCTCATCCCCTAAAGATCAAATATCCGTCTTGACTCGAAAGTTGCAACAGCAAAAACACACGTTTTCTCCCCCTGTTTACCAAAATAAACCGGGTCATTTTGATCTTCCTTTTTCAGTGTTCTCTACCCATTGAAACCCATCCTTGTTGCCCGGCTTTTCGCAATTAACCGCCCCTTCTTCTTCTTCTCCTCTTCACATTTGTTTGTCCAACGGGCGGCTCAAGAGAAAGACACAACAAAACGTGTGAAATCCCCTCCCAAGAAGAGCTCTTTGGCGCAAGCATCCGTTACAATTGTTACTTTTTGGGGCTTTACTCAAGATTATGCAACTCAAGTTTAGGGTCTTTGAAGAGAGTCTAGTTATCCTTAGA
Organism: Caenorhabditis becei; assembly: GCA_900536315.3. Classification (NCBI taxonomy): domain Eukaryota; kingdom Metazoa; phylum Nematoda; class Chromadorea; order Rhabditida; family Rhabditidae; genus Caenorhabditis; species Caenorhabditis becei. The sequence continues at coordinate 92,494 of LR539183.1, forward strand.
TGACCTAGAAAAAGCTCAATTTGCAAGAAAATTTGATCTGAATCAAGAACTTCCTCTTGAGTTCTAATGATGATTGACGCAATTCTCGTGTTGACACAGATTAGGCGCCAACTTCAAAATCTTGAAAAAACTGGGTCAATGTGGTGTCTTGGAGCAATATCGGACTTGACGCTACTTTGGTGCCTAGTTCCTTCACAATCGCTTTGACGCAATTCCAGTGCCTTGACGCATTTCTGGTGCTTTCACGCTTTTGAGGTTTTTTGCCAAAACTATAATGTCTTGAGTCATCTGTAAAAGAGTTCAGGTCCTTGGCGCTTTTCTGGTGTCCTAGCACGTTCACAAACCTTGGCGCTTTTCTATTGGCGCAATTTTGGTTTCTTGACGCTTTTTCAGTAGGCACAAATACAAAACAGTAGAATTTGTGTCGTGGCGACTTTCTTGTGCATTGGCGCTTTCCCGGTGACCTTGCGCTTTTCAAGTTCCAAAGCACAAATCAAGATTATAAGCTGAATCTGTGTCTTGGCGTCTTTCTAGTGCTCTGGCGCAATTCTAGTGCCTCAGCCCTATTCCAGTTCTTCCTCCCTCCCTCATATATTCTGCACCCAAATGTCATCATGCCTTCCTTTCAACTTTGATCTCTGTCTTCTCCTGGTCCCCACCACTTCCCCCGTGCCTTATTCACCTCATTTCCGGCCGTCTTTTGTCTCCCGAATTCCCGAATCTTCCATTGAATTCCGCCGCCTAATTATTCAGAATTCATCTAGAATTTCACTGACGTGTGCAAGACACTAAAGCATTCCAGAATATTCCACAACGATTGTCTAATTGCTCATTCCGTGTGACGTTTTCTGCAATTTTCTGATTTTCTGCCCCCTGGTTTTTGTTTTCTCGACTTCCGAGAAAATCGGAGTTTGCCGATGGAAATTGGGTTACGTATCCGATATTATAACACTTCCCTAATTGCTTTTTCTCCATTTTCGGGTTACTTTTTGTGTTTGTGCGTCAAGTATGACGCATAGTACGCAATGCACTGAACTTGACGCCCAACTACGGTTTTCGACAAATTTCCGGAAAATTCGGGTATATCCAATGTCAAATTCAAATTCAAATTCAAATTCCTCAAATTTCTCTCTTGAGAATTAAAATTCGAATTAATATTAAAATTATAATAAAACTGACGTAAAACCACTTCCGAATTGGGTCAAATTACCAAAAATTTGAGCAGTTTTCTTGAGAAAAAAGTGCTTGAAACGGGATTCGATTTCCGATTAATATGCACATTTCTGGAGCTTTCTGTCTGTCGGAAAAGCCAGAAACTCAAAATTTTGACATTTCGAGATGTCTGAAACTATAATCATCAGCTTAGTTTTCACCTGTTCTCATAATTTGCAGTTTCTGATTTTCAGTCTATGCATGACTTTTTCTAGTTTCAAAACCTTTCCCACGAAAAACCAAAGTCATTTTTTCAAACTTTTCCTTCCATGGCCTAACTTTTCCATTCCGAAATCCTAGGCCACCCGCCGCCATTCGAGGCTTCTTTGATCTGTCCTCGACGGAAATTCTCACGCTTTTCATCACAAATTCCAATCTTTTTAATGAGCTTACACGGAAGTTCCTGTTCCAATTTCAAGCTGGCCTAGAAACCCACCTGGGTTTTCTAGGCCATGATCTTTAGGTTTCTCCCTAGCCCTTTATTATTTCTACCACCCATTAAAATGATGACACTTTTTTCCGTTTCTTGACCTCCAAATCATAATTGCTCATGCAAGGTTCTGCAGAAAACGCTTTTGTTGTTGGCTTCTTCACTCACTTTTTGCTCTCTTTTTATAGCTCAAAGCTAAATGGTTTAGGTGGAGAATATGGGTCCAGAAAGATCGAAAAGTTCGTTCTTGACGCTTTTCCAGTATCGTTGGCACAAGTTCAAACCTTGACGTCGTTCTGGTGCATATGAAGCTCATGGAGTTTGCTGGCGCATTCCCCGTGCCCTTGCAATTAACCTTTGGCAAATTTTCAAGCTGCCTTATCCTTGCGCTTTTCTGGTGAACATCTGAAGTTTGTTGGCGCTTTCTTTGTGCCCTGACGCATTTCTGGTCTCCTTTTCCCCGGCTTCAGTGTCTCAATAATGTTTCGCAACCCTTGACGCTATTCTGGTGCAAGCGCCAGGGAAACTTTTGAAGTTTGTTGGCGCATACTTCGTGCCCTGACGCATTTTTCGTTCCCTTATCCCAGATTTCAAGTACCGTAAAACCTCTATTAGAAGGGCACCCAATAGTTTGTCTTTGAGCTTCACTATCTCAAAAACTAAAAGAGTTATCAAAAAGTTGTCAACTGCAAAGTTGTAGTTCTAATCTTTGTCTACAACTTTGTAGTTGACAACTTTTTGATAAATCTTCTAGTTTTTGAGATAGTGAAGCTTAAAGACAAACTATTGGGTGCCCTTCTAATAGAGGTTTTACGGTAGTTCCATCTTGACGCTTTTCTAGTGTTGACGTCATTCCAGTGTCTCAATAATGTTTCCCTTGACGCTATTCTGGTGCCATGGCTGACTTCCCATTTTTCCAGATGTCTTCTCTCGACCAGAACATCTCTACTTCAAAATGTGCCACTCCCGACCAGATGACTCTCCAGACCTCTCTCCTTCTTCGGGTCAATGTCCTGTTCATGTCCTTTTTAGCTATTCTCACATTTTTCCTGACATATCGGGCACTTTTTATTCTGAAAAAGCGACCGATATTCCACAAATCCACCAAGATCCTACTGTACACAAGTCTCCTGTTCGTCAATGTCCACGAGACAATCTTTCTGATAATTCAGGTCAGATAGGGCGCATTTCCATTGTAGGCCAACTTCACATTTCAGAGCGTAGCCTTTATCAGAAGCTTCACTTTGAGTGATAAGCCTTGCGAAATCATGAAGACCACTTTAGAGTGCCGATTTCAAAACCACGTGTTGATTTTTGGAATAGCAGGAATCAACTTTAATCAGTTCGGCTTAACAGTTGATAGGTGAGCTTATCAGTGACTGATAAGGTCTACTTTTGACTTTCAGATTGATAGCTACCATAATCCCGCAAACCTACTCAAGAGTTGGTTCAATTCCCGGAGTTGTGTTATCAGTTGTTGTGGTAGGATAAGCCTTCCATATCCTTATCACCTTATCACTCCAGGTCGCCAGCAGCATCGCAGCTCCTCTTATCATTGCCATCGGTGATCCCTATGATGATATCGTCCCGAATTGCTTCTTCTTCCCGCAACATTCCGCTCCGAAAGCCAACGTGTTCCTGGTGGTTTTGAGTGTCCTGGTGATAATGAGCATTCTGTTCAACTTTGTTATCATTTTTGTCAATAAGAAGTTGGAGAAGAGGTGAATCTAATCAATAATCATTAAATCAATCGATATTTGCAGTGCCCGTTACTACGTCGCCCAACGATATCAAAAACGAGAAGCACTGATCTCAACTCGCATCATTTCCTATATCGCTGCTTCTCAATTTTTGGGATTGGCATTGTATTCAACTATGGTGCTGACACTGAGATTGCACAAAGATATGATTCCAGTGTCGATTTATCACAACATTGTTTGGTGGGCTTATGTGAGTTTGAATTGGGGGTACTGTAGCTAGAGAAGTCCGCAAACACCATGCCTCTAACCCTGCTAGGAGAAGATTACGGTAGTCTAGGGTTTAGGGATCACGGTAGCTTCAAAGTCCGCAAACAGTGTGTCTCTCACTACAGTAACCCAGCCAGGAGAAGTCCACGTTCTCCTAGACAAGGATTACGGTAGCTTCGTTGTCCGCAACCACCACCATGCCTACCGTAACCCAAAACCATTCTTTTCAGACCGTTCCATTCGCCGCAGTTTCCCTGCCAGCCCTTCTTATCTCTCGTATCAATCAAGTCGGCTCCAATAGGAAACGAGTCATCAATCGGATCACTGCCAAAGTGGAAACTCAAGAGGAGCATATGAAGTCGTTGAAAGAACTGTGGGGTTGATCAATCACTCATCACTTATCATATTTTATCACCAAATCAATACAATAAAGTACATAGGAAACCCGTAGAGATCAAAAGAGCAAAGCTAGAAGGTTCACCGTCTGAAACATTGTTTGACAGCGTGCACGATATGGTGTTGTACTGAAAGAAGAGCCGGAATCACGATGAGACCGTGGAGGAGAGAGAGCGAGACGCAGAGAGTCAGAGACAAGGCGAACATCTTGGCCATGTAGAGCTCCATGAAGCCGAGCGGAAGAGCACAGAAGTCGGTGGAGACGCCGGCTTGGATGACTGGGAAGCCGACGGAGGAGAGGGCGAAGGTGAGGGAAGTGTGGAAGGAGTTGGGGGAGGAAGGGGTGGAGGAAGAGGTGGAAGAGACGGTCGAGGACGAGGATGGGACCATGTCAGAGACTTGGGAGGGCTGCTGGTGCGAGGAGGAGGAGGTGGGCTTCTTGGCTTCTGAAAGAATGGGAGGGTACTGTAACTTGTCAAGAGTCACTGTAGCTACTGTAGACCTTTGACAAGTGCGCTCTATCGAACTCTTTCAATGAAAGACTCAGCTTCGGGTTTCTGCGGGTTACTGTAGCTAATCTCGTAATTGCGGGCTCTCACAGAGTTTCACGGATTACGGTAACTCTGTCACAGTCTTAACTTGAAGCTACGTAGGCTACTGTAGCTATGAATCATCTCGTTTAATGAAGGTGTCAAGGTTACTGTAGCTCGTGCTCTGTGGTCACTAAAGTGAGTGCTACCGTAACCACAGTGCCCCACTGAACTGCTCCCTTTCCCTTCTGATTACTGTACTCACTCGCTGCATAAAAATGAAAAGCCACATGAGCCGGGATGTCGACTGAGAACCCGATACACATGATCGCAATGGACATGATCACCGGATCCAGCGTGACTCCGAGAAGTGAAAGATATCCGAAGACTCCGACAGAAGTGACGAGGATGGCGATGGAGACGATGAGGACGGTGAGGATGTCGGAGATGAACAGGAAGCAGACGAGCGAGACGAAGATGAACGTGGCCAGCGTGGTTTGCCAGGTGATCGTTGGGATGGACTGGAAGGTCGGGTTCATTGGGGGATCCATGGGGGAGACTTACGTCAATCATGTCCAGGAAGAAAGCGTCTTCAGTGAATACTGTTGCATTGAAGTCTCTGAAAGTCAAATGATGGTAAGGATCCTTATCACTGATAAGCCTACTCCTTGAACTCCTCCACAGCGCCTCTCCATCTCTTCAACAAGTCCCCTCTCTTATTCCAATCCTTCAATTCCTGACCGTGAAACCCTGTTGTGAACATGAACTTTGTGACATTGTGAGGATGAGTTCTGAGGTTTTTCATTGATAAGATAAACTGATAAGATGACTCACTGATTATCAAATCTCATGAATCCCCGCCAAAACGAGAATTCGGGCCATTCGAGGAACGACTCGATCTCGCTTTTGGAAGCGGAGGAGTCGTCATCTTCGGCGACGTCCATCTCGATTTCTTCGGCGAATGAGGAACGGTATTGGACAAAGTCACTGAAATGATGGGGGACTAGAATATGCGAATGGTGGCCTAGGAATCCAAATAAACGAAGTTCGGCTGTTTATGCCCTAAGTTTCAGTTGTAGCCTAACTTTTCCTAGCTCTCTTGCTGACCTAGATTTCAAGACAGTGGCCTAGGAATTCAAATCTACAATGTTCGGTTTTCCATAGTTTAGCTTGTTAACTGGTGACCTAACTTTCCCCATGACCTAGTTTCCCATTCCCCTACTCACTCCAAAAAGTACTTTGTACTCGGTGCTCCAATCGCATTCGGCATGTGCTCCAACTTGTCCCTCAACTGTCCCAACCTCTCGACATTTGTCTCATTCGTCAGATCCCCTGGATTGTTCACAACGACATGAACCGGCGTGAAGTAGGGCACGACCATCTCCGTCCGCAAAGTATCCATTCTCAACATTGGAGAGTCCTTCAGGAAGAACTTGCTGGGTCGCAACTCGACATGAAGCCGAGTCAATCCGAGAACAGCGAATCCGATGAAGACGGCCCAGAGCAACACGATTCCCGTGGAGACGAACACGTTCGAGATGGCGTCGACGTACCATCGGAGGAATCGGCCGACGACTCGGGACATCTTCTCCTGGATCCGTTTCGTCTTTTCGCTGACTCCGTCGGTGTCTTTTGTGTCGGCGAGCAGGGTCATGCAGGCGGTGTAGAAGGTCGCTTGGTAGAACATGTCCATGAAGATGGCGGCGGCGTTTCCGTAGCAGAAGATGCGGATTTCGGGTGGCGAGGTGATGGCGCCGATGGTGAAGGCGAGGATGTTGGTGAGGGCGGAGATGGTGATGGCTGGGCCTGTTTCGACGAGGACCTGGAAGGATTACGGTAGGTGTCACACTCCAGGAGCTTCTTACCTCTCCCATCATGTGCTCTCTCATTGGTTTGTCCAACGGTGCTGTTCTCCATGATTCCAATCTATTCCAGGCGTGCAGCATCAAAAAGCTGTCATCCACTGAAATAGCCAAGACCAAGAACGGTGTGATGCACATGATCGGGCTGAAAGTGACTCCGCAGAAGAAGAGAGTGCCCATGGCTGTGCCGCAGGCCATGAAAGGGGTGACGCAGGCGATGATGGACAGGGCAACTTTGTTGAACGTGGCTTTTTGGGAGTAGAGGTAGACGGCCGAGAGCATTGTGGTGACGGTGCAGAATACGGACATGATGGCGAATCCGACGACGAGGAAGGGTTGGAGGGAGAGACCGGCACGGACGATTTCTGCAAAAGGGTACAGTAAGACAAAACTACAGTAACCCGTGAAGTTTCGAAGATTACTGTAGCCTCAGGGTGCTATTATCGCCATCCTGCGACTTGTCACCTGGTGGGTCTTGCCACGAAAGTGATTTCTGGCTGAAGTACGGCTTCCTGCCAAGGTCTTGGCTCTTTTTCTGCTCAAAACGGGTCAGAATACACACATTAAATCATATCTCATCAATTTTCAGCAGTTCCTTCCAATTTTTGTGAAAAATCACGTACTTCTGGAGTTTTGGCGTCTTTTTCCTAAAAAGCACTCTTTCTTCTTGAAAATTCGGTGGAAACTGCTGGAAATTACTGATAAAAGGTTTAATTTATGTGTTCTGACCCGTTTTATTTTTAAAAATGCCAAAACCTTATCAACAAGGCGTTTTTCAGCTCGTACCGTAAAACCTCTATTAGAAGCACCTAATAGTTTGACTTTGAGCTTCACTATCTCAAAAACTAGGAGAGTTATCAAAAAGTCGTCAACTGCAAAGTTGTAGACAAAGATTAGAACTACAACTTTGCAGTTGACAACTTTTTGATAACTTTCCTAGTTTTTGAGATAATAGAGGTTTTACGGTAACCACTTTCGTGGCGAGTCCCATCAGGTTGACTTGTCGCGGGTCGGCAATCGTACAACCCAACTACAATAAGCGTGATCCCCAAGCTACAGTAACACTGGCCTTGAAAGTTACGGTAGTCCCACATCTCCAGCTACCAGGTTGAAGCTACAGTAACCCTTGAGCCGTTTTCACTACACTACAGATGTTTCTAGAACCCCCCCCCCTCTCTCCTTCGTTCGATTCCTCAACTAACCACTCTCCACCACCGTCTGCGACATGACATCCACCACGATCACATCACTCGTGTACTCCTTCGCAAAGTGATCCCTAACCCGCAATTCCCACTGTTTCACGTCTCTCGTCGACCAGTCCGGATAGCGTTCGGCACGGAAGTAGAGAACGATCAAGTTGGACGAATTGAGGTGTTGACCGTCTGGATCCATGCTGATTCCGAAGAAGTTGGGCTGGAAAATAGGTCGTGATAAGGGCAAGGCTACAGTATTTACTACTCACAATCAAACTGAACTTTCTTCCGAAGAAGTTCGATGTCGGGTAGGAAAGATCAATTCTCTTGGAGATTCCATCCGATCCGTTCTTTCCCAGGATTTGCAGACCGTTCTGAACAAGAAACCTGTCTGTTGGAAGTGCGCCCCACCGAACTCACATAGTACTGTCTAACGGGCTCATTCGCCTGACAGAACCCTCTGCAGAACTGATTAAAGTTCTTCTCCACACCGGAAACGTTCATTTTAAAGTTGGTCGACACGAAATCCGACACTTTGACCACTTCTTTCAGTCGGTTTTCTTGAAGAAGTGATCCGTTCACTTCTTTTGATCTTATCAGTATGGCCATTGTGATTCCAGGGCCATCAGAGTCAAGGAATTGTTGGAAAGTCGTGAACTCGTGACGGGAAGCCGAATCGTCAGAGGCATAGCCATCGATTGCGCTGACTTTTCTGAAAATAACGGTGGTTTATCAAGGTTTTGAAACTTGCGCGTCAAACTACGCGCATTGTCCGCAAGTTCACCGGAGCCACGTACAGTACACCGGAACTTACAATAAAACAAAAAAACACTAATTTTTCCAGAAAAAAAGAGTTTTTTCACGATTTTTCGGAAATTTTGAGATTTGCGCGTCAATTCCAGCGCCTTGTCCGCAATTCCACCCCTGCATCGAATCTCCCGCAAAAACTCACTCTGTCAGAGCCAATTTGATACTGCAAACTGCCGAGAGCAATAAACAAAGACAAATTGTCAAAACTGCATATCTAGCGACAGTTGAGCCAATTTTATAGCTCAAACTGTTCCATATCCGGGTCACACGCGATGTTTCGTTTTTTGTGCCCATTTTTCTGAAAAAATCGAAAATTCTTAAAATTGGAAACTGTTTGACATGAAAAATGACGGAAAATCAACAAGAAAACATGAAAGAAAACCGGTTTTTCGATGGTTAGACCTCAAGAAAATGCTAGTAAAAATGGCAGTTAACGCGATAGGAAATTGGCAGAAAAATGGGGAAAAATGGGGAAATTTCCATTTGAAACAAGAAGTTTCTACTTTTTTTTGTTAAAACAAAAAGCCAAAACAAAAAAATTTCTGAAAGAAAATCGCCCAAAATCCCCAAAGATCATCTCCAAAATTGCCCCGATTTCTGATGTTTTTTCTGCAAAATCTGGGCGAAAATGAAGACGTTTTTCAGTTTTATTTTACTATGACCGAACCGAACAATGGACGGTGTTTGGTCAAGGAAAAGGAAAAAAAAGGTTGGGCGAGATGGAGGCTACACAGTTTGACGAGGAGAAACTGTCAAGTTTCGGAACTGCTAAACGACTAATTCTGGTCATTTGTGACGCGGTGGTGATTCAGAATTACTTAAGTTGAGTGGTGATAATCATTGATTAGTAGAGATCAAACTACATAGGAAATGGGTTACTGTACCTCTCAAACTGTGCAATTACCGTAAAACCTCTATTAGAAGGGCACCCAATAGTTTGACTTTGAGCTTTTCTATCTCAAAAACTAAAAGAGTTATCAAAAAGTTGTCAACTGCAAAGTTGTAGTTCTAATCTTCGTCTACAACTTTGCAGTTGACAACTTTTTGATAACTCTTCTAGTTTTTGAGATAGAAAAGCTCAAAGTCAAACTATTGGGTGCCCTTCTAATAGAGGTTTTACGGTATCCTGACGACAGATTGCGGACTAGTGGATTACGGTACCTTCTAAAACTGCAGCGACAAATTGTGGACTTCACATTGGAAGGCTACAAATTTCCAGTTCTCCAATTTCAATTTTGAAGTCCATTGATTGATTAGTGATAAGTTGATTACCTTGACCAATGGCCGAAAAATGGGTTGATAAGAAGGAACACATTTTATATAGTTGTTTTGGTGACTTGTTGTAGTGTGTACGATTTCGGAAAAAAAGATGGAATTGGAATGAAAACTGATACAACAAATTCCAAAAAAGTTCATCAAATTCGAAAAAAAACACTCAAAAGTCCACATCTCGAGACCGAATTCGCCCAGTCTGGTCCTAATTTCCATTTCTCAATCACTGAAAAAAACTAGTCCAATTCAACCAAAATCCATTTATTTACGGGTGAGTGAATGGATGGGAAAAGAGGAAAACGTGTGGTCATGGAAAATGTGATGGACTAGACGGCCTGAATGGCCTGGAAGGCCTAAAGATAGGACAAACTTCACGAAAATGCTCACAACTTGGCTTAAAATGGACTGTTTAGGCCCAAACTTGGATATAGTACAGTCAGATGGTGTCAAAATGTTTTGGGAAGTTTTAAGCTTTCTAGCTTCAGAATCAGATGAGGAACGTCATCTGGAAGTTGAAAAAATGTTTCAAAATTGTAGACTGAAACGAAAAAATCACTTTTTATAGTGCCTATGTACGTTTCGCCAAGAACTACTACGAAATGGTGTACAGGTTCATCTGAAATGTGTAATATATCGAAAAGAGAGAAAATTCCGAGAGTGACCTTACACAAGTAGTGACCGACCATTTCGACGAACAACAACCATTGCGAAATGGTTACTGGTCAGGTGACTAAACGGGATACGTAGACTACGGGAGATGGGTTTCCTAGAAAAGTCACACAGATTTTGTTGTCTCCGAATGACGAATTCATGTTTTTGTGTCGAGGTCATTTGAGAAGAGGAAATTGACGAGGAATCGGTTGGATTTGCATATTTCGAGAAGATTCCATTGAAAGATCAGGTTCAGATTGGAGAGAGTTTCAGAAAGGTTTCCTGAATTGTCAGTAGAGCGCATTTGCTTTGGAAAGCTTGCTTCGGCAATGCAGGGTGAAGCGCATTTACACGAAAGAAGGAATTGTCAATGGAGCGAAATAAGGGCTTTGTAGTTTTTATTGAAAAATTTATGAGTTATTATTACAAAGAAAACAGGAAGAAATTGAAGATTTGTGACTTATTACTGGGATGCATTCACTGATTAGTCTCTGGTCGGCAGTGGAGTCGGCGCCTCGAGTTCGTCTTCTTCTGGCTCCTCCTCGAATGGATCAGCTCCCCATGATGGTTCGTTGCTCATCGGAATAGCGACTTCCTCGGCGGCATCGTCGTCGTAGAACACGGCTCTCATGAAGTTGAACGAGGAGATTGGAAGATCGTCGGAGCAGGAATCGAAGCGGGGACGGGATGGAAGGATCGGTTGGGTGGATGTGGTGGAAGACATTATTGGAGACGGTATCTGGAAAAAGATAAAATTTCAGGGAAGTAAAGGAAATCAGCGGAAAACACGAGTTTCAGAAATGTTCAGAAAAGCAGAAAAGGGAGAGATTTTCGAGAAAACGAGAGCTCGAAAATAGGTCACCAACCGCTAGGACGGTTTGGGACTAGAATGACGCGGGCTGTCCCATGAGGGGTGCGTTCCCATCGATCGACACACTATTATAGACAAGGAGGAGGGGCCATGGAACAATGAAGCCAGGTGGCCCCTCCTCCTTATCTTAATTGGGAACAACGTTTCGATCGATGGGAACTGGGTAGGTTCAGATTGGAGCGGCTTTCCTTTTGCGAGTTCCCGAAAGATTTCTAGCATTATCAGTAAAGCGCAATTGCTCTGTAATGCTAGCTTCAGCAATGAACTTTGAGGTTAGCAGTGGAGCGCATTTGCAAGAGCCTGCTGGAAGCATTTTTCAATGACGTGAATTAAGGGTTTTGTAGTTTTTATTGGAAAAATGATAGGTTATTACAAAGAAAACATGGAGAAATTGAAGATTTGTGACTTATTACTGGGATGCATTCACTGATTAGTCTCTGGTCGGCAGTGGAGTCGGCGCCTCGAGTTCGTCTTCTTCTGGCTCCTCCTCGAATGGATCAGCTCCCCATGATGGTTCGTTGCTCATCGGAATAGCGACTTCCTTGGCGGCATCGTCGTCGTAGAACACGGCTCTCATGAAGTTGAACGAGGAGATCGGAAGATCGTCGGAGCAGGAATCGAAGCGGGGACGGGATGGAAGGATCGGTTGGGTGGAGATGGTGGAAGAGGACATGATTGAATTGGGTATCTGGAAGATGAAATGAATTAGCGGAAAACACAGGAAGAACCGAAAAGAAAAAATGGTAGTTACAAGAGAACGAGAGCTCAAAAATAGGTCACCATCCACTAGAACGGTTTGGGGGCTAGAATGACGCGTAAAGGAGGGGCTGTCCCATGAGGGGTGCGTTTCCTTCTATCGACACACTATTATAGACAAGGAGGAGGGGTAAAGGAACAATAAGGAGGAGGGGCCACCTGGCTTCAATCTTATCTGGGACAATGTGTCGATCGATGGGAACGCACCCCTCATGGGACAGTCCGCGCCATTCTTGCCCCAAACCGTTCTAGCGGATGGTGACCTATTTTTGAGCTCTCGTTTTCTTGTAACTACCATATTTGCTTAACGATTTCTCTTCTAGCTTCCGTTTCCTCCTGTCTTTTGGCTCTTCCCAATTCATATCTTTTTCAGATTCGCAATCCAATCATGTCTTCCACTGCCTCTACCACCTCCACCCAACCGATCCTTCCATCCCGTCCCCGCTTCGATTCCTGCTCCGACGATCTTCCAATCTCCTCGTTCAACTTCATGAGAGCCGTGTTCTACGACGACGATGCCGCCGAAGAAGTCGCTATTCCGATGAGCAACGAACCATCATGGGGAGCTGATCCATTCGAGGAGGAGCCAGAAGAAGACGAACTCGAGGCGCCGACTCCACTGCCGACCAGAGACTAATCAGTGAATGCATCCCAGTAATAAGTTACACATCCTCAATTTCTCCCTGTTTTCTTTGTAATACCCCATCAATTTTTCAATAAAAACTACAAAACCCTTATATCGCTCCATTGAAAAATGCTTCCAGCAGGTTCTTGCAAATGCGCTCCACTGCTAATCTCAAAGTTTATCGCTGAAGCTAGCTTTACAGAGCAATTGCGTTGTACTGATGATACCGGAAATCTTTCTGAAGCTCCCTTACTCTCACTACACTATACTCTTCTTACCAATCGAAACTTGGGAATTTTTCAAAAAACAACAGAAAAAATACGAATTTTATTGTCGATCTAATCAAAAACCACTTCCACCGGACTATCATCACAATTGTTATTCGCCGAGTTCCGCAACAATTTGCTCTTCTCACTCTCCCTTTTGCTGACATCCCGACGTCTTTTGATGATGAAAAGTACGAAAAGTGTGATGAGAGCAATGACGGCGACGACAGCGACGAGCAAGTAGACGACCGCAGTGACCAGGACGACACTCTGCAAGCATTCAGAATCTTCCGAACGTCTTCTGAATCCCGTACCCCCTTGAATCCAATCTCTCCGTCCAACGACTTGAAAGTCGAGTCTCCGAACCCATAACTCGTCGCAAAGAACAGCGCATCGAGTGCGAATCTCAACGATTCCCGATGAAAATCTCCATTTTTCGAGTGAATCGGCATCACCAAATCCGTCACGTGACCTCGAATCTGAACCGCCCATTTGTTCGAAGGAGTCTTCATCAGGTTGAATTGATTTATGGCTTCACAGGAGGATGGAGCAGTGTACTGGAAGGGATCGGATTCAGAAGTCGGCTTCAGATGCTTCTCACCTTCTTCTGTTTCGTAACCGTCACCATGTAATCCTTCTGCCTCAACTTATCAGCCAATTTCCCCGAATATGCCTTCAATTCACATATTTCATCCAGTTTTTGACCTTCGCTGATCTCGATCAAATCCACTTGTTTCACTGTTCCTGCCACGTGGCATTTTAGAATTTCGGCGATTGACTGAAGCATTTGGGTCTTTGGGGATCCGAGAGCTACCGTACCTTAAGACTCTTATCATAGAAAATGTGAAACTGTCTTCTGTGATAAGCCTTCTTATCTTCGGAAAGCGTCAATCGGAAGTCGTTTGGACACGGAGTCGTGAGAATCGAAAACGGAAGAAAGAAGAGAGATACGATTGTAGATTTCTTCATTTTGAACTTGATAAATTTGAAATGAACGTTCTGAAAAATCCCTTATCAAACCTTATCTTATCAAAGAGCAGTTCACCACGCAATAAGTTCACTTATAAAACATCAAAGCTGACCTGATTTTTCAAACGCTTGTAACTTCACAACTTTTGAAGATACACAAAAGTTGTCAACATATAAAATATTGCCCATTGTTTGCTGATAATTTTATCAGTTGACCACTTTTTGCTATCACTCATGGCTCCCAAGTTATCAGGTGATAAGTGAAGTCTTCTCCTTATCACGTCGGGCTCTTTTTTCAAGAATATGTAACTTTTCAACTTGAAGTGATAGACAAAACTTGTCAACTGATAACATTTAGCTTATTATATGTTGATCATTTTATCAATTGGTCACTTTATGCTATCACTCATGGCTCTCAAGTTATCAGATGATAAGTGAAGTCTTCACCTCTAGGCATAACCGCGTCGCACCCTTTTTTCAAGCTTCTGTAACTTTTCAACTTTTGGTGATAAGCAAACCTTGTCAACTGATAAAATATAGCTTATCATCTGTTAATTATTTTATTAGTTGATCACGTTTTTCCATCTCTCTTCCCTCCCAAGTTATCAACTGTTTTTTGAAAAGGATTTGAAAAAGCAGAGTTCATTCGACATCATTTTTACATAGAACATTTTCACAAATTCTAATTACAGAAGCGATAGAAAAATCATTTACATAGAGGGCAAAGGCCTATGGCTATATCATCAATTTTGGTTTTCTCAGAAAAGTTATAAAGATTGAGCAGGTGAGGTAATCGAAACGAAAGGATGTGTTTGGACTCTTGGTTGGCGGGTTTGGTGAGAGAAGACGTGGAGAATCTGACTCCAGAAGTGAAAAGTTGCATGACAGACAGGGCGAAATATGTGAAGAGAAAGAGGGAAAAGAAAGGGAGATGAATAGAGAAAGAGTCAGCTGAAAGACGATCGGGCGTCGTTTAATCGAAAGAATCACAACCAAAATGCGGTATGCAAGTGCGCTCCATTGAGACGGTTAGATGTGGAAATAAGTGGAAATAAGTTAAAATTGGGTAGAGGTCTTCTTTTTGAGACTTCGGCGTTTCTTGGGGATCTCGTCGTGCGGCACGACTTCAGTGAGCCACGTGTCTGCTTCGACGGAGGTGTGGCTTCGGAGACGAGGGTTCGAGGAGGAGGAGCACGTGATGTCTTGGTAGTCCAGTGAGTGCTGAAATATGGAATACTGTCTTCTGAAGTCTTTTGAATCTACAGGATCATCAGGTAGGCTTTCTGTGAGCTCCTGAACCTTCCAGAAGATCAGGCCAGTATTCTAAAGTCTCCGGAAGCTTCAGGAAGCTTCTAGAAGCATCCAGAAGCTTTCAGAAGTTCTGTCATGCTTTCTAACACCTTCTGAAGCTCCATGACGCCTTCTTAATCCCTGTCAAACCCCATCAACTCACACTCGGATTCTGTGCAAAAGCTGCTCTCATCTGGGCCTTCAGCGACCTCCGCCTTGTTGGAACACTCTCGACTGACGTATTAGACACGTTGGATTTTGAACTTGTCTGAATGAAGAGATTGATAATGATAAGATATCATCACTGATTACTTGTAACGGAGCCCTCGCGGGTTTTGGCAGTGGAATCGGAGACGGTGTCTCTTCGACGGATCCGAAGTAGTCCACTGACTTGGAAGATGTCTTTTTGGCGGATGACACTGGCGAGAGGAACCATTCACTGCGAGATTTCATTCGCTTTGCCTGGTTTTCATGGACGTATTGAAGATAGGAAAGGGAACGATCTCCACCACAAGCGGTCAGGGGACGGATTATGTCCAGGTCGGAGAGCTCTTCGACGTCGGAGACGGCTTCGAGGAGCACCTGGAAGGGATTGATTGATAACTTGAGATGCATGAGAGATAGAGGGAAAGTGTCAACTGATAAAATGATCAGCAGGAGATTTGGAGTATTTTCTCAGTAGACCACTTTGCTGGAAGTCTTCTAGTTCCAGAGTTATCGATTGAAACAGTTGGGTAAGGGTCAACTTTCTTCAATCATTCACTTATATCATTGACATCTCAAAAACTACAGCAGCTAGAAAAAAGTGAACAACTGACAAAATGATCTACACATAATGTTGCACATTTCCTCAGTTGACACCTTTTCCCTATCTCCACTCCTTCAAAAGTTATGAGCCATAACTTATGACTAACCTCTCCAACACTGCTGCTCAGCCGGTTGTTGAGTCGTGCCATGGTGGGCATCGGTTTGTTCGGTGCTCCACGGCTTGTGCTCGGCAAGTTGCTCCGCATGGGCTCATTTTCTTGAATTGTAGGCACTCGAACAGAAAAACAACCTGAAAAAATGGGTCTAGCTACTAAAATGACTACATGTTTTTTGGCGCGCGAATTCAAATTTTTCAAAAGATGAATTACTATCCGGTCAGTTTATTGATTGGTTTTAATTTTGATTGAGTAGATTTCAAAAAAGATAAGAGTGATAAGATAAGTGATAAAGTAACTGACAAAAAATCAGGATTTCCAAAAAAGGAGAAAAAGAAAGTAAACGTAGGGAAAGTTGGAGGAAAAGAAGAGGAAAGAAAGGGATGTTTTTAAAGAGGTTGGGACACGTAATATCGGGATGAGAGACGACGGAAACGGATGTTTTCTGAAGTGCGCTCCATTGAGAATTAAGCGACGGCGGGCTCTTTTGATTATGATGATATCGCAAATTCGAGTAAGGCAAAACGGCGGGAATGTGGGGGGATTTAAAAGAAATGAAGTTGGGGGAATGAGCATTTTGCAAAAGAAGAGACTTTTTTGAAAAGGAATTAGACACATAACCAAAGAAAATCAGATGGAGGACTCACAAGTGCCGGTTAATCGATAACGAGTGTGATAACGGGCTTGCAAGTGCCTTTTCTCTTTGAAAATCTCATGGAATATCCCAAAAAGTAGCAAAAAACGTAAAAAACGCAGATTTTCAAATTTTGTGGCGAGACCCAAGAGACAAAACTTGGCGTGCGCCTTTGAAAGTACAGTAACCCATTTCTTGAAAAACGTTCCTTTTTTCACTGATTTTGGCCAAATTCTCGTCTTTTCCTCCTCAAATCTTGAAGAAATCAATACTTCACAAAAAGAACAAAAAGCTTTTGGCGCTTGCAAGAACCCATTCGAAAACCAAAAGAGACATATCCAATAACACACCCGAGACGACTGAACCGGCACGAATTGGACTCTTACGATTATATGATTCGGGGGGACATTTCGGACTCTGAACACAACAAAAAAATCTTAAAAAAAGGAGAAATATATAGATAAGAGAAGAGAGAGAGAGAAACATCAAAAGTCACAGCTGACCGACGACCTCAGATCCGTCGGATAGGGTTCCTTGGCGGCGATCGAGACGCTTCTCTTCGGATGATCCGTTGTCTGTGTCAATGCGTGTTGTTTGAGACTTCCGGCTCGTCCGACGCCACGTGGCGGCTTCCTGGAGGAACTCGGAGCCAATGAGGGTTCTGGGGACTCTTCGGTGAGGTGGAGGGCGGCGAGCGAGTAGGCACCGGCACATTTGGCGGCCAGGGCGGAGAACTCTTCGCCACGGGCACGACGATCTGAACGTGAGAGGCATGGAGAGGGACAGAGACACTTATCACACAACATTTATCAGTTTGTGTTGTCCTTGTGACGGGAGGTGAGGTGCAAGGGCGCTCCAATGCGAAATCGTTTTGAATTGCAATAGAGCGCATTTGCACTGGTTCTAAAAGTCCAAAACGCGCTCTACTGAACAAGTTCAATAGAGCGCACTTTCTATCTTCGTGTTGCAAACGCGCTCCAATGCGAAACCCTTTCATTTCGCTGGAGCACACTTGCACCCTGCACCTCCCTTTCCTTTCTGTAACTTTTTTGTTTTGTGCTGATTTTTTGTTGTTGTCATGCAGTAAAAGGAAAGAAAACATTCAAAACCAAGTACAACCACCAGTGTTTATTCGCCATTCCAAGTGACATAGAGAGAGTGTGTGATCTTGAGAGAGATAGAGAAAAAGAAAAAAGAAAGAGGAAGAGAGAAAGAGATCGAAACAATCATCATATCATGCAAAAGAAAACAATCACACAATTCGGAAAAGGGGAAACTAAAGGTTTTGGTGCAGAACATGCGGTAAGAAGAAGAGAGAAGGAGAGATGGAGAGGATCTAGAGAGAGAGCGAGAGAGTGTGGGAGGAGGAGAGAGTATAGAGATGGAGTGAGAGAGAGAACCGTATACCCGTACTACTGTAGGTGACTGTAGTTAGCGGTGCGTTGGAAATGGGGGGTTAGGTCTGGTGCGTGGGGGGAAGGAAAAAGTAGAAGAGGTTAGAAGGGGGTGGTCAGTAGAACAACTCACTGGACGGGTTATGGAAAGTGAACATTCGGTTCTCGTCGATTCGGAGGGTTCGGCCGGTGTAGCGGGCGTAGTACTCGTAGCACTCGCGGGGGAAGAGTTTGGTGTCGCCGAACGAGCAGATGATCGAGCAGACGATGTTGGAGGCGAGTTTGAAGCGTTGAAGGTCTTCGACGCGGGCCTGGAAGAAAGGGGGACTAGGTTTTGAAGTGGGGGTTCTAGGCCAGGGTCTATGGGATCTTCAAGAGATGTCTACCGTAAAACCTCTATTAGAAGGGCACCCAATAGTTTGACTTTGAGCTTTTCTATCTCAAAAACTACAAGAGTTATCAAAAAGTTGTCAACTGCAAAGTTGTAGACGAAGATTAGAACTACAACTTTGCAGTTGACAACTTTTTGATAACTCTTCAAGTTTTTGAGATAGTGAAGCTCAAAGACAAACTATTGGGTGCCCTTCTAAAAGAGGTTTTACGGTAGGTTCAGAACTCCAAAGATTCTAGCTGGGAGATGACCTTGGTTCCAAGGGGGATCCTAGGCCAGATGAAGGCATCTTGAGCTTCAGAAACTTCAGATGACATTCCAAAAGTTCTGTCTCTAAGGCGAAGCTTCAGAATCCCTACTCACCGTCCTCCCATCATGTATACAAGTGTGAAATAGCGATGGCGCGACTGAAATTGCAATCGCATTCGGGTTCATCGCATTGGTATGAGCATCGGAACTGTCAGCCACTACTTTGAATGTTCCGAAGAGCAGGACGAGCAAGTGTTGAGAACCGACGGGCAGCGAGCCGAAGATTCTAAAAGTTCAGGGGTTCTGGGTGGGTCTTTGGGTGTTAGGGGTACTGTACCTGTAGAACACTTGTCGCTGCTTCTCGATTTCCATTCCGGGAGCTGCACTGTTGAACAGTGTCTCTTCGTTGTCCCGTCCGAATATTCCACCCGGAAGTTTGGAAAGGAACTTTTTGATGACAGAGGCAGCAGTGTAGACGGTGAAGTTCTCGATGTTGACGAGTCGTCCGTGTTGCATGACTTGCGAGAGCTTTCGGACTTGGGCCTGGTTGCCGGGGGCTCTCCAGATGTCTTTCTTGGCTGGTCCGTCTTTGTTGACTTTGAGGAGGAGCATGAGAAGAGTTGCCGGGATGTCATGGGCGAACGCTTCGTTGATCGGCACGCCGAATTTTACTCTGAAACAGGGTCATCTGATGCTTCTCTTCCTTCTCAAAACCACTCACTTCTCGATTCTACCGCGATATCGATGATCGTCAGAAGAGCCGCACAGCACCATACTGTAACTCGCAACGGTCATACCGCTGCGGCGCGGGTGGTGGTGCGGCGCGGGCACCTCGTGCACCGTCGTCGTCGTGATGGCGGCGGCGGCGGCGTCGGGAGACTTCGACGGAGCAGCGGGTGGTGGGACGGCGTCGTGGAGGATCAGGGGTGGTGATGGAGAGGAGAACGAGACGAGGATCGGGAGGCTACCACTAATCTTGGAATACCCGCCAGCTGGAAATGGACAATTGAGAGGGGGAAAAGTTGGGGAAAGAGAGAGAGAAGGAAGAAGAGGAAAGAGAGAGTGAACAGAGGGTCCGAAAAGCCTAAATGGAAAGCTTGAAGCCTAGAAGCGTTGAATCCTGAAGCCTAAAAGCCCAAAAGCTTGTAAATCGGAAACCTTAGAGCTGACAGCCTAGAAACCTAAACATCCAAAAGCCCAAGAGCCTAGAAGCCCAGAATCATGAAACCCTGAAGCCTGGGCCCAAAACCTAATATCCAGCAAGAATCTAGAAGATCACGCCTGAACACCAGAAATTGTGAAGCGTAAGACCTGAAGCTCAAGGCCTGAAGCTCAAGGCCTGAAGCTCAGAATTGCAAAAGCCCAAAAGCCCAAAAGCCTAGAAGCCCAAAAGCCCGGCCCAAAAAGCCCTATCTAGAACACTATTCATTCAGCTTTGACCATATCCACTCCATCATCTTTTTCTCCAGGAAACCGACACCAAAAACGCGAGCGCGCGAAAAGAGGAAAAACTGGGGTAATTACGCAATTATCTTGTTAATTGTGTGAGGCGAGGAAACGAGAAAAAGAATAGGAAAGAGAAGGGGGGAAATGATGAATAATTATACTCTTCTCTCTCTCTCTCTCTCTCTCTTGGGTTCCATTGGGGCTTTGAAACGAGAAAACGGTACTGCAAATGAGTCAGAGAGAGTGAGAGAGAAGAGACGCAGACAGTGAAGGTCAGGTCAACAATGATATCATACAGTATTACACTTTTCCCTATTCAATCGAATGAATCAAAAAAAAAGTTTTTGCATAATAGGCGTATAAGGAACGGGAAAGAGGGGGGAGCTGAAAGATAAGAATCAGGTGTGTGTCCTGTATACATGTATAAACAATACAATACAACATTTGGTAGAAGCGATAGAGAAAAAGAGAAAAGAGACAGGTGACGTGTCTTGGCTTCTCCTTCTTCTTCTTCTTCTTCCATCCCATAAATCAAAAGAGACCTGTTCTTCTAACTTCTCAGAAGACGTTCTTCCGTTCCGTCTAGTTTTCATACACACACACACATTTCGAATCTCCCATACATTCAATATTTCCTCCAAAAAAAGTCAATATTTGTGCTGCTGATGGCGAAAGCAGAGCGGGGGAGGAGGTGCACAAAACAACGAGACCACACCGGCTCGGCGGAAACTTTTTGAATAGGCAAATGAAATGATGAATAAGGCGGAACTGTAGCGGGATGGCCTAGGTTTTCAGGAGTTGGGATGTTAGGCCAGGAAGGGCAGATTCTAGAAGCGTGGAAGTTCTAGGCCATCAGATTTGATCTACGTGGCCTAGATTTCCTTCTTGGGATTCTAGGCCATGTAGCGAAAAGTGAAGCAAAGGCTATCTATTTCTGTTTCCAAACTCCAAAGATCTATGAAGAGCGATGATGTTCAAGGCGACTTTGCCAAAGAAGCGTTTCCGAAATCGAGGTCACTCGAACGGACGGCCCGAATGAGTAGGCGATCAAAACAATAACAATCTGTTGGGGGAATGGGGAAGGGGAAAGTGAAATTGGCTGATAATGATATTATGAAGGAGATAAGGAAGACGAGAGAGAAGAGACGGCAGAGTAGTACTAATGACCATGGGGGACCTTTCTCTCTCTTTTCTCTCATTCAAAGTCACACACAGTCTCCGGTCGCGCGTCAGTTTCAAGCGCGCACACCCCAACCAGCCAACTGTATTTGAATTGGCCGAAATGCGAGACGGTCTGCGTCTCTGCGATTTGGCAAAGTGTCTCTGGGAAGGAGGATGCGGAAAGGAATCATGGCGCGTGAGCGCGCACTGTCAAATAGAATGAAAAGTAGAAGAAGGGGGAGAAGGAGAGAGAGAGAAGTACAACAACAGCAGGAGAGAGAGAGGGAACAGAACCTTTCTACCGAGAGACAGAGACCACCCGGTGTTTTGACAGGTCTAATGGAAATTTCGGCTGAACGCATTTGGACCTCATAAAATATTGCCACGTTCTCGGGCTTCCAGAGCGTATGTAATGTAAACGCGCTCTGTTAGACTAAAGTTCGGAGTTCGAAACTTAAAAAGTTCCCTTGTCACATTCGGTGTTGCTTACCGTAATCTGCGAAGAGAGACAATGGTTTGAGAGAGACGCGCAAGGAATATGGTGCATTCGAACTGCTGGCCTACGAGTTGGATCCAGTTTCTGGCACCGTGCCAAGAAAAAAGCAATTCGCTGAGTAGCGACTCACAGAAAGCGCGAAATTCAAATCGGTACACCATGAGAGCCCGTGGCTCCGAAAAGGGCCTGAAACTGTGTTTTAGCCCCGCCCACTTTAACCTATTTTAAGCAGGGTTTTCACATTTTTCAACAGTTCAAATAATTATTAACAGCATGATCCAATTTGGGTTAAGTTTTGAAAAAAAATTTTTTTTTTCAAAACTCATATCATTGAGGTCCCCCGGCGATGGG
Organism: Caenorhabditis becei; assembly: GCA_900536315.3. Classification (NCBI taxonomy): domain Eukaryota; kingdom Metazoa; phylum Nematoda; class Chromadorea; order Rhabditida; family Rhabditidae; genus Caenorhabditis; species Caenorhabditis becei. Next base: position 114,639 of record LR539183.1, read on the forward strand.
TCTCGCCACGAAAATGGTTTCTGGCTGAATTACGGCTTCTGGACAAGGTTTTTTGACTTTTTCTGTTAAAAATAGGTAAAATGGCGTACATTCAATCATCATTCTTATTATATAAGTTTCACGTGGCGTGTGTTTGTTTGTTTGTTTGTTTGTTTGTCCGTCCGTCCGCACTTTTTTTCATTGCTAGAAAGTGGGGGGTCACGGGACGCCGTAGGCGTTCCGGGGAGACGGCGCAGCCGGCTCCCAGTCAAAAAACCTAGACTGGATGCCGGCGAAGCCGGCCGGACAGTCTAGTTTCCAATCAAATTCCAGCTGTTTTCACCCAAAATTCGAGAAAATTTGGGAGTTTTTGGAAAAAAGCGTCAAAAAGGGTGAAATCTGCTAGAATTTGGTTTGTTATTAACGAACTGATGTCTTTTTACTCAATTTTATCAGAAAAAGTACCAAAATCTTGTCCAGAAGCCCTGTTTCAGCCAGAAACCATTTTCGTGGCGAGACCCATCAGGTGACTCGCCGCGGGACGGCAAAAATATACCTTTTTTAGATTGTGACTGAAATTTATTGAAATTGGCGCTAAAACTTAAAAAAAAAACATGAAAAGCTAGAAATTTGAGCCAATTTAGGTCAAATTCTAAAAAAGGGGCGGGGCTTCAAGCCCATTTTGCAAAAATTTTCAAATTTTCCCAACTTTTTTTTGAAAAAATTTAAAATAATCTGAAAAGGTACATGAAAACTTGCAACACTCGAAAATATATCTGCATGCTCACATCCAAATCCGGGTTTTGCTCTCTCTCTTTTCTCTCACTTTCTCTGTGGGTTTTCATATCCAAAAGGGATAGAAAAATGGATATATATTCTAGAATATTATAGCTGCGTGCACTTTCAGAAGAGTGAGTAGGAGGATCAATTGTGGGCTCTTCTGACGTGAAAAACGGGAAGTGCGCTCCAATGAGAAGGTCTAAAGCCCCTTATAAGCCGTGGTGGGACCCTTAAGACCAATGTCAGAAACTGGCAAGAAAAGGTGTTCAATTTGGAGCGAAAAGAGGCGCGTGGAGCCGCCGAAAACGAGATAAAAAATGCATTGAGCTCGCCGCGAATCGAGTCGGTTTCAAGCGAAAACGAAGGGCGGGAAAAGAAGAGAAAGTGATAGTTCAACGGGGTCACGACCACTTTGTCTGCAAGGAAGGAAGTCATCAAAGTTCGGTCGCGTCGTGACCAGAATGGTAATGGGGATGGATGGAGAAGAAGTGGGTTGGATTGGGGGTACGGTAGGATGATCCAATTGTTTTTTTTTGGTGAAAGGGATATAATTGGATTAAGAGCAGGTAGGAACACGTAAAAACAGGTAGAGGAGTTCAATAGAGCGAACTTTCCTAATTGGTTCGAAAAATTGAAAACTCCCGCCAAACCTCCTAGAGATCGATGGAGCGCACTTGCGAAATCTCGAAAAAAAAGTTCAAATCTCTTGAAAATTTCACCAGGAATTGGCTGAAATTGGCTGAAATCCAGTGAAAGTGACGAAAAAAATCAAAAATTCAAATTCCCGCCAATTAAAGTTCGATGGAGCGCACTTGCTAAATCTTGAAGAGCTTTTTTTGAATTTCTTGAAAAAAAGCCAAAAGCTGACAAAATCCAGTGAAAGTGACAAAAAGTTTGAAAAATTCAAATTCCCGCCGAATCTCCTAGTAGATTTCGATAGAGCGCACTTGGTAAATTTTTTCAAATTGTCTGAAAAATTGCCAAAAATCCAGTGAAAATGACAAAAAGTTTCGAAATTTCAAATTCCCGCCAAATAGAGTTCGATGGAGCGCAGTTGCTAATTTTCAAAAATGTTTTCAAAATTTCAAAAGTCCCACCGAACGTTCAATAGAGCGCACTTACACCATCTACCAATATCTGCTTCGAAGCCGCCAAAAAAACAGAAAAGTCAATCACAAAAAGCTCAACAAAAAACGGAGAAAAACGGGGGATATGCGGTTGTCATGGAGATGCGAAAAGTCTCGACAGGTGGTCTATTTTGGAGCTATTGGAAAGTGCGCTCTAATGACAAATCCCGTAATTAGGGGCCCATAGGCTATAGCTTGAGCGTGAGGTCCAGGGCGATAAAAATGAAAATAAAGAGTGATAATAATAATAATAACTGAACAAGTGATAAAGTGATAAGAATTCTTACACATTTCCGGGGGACCACTAGGAGCACAAAAAATCAATTGGGAGAGAGCGGAACGAGTGGCCAGTTGTACTGGCTCGGCGGGGGCTCTCGGGGGCTCCCGCCGAGTAGTTATTTTTAGAAGAAGAGGGGGGGACTGAATGGGAAGGGATGCACTGGAAGACACTTCTTCTTCTTTCTTTTTTCTGTTTGCTTCTTCTGCAGCTGTATGAGAGGAAGAGAAGAAGAAGACACGGGAATGAAGGAATCAGAAGACAGTTGACCGTTAGTCGAGGCGAATTGGACTAACTCGTTTTGTTATTCGATAAGGGGCAACGTTTTGGAGTTTGTGATGAGATTCTTGATGTCTGTTTTCAGGAAGGTTAGCGTTCAAACGATGCTCCGGGATTCCGGTGCACTGGGTTTAGGGGTAGTTCAAATTTTTGAGTTCAAATTTTTGAGTAGCATTCTTGAATTCAATGTTTCTATTACGATGCTCCGTTCTCCCGGTAGCGTTGGACTAATTTGGAACTGAAATGATAAGAGGAATTTAGGTGATAACAGATGATTTTCAGAAGCTCAACAAATCTAGTACGATGCTCCGTTCTCCCGGATAATTTAGACTAATTCGAAACTAAAATGATGGGACACATTTTGGTGATAACATATCATTTTCAGAAAGTGTCAAATTTTCAGTACGATGCTCCGTTATCCCGGTAGCTCTGACAACTACATACAATGATAAGACGAATTCAGTGCCAAAAAAGCCGATTTTTGCAAATTCAAAAAAGGCGTTCGCCCGCTTATATAGTGTTCGTTTTGTCTGACGCGATTCCGGTGCAGCCTCTGCAGTGGCGCATTTCCCGTGTTTTGCAGAGCATGCAAAACATCTCCCGATTGTTCCTCGATTCAAGAACAACTTCTTCGCAAGGTTCCAGACCAAAGATCCTCTCTTTCTGGAAAAAAACCAAAAAAGCGTTCAGCAGCGTCTAGACCCAATAATGGCCCCCCACCATCCATTAACTCTGAGAAACGGCCGGGAAGCCCATTTTGCTGGGAGAGACCACCTACAGTAACCAGACACTTGCAGAAGAAGAGAAAAACATAACCTACACCAAAATTCACACGGTGAATGGAATGCCAAAACGACACAACTTTTGGAAGGAGAAAAGGGGAATAACAATGTTCGTGTTTGGATGGGAGGAGGAGGAGGCAGAAGAGAGCGACAGCAGCCGGGCGGTTAATTTTGTTATGGAAAGGAGGGTTCGACTGGTTCTGCAGAACTGGAAAGTAACTGGTAACCAGGCATGTGTTTGCGCTGCGGAGTTGAACCCGCGGCGGCGCGCACTGAAAGCAAAACTGCAAACCGCTGCGCCATGTGTGCATGTCGCCATGGCGAGTGGAGGGCGGTAATGTGCTAGGGGGCGGCGGGATCTGGGCGGAGGTGGGCGGTTCGTAAAACAAATCAAACTTCTCATTATCCTACTGTAGGTTTTACGTGACTAAAGCTACGGCTTTGATTGGAAATCTGAAAACTGAAAAAGCCAGGTGAAATGGGCGAAATAATGGGAAAATGTGGGCGAAAGCACCTGTTTTTATGGGAATTCTAGAGAATTCTATGGAATTCTGAGTTTTCAGGTGGAAAATTGGTTTCTTGAACTGAATTTTTTGTTCAGCGGAGGAGGGGAAATGTCAAAAAGTCGAGAATTCAAAAAAGGGAGATTTTTGAAATTTTAGAGAAAAAAATTGATTTGAAGATTTTCAAAATTTCAAACAGTTCGAAATCATGGGAAAAAGGCCTAGAAGCTGAAAAAGCAATTAGGATTTTTTTTTGAAAAAAAAATTGAGAGAACAAAGAAAAAAAAGTTGTTTTTCGAAAAATTTGAATTTTTTTCAGAAAATTCTGTAATTTTTTTCTATATTTTGGTTTTTCTTAAAGAAACCTTTAAATAAATACAACTTTCTCCAGAAATTTCCTCTGAAAAGTCCTTGAAAAGCATGAAAATCGTCGGTGGCCTAGAAACCTGTCCATAAAAGGAAAGTTAGGCCATCGCCACGAAACAGTCCAAAAAGAAGCGAATAAAATGGGGAAAACTGGGGGAGAAATATAGTAAAACGGGG
>LR539183.1:118957-237861 GCA_900536315.3 Caenorhabditis becei
GTCCGCGCGGAGCAAGAGAGCCGCGGGTGTAAAAAAGTGCACAGAAGAGCGGAGAGAAGCTGGTGGGGGGGCAGTGGCGGGCAAGAGCCCCGCCACCCTCTCTCTCGCCCTCTCCGCGCTCTCAGCACAGCCACACCAACGACTATACGATTTATAAGTGTGTGTGTGTATTTGGCGACGACGGAGAGAGATAGAACACGACGACTTAGACGGGGACAGACACGCGGGGCGCGCGCGGACGTCTTCTGCGGCCATGCGCGGCACGACGAGAGAGTATGGTCGCCAGGCGAGACGCAGACATTCTCTCGGTTTTTTTTTTGACGGCAATTCGATACTGTTCCCGCCCGGCACATTCTTCAGAAGCAGCAGCAAAGGGGCAGATATTTGAGGAGAATGGACCGGAAATAGAGGGGAAGAGAAACCGATATCATTCAGATTTCGGAAAAGAGAAGAAGATGTGTACTTTGGGATAGGCGGATTACGGTAGGATTAATAAAACAGTGTGCAGTTTGGCGTGACGGTGTTTACGGGCGTACGGAAGCAAGAACCATGACATCAATGATAAGATTGATAAGGTGATATGACGTTTACGGCAAAGTAAGACTAGGCTACAGTAATCCTTACGACAAATTGCGGACCTACAGTAATCAGTACTTTTCGGATTTCCAATTTTGCACCTAGCTTTACGACAAATCGCGGACTTTATCATTACAGAATTGGAAAAAAGGTCCTTTGAAAAAATGGAAGTCCTTTACTGCATCGAATCTGACGAAAGTTTGCGGACCTTGGCTTTACGAAAACTTTTGCATTGAATCTTAGTTGCGGACTTACAGTAACCCTCTAGTGTGTCTAATTAGAGCGCACTTGCATAACTTGACCTGGATTCTTGAAATTCTCATTAGAGCACACTTCTAATTCAGCCAATCAAAAAATATATATATTGCGGGCCCTTGAGCCTTTCGTACATCTTGAGAACACACTTGCGCCAGATGTCGGATGTTTATATAAATGATGCTGCGGAATCATCCCCTAGTATAGTCCATGGATGTGTTTGCGGAGCCGAGAGATCAAATTAAAGCGGACACCGCCATCATCATCCAGCCACCACCACCACCACCATCGGGGTCCGCTGCTGGCTTGATGAGACAATTCGTACAACCGGAAACGACGACGACGACGAGCAGATGCAGATGTCGGGGAGAGAAATGAGAATAGAAGCCGGGGGGAGCGGACATTGCGGGTGCATGACAGAGGATAAAGCGTTTTCGGGGAGAGGCGATTTCGGGAAAATTTGAAATTTCGGTTTTCGGGGATTTTTAGGATTTTTACGGCTTTCTAGTGGAAAATGTTCATTTCACCTAAAAATCGCGAAAATCCGCTGAAAATTTAGTGTTTTCGATGTTCTAATTGAAAACATTTTGAAAAAATTGAAACTTTAGTTTTCGGCAATTTCCTGAAAATTTCCTCAATTTTTTGAGTTTTTTCCACTTTATTTTGCTTATTTTTCGTGAAAACTATGCAAAATAACATGGAATTTGCAAAAAAACCGCTGAAAATTGAGTGCTCTCCAAGCGTCTGCGTCTCTTCTCTCTCGCCTACAGTAACCCGAAAAGTTCAAAGGCGCATGACGATTTGCGCGTGAAAGTTTATGGTAGACAAGTGTTTCTGCGATTTTTGAGGATTTCAGGCGATTTTCGAGGGAATTTAGAGGGAAAATGGGAAAAATCTGAAAAAGAAAATCTGAAAATCTAAAAATCTTCGAAATTGTCAGAAAGAATTAACATTTTCGTAAAACCCATATCTTTTTTAGAAAATTTCCGAGTACGAATCACGAGTAATCGAATCAATGTCAAAACTATACTATAAATCTGTACCTTTTCAGTCAGAATTAGCATCAAGTTTCTCGTTTTTTCGAGAAAAATCGACGGATTATGGTTTGGAATGAAAAGAAGAAAAAGGGATTTGTATACAACGGAAATGTGAAATTCTTGGTCTGAAGCTAAATCTACATGTGGGGACACAACAATTTGAAAATTTGATTAAAATGACAACAATTAGGCACAAACTGGGCGGTGGGCGATAAAGTTTTTTTTAGAGTTTATTTTTCAGTTCCTGGTTGATTGTGAGAGCAAATAATATCATTTGGAGATAAAAAACTGACAAAAATTTTTTTGAAAAAAAATTTTTTTTTTCAATTTTTAAAGTATATTTCTGGTCTTCTCATTCATTTTTTAGGTCACGTCATCATCCTACCGTACCCCTTGGGGATCATCTGACGTGTTTCTCTAATAAATTTGGTCAGCAGATGGAAAAGAAAATAATTGTGCTTCGAAGCGCTTCGAATGATTCATCGACTTTCCGGATGGGTGTCCTTGTGATGTGTGCCACTGGTAATTAGGAGAAGAATAGAGGTATTAGAAGAGGGAAAATTAGAAAATAAGAAGGGAGAATGAGTCAATTCTGATGGGAGAAAAAAGAAAGGAAATTGGAAAAAGTGTGTGTGGAGAGAGTTGATTAGAAAATGGGAAAAGTTGCGAAACGGGAAGAAGGGACTAACTTTCCGAGAGACTAGAATTCTAGGCCAGATTACTGTAGTTTCGGTGTTTTTGGCCGGGTTACGGTTGCTTCGGTGTTTGCGGACTTCCCAAGCTACAGTAATCCTATTATCGCCGTCCCGCGGAAGTGGGTCTCGCCACGAAAATGGTTTCTGGCTGATATACGGCTTCTGGACAAGGTTTTGTCACTTTTTCTGATGAAAATGGGTAGAAAGACATGTCTTTTTTAAGATTAAAATCATTTCCAACCTAATTCCAGCAGTTTTCACCGATTTTCAGTACAAAAACATGAATTTTTGGGTATTTTGCCGTTTTTTACCGAAAACAAATCATTTTTACTGAAAATTGGTGGAAACTGCTGGAATTTGGTTGGAAGTTATTGAATTTTCGTTATTCTGCTTATTTTCAAACCATTTTCGTGGTGGGACCCATCATGTGACTCGTCTTGCCTCCGTACTCATTGACCTACTGGATTACGGTAGAACAAATTATATTGGTGTTTGCGGACTTTCCAAGCTACAGTAATCCTTCTCGAGCTTCCTTGACCAAAACACAAACGGATTACTGTAGACACCAACCTACAACTTTCATCACCTCTTCACTTCCCCCTGATAAGCCGTTTTAATCAGTCTATCAATCGATTTCATCAGCACCTTCCCTTTCGATCTTCAGTTCCTACGTGATTTTTGACGTTGCCCACACAAGGTTCAACTCTCTTATCAGTGTGCCAGGTGTCAGTCTGATCAAGACTGACGGTCGGGGGATTTCAAGGAACTATGATTAAGTGATAAGCGGCTGATAAGGGATCAGCTCGTCGAATTCGTGTCATTCCTACCAATAATGCTCCGAAATGTCCTGGTTCTATTGGCGTTAGTTGTTTATTCGTCGTCGGCAAACTCCATCGAGAAGCACAAGGTAGTTATCAGTGATAACGACTCGTGATAACAATTATTGATTGTTTTTTCTCCTTTTCAGCGGCAGATTCTGAGAGCTTTTGACTTATCAGATCGACCAGATTTTATCAGTCAAAAACCAGCGAATCCATACTCATTAGGCAGGAGAGATGGGTTGTTTGGAGGTGTTATGGACAAATTGGTGGTGGAGGCCGTGAATTCAGGTAGGATTCTGAAGACGTAACTCATCTGAATCCGAAGCTAGACATGAGCTTCTTCGTAAAGGCTTTAACTATTTGGAGCCCAAACATGAGCTCAAGCGGAGCATTTTGAGCAAAGTTGTGCTCATCTGGATGAACCCCAAGTTTGCGTTGATAGAAAACCTTCGAAAAATTTTTTTGCACTTCAAAATAAATTTTTTAGGTTAGATAAAAGTGTCAAAAACAACTTTGCAGTTGAACAAAAACACTGAAAATTTTTTCGAAAAGGCGAAAAAAATCATCGAAAATTGAAAAGAGGCCTCGTTTTGAGAAGTTCCTGTTTTAGCCGAATCCGAAGTTAGTTAGATATCTTGACTATTCCCAGACGAGAAATGGTGCATTTTGAGCAAATTTGTGCTTTTTCGTGACATTTTTGAACTCCTATCTATCAAAATCATAATCAAATTTTTGTTCGTCACGAGGTAATATAGTTACTGTACTTTGAGTGACGGGTGCAAACTTCGAAAATGTCGGGGAAGCTCAAAGTTCACTCTATGAGGAATAGTATAGGATACTGTAGACAGCTACAGTAGCCGACCGGACCTACAGTAATCCTTTCTACCGTAACCCAATTTTCCTTCCAGACTGGCACTGCCAAACACCCGAACTCCTCGTCGCCGACTGTTTCCAGTTCTCGTTCGAGTCGATCCAAAACGAAGTGATGTCTGCGTCTCTGGTGCTCAATACACACTCTCCAAATACTACTGTAGCTGTGTATGAAGTGGATGAGTTGTACGGAGAAATGCACTATTTGGACAGTATCGAAGTGGGTCATTTGGAAGAAGGCGTTGGAATGGAAGTGAAGATGGATTTGACAGGGAGGATCAAGAATTGGGTCAAGAAACAGAAATTGCGGGGGAAAATGATCAACGTGAGTGAGTTTGACCTACTTTCATATAAGGTTACTGTAACTTGGTGTTTGCGGACTGGCTACAGTAATCCGTGATAGTTTTCCTCATTGGTTGCAAACGAAGTCATACTGTAATCCAAGTAGAAGTAAGGTACGCAAACACCACTGAACAAAGCTACAGTAACCTAATGCAAACTAGCAAGGTTACTGTACCTTCAAAAGTCCGCAAACACCATGCCAGCAAGTTAAAGTAATCAAAAACGTATCAAACTGGGTCGTACCGTAATCCAGTAACCACACGGATTACTGTACCTTCCCCGATTTCACAAACAGCTACAGTAACCCATTTTCCAGATCCAAATCCTCTCTCCCACCATGCCTTCTCTGCGTCTCTCCGACTCTGTTCCCTCTCCTCCCCACTTTGAAATCACCGTTTTCCGCGCGAATCTTCCCGATTCAAAATGCTCATCTGGCTGTTGCGTCGTCCCATTTTACGTGAACTTTACGGAAATTGGTAGGTCATCCGGGTGTGCAAGTGCGCTCTACTGCTAACTTTCAGGTTGGGACGATTGGATCCTGAGCCCGCCGGGATTCTATTCCAACTACTGCTCCGGAAGTTGCTCCGCTGATAACGATGAAACTTATCAGTTCATGAAGACGTCAGTTTCTGATCCAGCGATGCTTCCGAGTCCAACATGTGTTCCGAATTTCTATGGAAGCGTGGATTTTATCGTGGCACTGGGTCCGAGGGACATTCGGAAAACAAGATTGCACGGGATGAGGGCTCTATCGTGTAGTTGCTCATAGGAGGAGGAAAAAAGAAAAAAAACGAAGAAAAAGAACAAGATAGCTGTGCTGTGATGTATATGGATGGAATATTATGAGTTACCAGTCAACAAAAACAATATAACTTTAACAACAAATTCTCTGAGTTCAACTAGAAAGTGACCTTCTTGCCGCCTCCCTTGCCGCTCTTCCGCTTCGCCTTCAGAATCTGACGGACGTCCTGCTTGGCCGTCTTGTTGCGCAGCGGCACGTACGCGAACGGCTGCATTCCCTTCTGCTGCTTCTTCTGATCCGGCTTCTGTCGCTTCTGCTGTTGTGGCTTTTTGGCTCCGACAGTGGTAGCCTTGTAAATTTTACTTTTTGTGTCATTATCACTCTTATCAATAAACGTTTGACCTGTAGATACCCTTTCCTCCAAAAATTGAAAACGTGGAATGAGGATATTCCAACAGTTTGATCTTATCTAATCTATTGTCATCATATCTTGCTAATCAGCTTATCAGTTCTCCCCGATTCCACGTCATTTCTACTCGAATAGTCATTGGAGTCGTGTCAAAGTATCTGAATCCTTTAAGGTATCCTGGAATAGATCTGAATCGTCTATCATGTTCTTTCAGAATGGAGCACATTGAGAAGCTAACAGAGAAGGTGGAACAGTTTGAAGAAGAGAAGATTGACCACGAATGGAGCATGGCGTGCCTGGAATGGGAGCTCGAGAAAGCCCAGCAGAAGACGGAAATCCTGGAGAGATTGGTCCGAGAGGAGAAGGAAGAGCACGCCGAGAAGGAGCAAGCTCATCGGAAGATGATGATCATGGTGGAGAAGGCGATGCATGGAGAGGAGTCCGGGACCGAGTCGGACCGAACTGGAGCGACTGGAGGACCGAGGAACGTGGACCACAGGACGGAGCAATCGAATGACCGAACCGGAGGGACGCAACAAAGGATTTAGAGAAGAGACGGAAGGAAAAGAAAACCCGACTCGAATCCAGGAGTCCCCGAGCTCCCCCCCCCCCCAAGAAGCAATTCTACACAAGCGAAGACTCCGATAAAGTGAAACAGAAGCATGAGGAGGAGTTCGAGAAGGACCCGAACAAGAAGCTTCTCGACGACGATGAAATCATTGAGATGCTGACAGAGAAGGTGGCCCAGTTCGAAGAAGAGAAAATTGACCAGGAATGGAGCATGGCGTGCCTGGAATGGGAGCTCGAGAAAGCCCAGCAGAAGACGGAAATTTTGGAGAGATTAGTCCGAGAGGAGAAGGAGGAATTCTCCGAGACAGAGAAGGCTCATCGAAAGATGATGATCAGTGTGGAAAAGGCGATGAATGAAAAGAAGACTGGAGCCGAGTCGGATCGAAGCGGAGCGACTGGAGGACAGAAGGCCGTGGACCAGAGGACGGATGGATCGAATAGGCGACTCGGAAAAACGCAACCAGGAAAGAAAAGAAAGGCCGGATCAAATCCAGGAGTTCCCGAGCCTCCAAAAAAAAATATTATGTTTTCAAAGACGCCGACAAAGTGAAACAGAAGCATGTGGATGAGTTTGATAAGGATCCCAACAAGAAACTCCTCAACAACGATCAGATAATTGAAAGACTCGAGACGATGAACTTCACAGATACTTGTGAAAACTGAGTCAAGTTGATGTGTTTGACAGGTTGGCAACAAGTTCTTCAGATCAATAGAACCAAAATGTTTTCAGGATTATGGCGTGGGTCGTGCATTGCGCTGGTGAAGGGCAGAGTGGGATCGATACGAGATAGGACAAGGATTGTTCTGTCGAACGCATTGAAGGAACGGCTTGATAGGAATGTTGGGGACGACGGAAGATGAGAAGAACTGATGAAAGAAGAAAAGACGGACGGACAAATGAACTTTCTCGCTAACTCGACTCGTATTGAAAAATAAAACATATTCACAAACCTATTTTTGGATTCTCTGAAACATTTTCTGTTTCCCACCAGGAATATGTTCGGCACTGTTCGAATTGACAGGTCCCAGGCGGGGGATATTTTGACTGTGGGCTCTATCGTGTAGTTGCTCAAGGAGCTTTATTAGGAGAACAACTAACAAGAAACAAGAGAAAAAACGAAAACGTGGAATGAGGATATTCCAACAGTTTGATCTTATCTAATCAATTGTCATCATATCTTGCTTATCAGCGTATCAGTTCTCCCCGATTCCACGTCATTTCTACTTGAATAGTCATCGGTGTCGTGTGATCTGAATCGTTTGAGGTATCCTGAAATTGCTCCGAATCATCCATCATATTCTTTCAGAATGGAGCAAATTGAGAAGCTAACAGAGAAGGTGGAGCAGTTCGAAGAAGAAAAAGTCGACCATGAATAAAGGATGTCGTGCCTGGAATGGGAGCTCGAGAAAGCCCAGCAGAGGGCGGAAATCCTGGAGAGATTGGTCCGAGAGGAGAAGGAAGAGCACGCCGAGAAGGAGAGAGCTCATCGACAGATAATGAGCATGGTGCAGAAGGCGATGCATGGAGAGGAGTCCGGGGACAGAGTCGGAGGAATTGGAGGAACGAGGACCGGAGGACGGATGAATCGGAGGGACCGAATCGGGTCCCTCCGATCAAGGATTGAGAGAAGAGAAGAAAAAGAAAGGCCGACTCGAACCCAGGAGTCTCCGAAGTACCACCAAAACGATACTATCAATTCGAAGACTCGAAGGAGAAACAGAAGAAACATCTGGGAGAATTCAAGAACGATCCGAACAAGAAGCTTCTCAAGAACGTCGAAATCATTGAGAGACTCAAGACAAACAAGTACGAAAACACGTGTGAATCCTGGGTCAAGTTGATGTGTTTGACAGGTTGGAAACAAGTTCTTCAGGTCAATAGAACCATTGTGTTTTCAGGGTTAGGGCGTGGTTTGTGCACAGAACTGGTCAATGGTAGAGTGGGACCGATACGAGATGGGACAAGGATTGTGCCATCGAACGCACTGAAGGAACGGCTTGATGGAAATGTTGGAGGCGGCGGAAGATGAGAAGAAGATGAAACAAGATAAGAAGAACGGACAAATGAACTTACTCGCTAACTCGACTCGTATTACTCGCATAAAACGTATCCACACATATCGTGTAGTTGCTCGTAGGAGCTTTATTAGGAGGAGAACAACTAACAAGAAACAAGAGAAAAAAAAAGGAAAACGTGGAATGAATATATCCCAACAGTTTGATCTTATCTAATCAATTGTCATCATGTCTTGCTTATCAGCTTATCAGTTCTTTCCGATTTTGCAATCATTTCTACTTGAATAGTCATTGGAGTCGTGTCAAAGTATCTGAACCGTTCAAGGTATCCTGAAATTGATCCGAACCATCCATCATATTCTTTCAGAATGGAGTACGTTGAGAAGCTAACAGAGAAGGTGGAGCATTTCGAAGAAGAGAAAGTCGACTTCGAAGGGAGCATGGCGTGCCTGGAATGGGAACTCGAGAAAGCCAAGATGAGGACGGCGGTGTTGGAAGCAGCGGTCCGAGAGGCCAAGGAAGAGTTCTCCGAGAAGGAGAAAGCTTAACGACAGATGTTGAGCATCGTGGAGAAGGCGATGGATGAAGAGGAGACCGGGGCAGAGTCGGATCGAATCGGAGCGACCGAGGACCAGAACACGGAGGAATCAAATGGCCGAACCGGAGGGACGCAACCAAGGATTGAGAGAAGAGAAGGAAGGAAAAGAAAAACCGACTCGAATCCAGGAGTCCCCGAGCCACCGCCGGAGCGATACTACACAAGCGAAGACTCTGAGCAAGTCAAAAAGAAGCATGAGGAGGAGTTCGAGAAGGGCCCGAACAAGAAGCTCCTCGACAACGATCAAATCGTTGAGAGACTCACAAGGAGCACAAGTACGGAAACACGTGTGAACACTGGGTGATGTTGATGCGTTTGACAGGTTGGCAAAAAATTCTTTAGATAAATAGAACCAATATGTTTTCAGGATTATGGCGTGGATCGTGCATTGCGCTGGTGAAGGGCAGAGTCGGGCCGATTCGAGATGGGACAAGGATTGTGCCATCGAACGCACTGTAGGAACGGCTTGATAGGAATGTTGGAGACGACGGAAGATGAGCAGAAGATGAAAGAAGATGACGGACAAATGAACTGACTCGCTAACTCGACTCGTATTACTCGTATAAAACGTATCCACATATCTGTTTTTTGGATTTTCTGGGACCTTTTCCTTTTTTCACCGGAAGATGTTCGGCTCTGTTCGGACTGACAGGTCCCAAACGGAAAAATGGTCCCATTAGAGAAAAAAGGATCACATAGATATTTTGACTGAGGACCATATCGTGCTCATAGGAGTTTTATTAGGAGGAGAACAACTAACAAGAAACAAGAGAAAAAACAAAGAAAAAAACGAAGAAAAAGAACAAGATAGCTGTGCTGTGATGTATATGGATGGAATATTATGAGTTACCAGTCAAAAAAAAACAATATAACTTTAACAACAAATTCCCTGAGTTCAACTAGAAAGTGACCTTCTTGCCACCTCCCTTGCCGCTCTTCCGCTTCGCCTTCAGAATCTGACGGACGTCCTGCTTGGCAGTCTTGTTGCGCAGTGGCACGTACGCGAACGGCTGCATTCCCTTCTGCTGCTTCTTCTGATCCGGCTTCTGTCGCTTCTGCTGTTGTGGCTTTTTGGCTCCGACAGTGGTGCCGACTTGAGATTTTCCAGTCGTGTCTCTGTAAATTGTATTTTTTGTGTCATTATCAATAAAAGTTTAATCACTCACCTGTAGATACCCTTTCCTCCAAAAGAAGTTGCTCTGCTCACGAACGTCTTCTTATCACTCTCCTCCTCCTCATCATCTGATAACAGCCCATCCTCCGAATCGCTGTTCTCCTTGGTCCTTTTCGTCGTCGGCCCGTCCTCCTCGTCCAACTCGTTGAATCCGTCTCTCATCTTCCTCTTCGCTCCCTTGAATCTATCATCCACCTCGTCATACTGATCATCCACCACAATCAGCTTTCCGTCTTTCGAGAATCTGAAGCTCGCCTCGGTCTTCTCGCGTCTCTCCAACGCCTTCTTCTTGCGCTTCTCCAGAATCGCCGGATTCATCGTCGTGATCTGATCCATCATCTTCGTCGAGTCGAGCAGATCCATCGGAGCATCGCCGTCTCCCTCGTTCTTCAGCCAGACACTTCCCACACGACTTCTCTTCATCAGCTGCTCCTCCGAGTCACTCTCGTTATCAGCATCCGAGTCCTCGAGCAACTCCAGGATGGTATCAGCTCCTGCGGTCTTACCAGACACGTTGGACCCACTGATAGCACTGACACCATCATCATCGTCTCCGTCGTGATCCATTCCTTCTCCCTCCGCCGCCTTTCTCAACTTCCTCTTTCGGATCTTCTCGATGTTCTTCATCTGCTTCAGCCAATCCGGCTTATCAGTGTACTTCTCCAACACGTTTACTCCGAACTTCTCGACGAGAACCTCCAGAAGCAGTCGGTTGGCCTTGCGAACCTTGATCGTCAGATCGCTGGTGAGCTGTCCTTCGAAGACGGTCGTCAGAAGCTGTTCGCGGAACTGCTGGAGCATGACCTCGGGAATCTTCTGACATAGGACTCGCATCAAACGGATCGCCAGGATTCTGACAGCGGCACGTCCTTCGGAAATCCAGGAGCACGCGAACGAGATCATCTTCGACGTGGCTATCGTGTTCAGCAGTTTGATTTGCTTCTGAGCGATGATGTTGGCAGCGACGAGACACGATCTGGCCACATTCAGCGGGATGTCTCCGGTAGTTTTCTGTCCTGGAGAGAGAGTTGTGAGCTGGTAGAGCTGAGAGAGCACTGGATCGAGAACGGCGGCCGGGGTGTCGACTGTCGGATCCTCGACCATGTCGAGCAGCTTGTTGCAGATGAATTGGATACACTTGGACGAGTTGGTACGGGTGTGTACGTTGTTGTCCTTGTCGAGGAGCATGATGATGTTGCGGATGAGCTTCTCGGTGAGGTCTGTCGCTTCTTTCATGGTTTTGCAGCCATCAAAGAGCATATGGACGCAGGAACACTGAAAAATGACAGTTTTGGATAAAAACAACAGGAAACCACTTACATAAGAAGCTCTAGCTGGGAAGGTGATGGACTCGATTGGCTTCAGAAGAGCGTTTTCGACGTAGTCACTTCTGGTATCCAGAAGATGTTCAATCTCGGCGCTGGATCTTCGCTGAATGACTTCCTCCAGGATTCTGTAGGCCTTCTTCTGAAGTCCGTTGACGTCGGTCGAGTTGAACCACGGCAGGATCGTGTCCAGGATCTTCGACACGTTCTCCATCTCGGCGACTCTGGCCAGGGCACAGAGGATGTCAAGGACACGTGCTTGCTTCTGAGAAGCCGTCGTGTTGGAGCTGTCGTCGTTCTCTTTGGACTTGGAAATGGCGCTGTCGACGTAGCGAGTGATGATGTCGGAAGGCGTGACTTCAGTGTAGAGACGGATGGCTTCAAGAACCGAAAGACGGACTCCCTTGTCGTCGTAGCCTCCGTCGATGACGGAGCCAGTGTACATGTTGAAGAAGATCGGCATGAAGTTCTTCGCGTATCGACTCATCACTTCGACACGTTCCGAAGAGGCGTCTGGCTGAAGGGAGAAGCGGAGAGCTCTTCTGATCGCGTTCAGCACCGTCATTCGCAGATCTTTTCGCTCGTTCAGAGCTGCTCCGAGAATCGGTGCGATATCCGGGAAGGAGGTCTCGAGATCCGATGGAGACTCGCAGAACGAGGGCAGCAGTTCCCAGAGTTGGAACTGGAATGTCGTGTAGAGACGTTGAACCTGGGGCTGGAGTGTCGGAAGACGTCTGTGGATCTTCATGGCGATCGGAAGGAAATGTGTGGTGAACAGCGAGATCGGAGCGTTGTGGATGTTGACACGAAGGACTGGGAGGAGCCAGGAACGCGTGAAGTCCGTGGAGAGAATGGCGGCATCGGGGTCGATGTCCAGAGAGAGAATGTTCATGACATGGGCGACTCCAATGTGACGGACGGCTGCTCCGATGGTGAAGTCGAGTTCCGGCTTGCAGAAGCAGTCGTCAGATTGTCTCAGTTTCGCCAGATCCTCGATGACCTTCGTGAGTTCCGGGCCTTGAAGTCCCTCTCCGCAAGCTTCGTAGAGCTTCATCTGAGCGCGAAGTATGAACTTCCAGACGGACGCCGACTTCATTGTCATAGCGGCATGAAGCTGTCCCAACAGGAACTTTCCACAGTCTGCATCGTCCTGCACACAGTTCTCAATGACACGGGTCAACGCCTGGTAGGTGACTTGGGCGAGCTGTTCGTTGCCGGATTCGAAGATCTTCATGAAGAGAGGAAGCGATTGGAACGCTTGCTGAATCGACTTCTTCGAGTCCTTGGCGGTGAGACAGACGTGCGCTTCGGCGAGAGCTTGCATCCAGTAAGCGGTGACAGTGACGTCGGTGACCGAGGAGCCGAGTTGACGGAGAGCAGTCAGGAGAAGACTGTTGGTCTCGGTTGGAAGAGCGGAATCGCATGGTTGACGTTGAAGGGCACGGTGGAGACATTGGAGGGAGGAGCACTTGACCATGGAGTCCGAGATGGCGAAGCATTTGAGCATCGCTTCGGCCATCTTCTTAAACAGAGAAGCTGGCATTTTGTGCATGATTCCTTCGAGGAGACACAAGAAGCGGACCACGTTGGTGTTATCGCCACTGGAACGAGCTGCAAAGAAGGAAATAAAATATTTGTGAAACAAAGAGCTATTCTCACCCAAATAATTATCAATATGACCCAAAATCAACTGTCCAACAGCACCACTCGCCGGATGCAAACCGTTATCTGTCGCAGTGACCGGATCGGTGAGCACGGCACGGATAACTCGTCTCGCCATAGTTCGGACCCATGGCTTGTCGTGAGCAGCGAGCGCGGCCACGGAGACGAGCATGTTGCGGGTGTTGGCACTGGACCAGACGGTGGCTGGCTGTGCGCGGAGGATGATTCCGAGAACCGAGATGAGGTTCTTGAGGGCTGATCCTTCGGTGCTGTCGACGTTCTCCAGGAGTTTGGTGTACAGGATCTGAATTCACAATTTCAGTTAAACGTCCCTTTTTTGACTCATACCTGAACGAATCTGTGGAATTGCGCTTGAAGCACCTCCTTCGGCACCTTTCTCACAATCAAGTGAAGAAGATAGGCGATGGCGGCAGTCCGTCTCGGGTTTCCCAGCGAAGATCCTTCGAGAGCGGTCATCAGCGCGGCGCAGTACTCCACATCAGACTCTTTTCCTGAAAACACCTAGAATTAGTCGCCTAGCGCCTAGAGGGGGTTAATACCGTCGCGCTCTTTGATGACCTCAGCAATTGCTGCCAAAACCGAGACAACCTCTGCTTGAATAGAGGACCCAGATCTGAAGAAATCAATCTATCAGTCTACGGCTCGTGCTTTGGAATAGGAAAAGAGATTAGAACATGAAACTAAGGGACAACTCAAGGGAAATCAGGCAAAAAACTCACTTCCAGACACGATTCACAGAATCGAACGCTGGATTCGTGCAGGCGGTGAACTCGGTGAGCTTCGAGAGACCTCCTTCCGAAATCATACTCTTCGACGACGAGCCGAGAGCCATCGATTGAATTGGAAGCGCGGCGAGCATATCGTCGGACGCCGTGTTCATCGGACGATCCTCAACAGCCAGCATGCCGGCTCCACCGAAAGATGCATTACGAGCGGCTGTGGCTGCAGCTCTGTGCTTGCTTCTGGTCGGATTGCTTTCACAACTGAAAAAAGACACGGTTTTCAGAAGTTTTTTGAAAGAACAGTTGAGAAACGACTTACGCATTTCCTGAGTTGAATTTAGCGGCTCCTTTGTTGCTCGTACGATGACGAAACTTTCCGCCACCCATAGTTTTGATTTTTAGCTGTAAACGATAAATTAAAACGGTTCAAACCCAAAAAACATCGAATTTTAGGACAATAGAAGCGGAAAACCAATGGATATCGATTTTCTGGTTTTGAAAAAATCGGGGAGTTTAAAAGGACTATTTTTAAGTAAGCGAAACGACAAAAAACAAGTATTTTTGACGTTTTTTCGACCGAAAAACAACAGAAATTCGTTGAAAATCCTTCAAAAACTTGATTTCGTGGCGAGACCCGCGGAGTGGCCGATGTTCCTTTAAACGCCGCGGCCATGCGTTTTCTCGGCCATCAGAGACGGAAGTTTGAAATTGGGTTTTTTCGGGCGGCTTTTCGCATTTTCCCCTCCGAACAACGACGAACTGCAACAAGGAATCATCAGGTATTTCAATTAGTTTGAATCTTCTGAACCATACCTTTAGTTTTTCAGAGCGCAGGGTCCTGATAGAGTTCGTCGTTGGGCAGTTCCGACCAGTCAAAATCCATTGAGAATCGGTGCAACTAGATGTTTTGAAAGGGGGGAAACTTTCAAAGATAGAAAACCATTTATTTATCAAAAAAAAATTGGATTTAGGATTGTGGCCTTAAAGAAGGCCGTTGGGTTCGGTAAGGGGGGTGGGTGGGGGGTTACGGCTTATTTATAGACGGTTGCCTTGGATCCGTCTCGCTAGCGCCAAGTCTTGTGGCCGGATGGCCGCACGACCCGCGTGCGCTGCCACCGCTGCTGCTGTCTCAAAATCGTCTGTGAGCTTCTGCTCAACGGCCTCCTGTAGTGCCTTCACCGCAGACTTCTCGATTCTGTAGGAGGTGCCTGATTCGAGCTGGAGATTGCTGAGAATCTCACGGACAATGCGCTTGAAGGCAGCATGACTCATGAGAAACTCATCTCTCTCCTGCTCGAAGCTGGCGCCTCGCAGAATCTGAGAAGCCAACAGTGGAGGAACTACCGGCAGAGCCGCCACTGGTGGAAGAGCCGCCACCGGTAGTGGAACTACCGGTTGAGGAACTACCACTTGTGGTGGATCTGCCGGAGGCAGCATAGCGAGTCCCTCAACTTCGCCCTCTGGATCCGGAATCGCTCTAAAAAGGAAAGCGAGACCCTGATCACCGGGGGGAAGGAGGGGGGACACGCTATCGTCGTGTGCAGCAGCGGGGACAGCGGATGCAGGAAGATGCGCCATGCTAGACAGGGGGACTGATTTCAGGGTTGAAATTTTGTCCAACATCGACTGAATTTCAAAAAAATTAGTAGAAAAAGGCGCGGTTGGTCAAATTTTTTCAGATAGAATAGGAACGTTTTTCTCTGCATGCGCCTCTCCGAAAAAAAACAGCATCTTAAAAACGATTCGTTTGCAGTTATTTTGGATAAAAATAAGAATATTAAGTAGTACAAAATGAGAGACCGAGAATCATTGAAGGAAAATCTGGAACAATTAAAACAAAAAATGCAGTTTGTGCCAGGACCAAGAAACAACATGCAGAACAAACATTCGAAAAAAGGGATGCAATTTCCCGAGAATTCCAGCTTTAAAAAATTGTTAGACTTACAAACAGCGAACGCGGGTCGAAAAGATTCATTCATCATTTATTTCACAAAAAACACTGATTACGGTATTTCGGGAAATCGATTGTGCCAAACGACAAAGAAGAATGCTTGGTTTTCTCTGATGAAAATTGATGCCAATAATCCATCGCTTCTCACGATATCATGGGCGTCTCTGCAGCTGTATAGGTATGAGGAAGGATCTGGGGGTACTAAGAAGGCGTGCAATCTGTAACAAAAAGTGTTGGGTTTCTAAAAATAGTTCAGCTTTTCAGCAGGAACTTACCCTGATCGAAACTTGAACTTTTCGCCTCGAACCATCGGATCCCACGGTTCGGCTTGCAACTCTCTTATCACCTTATCACCATCCAAAAATTCGTTTTTATTCGTTGCAAAAGACATCCATTCGAGGTTCCTATTATCACTTCTCATCCAACTTCTAACCAACTCAATCGCATCTTCACTTTTCAGATTTGTCTTTCCAAAAAATGCAATTTTTCCCGAAAATTCGAGAATAGTTCGTCTGGTCACCCAGTTACCGTAATCCACGTATAGATTATCGATTTTTAGTAATTCCGAATCTCTGGGTAAATATTGGATTCTAGTTGGATTGATTATTCTCAAATAGCAACTTTTTTCAATTTCAAATTTTTCTAAAATACTTAAAAACAGCTTTTTGTCAACGTGTTTAGCGGCTATCCCGAAATTTGTGATTTTTCGAATCGGAAAATTTTTCAAAAATTTCTCAAAATGTGTTATGTGATTAGGATTCATTCGCAAATCGATAGTGGATGGATTCGGGTTGAAGAGTGATAAATTGTAGATAAGGGTCTCGAGTGGAATTTGAGTTTTGCGATTTTTCAATGAGAAACAGAAGATTGCGCTCGAGGAAGGGTATTGTCTAGAAAAAAACAACTTTTTGGATTTTTTTTTGTCGATTTACAAGGTGGGTCTCGCAACGATTTCGATGTTTTTCAATATTATTGCCGCCCCGCGGCGAGTTACATGGTGGGTCTCGCCACGAAAATGGTTTCTGGCTGAAATACGGCTTCTGGACAAGGTTTCAAGACTTTTTCCGATGAAAATAGGTAAGATGACGTGAATTCAATAGTTTCCAACCAAATTTTAGCAGTTTCCACAGATTTCCAGTGAAAATGAGGTTTTTTTCGGTGAAAAGCGGCAAAATACCCTAAAAATGCATGTTTTTGCACTGAAAATTGGTGGAAACTGCTGGAATTTGGCTGGAAATGATTGAATTCACGTTATCTTCCCTATTTTCATCAGAAAACGTGTCAAAACCTTGTCCAGAAGCCGTATTCCAGCCAGGAACCATTTTCGTGGCGAGACCCATCAGGTAACTCGTCGCGGGACGGCGATAATAGAGATTAATTCAAAAAATTGAAATAAAAATTCCAAAAATTGAAAATTTTACAAAATTTTTAAAAATTAAAAAAAATTTCAGAAAGTAATGTTTTTTTAGCCAATTTCATTCCAAACATAAAAAAATGAAAAATAAAGTTTTGAAAAAATCAATAATTTGAAAAACCGCTTACCTACACTCACAAACTACTCCTTTTCTCATGAAAACCTTCATTTTTCGATTTTCGATTTCACCTTCCAGCTCGGAAAATTCGAATTTCAACCATTTTCCGTTTATCAAAAGGTCCAGAAATATCTTGTTTCTCTCTTTTGAAAACAATTCGAATGCGATTCGAAATTCACGAAATTTCGTATTTCGAATCCGATTTTTTGTGTTTTTTGAGGTGAAAGACAGAAAAAATAGGTCACGAGGATCACATTTTCCAAGAATTTGATATTGGATTACGGTAGGGAAGTGCAGGAATTTCATTAGAGAATCTGAAAAAAGGGGAAAAATCAATAAGACAAAGAGAATTGCGGGGGACAAAAGTGGTCCCTTACGGTTCACGTGGGACCCCTATAGTGGTCCCTCGTGTTCTATATGTACAAAAACTTTACAGAAATTCAGTATTTTTAAAATTTTAAAATTTTCAAAAATTCAGAAATTAAAAAAAATTCCAAAATTTCAGAAATTCAAGATTTTTCCAATTTTTCTGGAATTTTTCAAAAACAAAAAACAAAAAATTTCAAAGTTATCGCAAATTCATTTTGCAAATTTTCATAAAATTCATAGAAAAAAATACAAAAAAGCGCAAAAACCGTAAATCACCGAAACGAAAAAAGGGAAAGGGACGGTAATACAAAAACCCCTGATTTTGTGAATTCAAGAAATATATTTGAAAAAGCATTTTAAGACAGAAGGGGGAACATTGGAAAATTAGGGAAATGGAAGGGAAATGGACCAAAATTCAAGAGAAAAAGGCATTGAAAACCGAGAAAAAGTGAGAAAAGACGGGGGGTGGGGAGGCAAAAGTGAATGGGTCAGTGTGTACAATAAATCGGGTTAAAATGATGGAAAAACCGGCGAAAAATCGGGAAAAGCGAGTGGAAAAAACAGAGATATATCCAACATACAATGTGAGTTTTTCGTTAGACAATTTTCACATTTTCTCAAAATTTTTGACTTTTTTTTTGGAAAAATCGCAATCAACCGAGTGTTTTTTGGGTGGGGAAAAGGGCTGGGAAATGGGTAACCCGTGAGAGATGTGGGGGCGTGGTTATCAGTGGTTATCAGTGACTGATAAGAATATACACTACGTATCCGGAACCTTTGAAAGTGAGTAGGAAACGGGGAAGGGAATTTGAAATTTTTGAAATTTTTACAGAGATTTAGAGGGAGAGAGAGAAAAAGATCACACAGAAGCTGATAAATCCATTGTTTTCTTTTTCTTCTTCTTCTTTTGTCTTCTTATCACTTGTTATCAGCACTGATAATTCAAATACTGCTTGAGAATGGGCGGCAGCGCCAGATCCTTGATGTGATCCTCGGGATTCGGGCCGAGTTCGATACGGACGCGACGTCGACACATTTCGGACAACGATAGCGGCTCGGCTGCAATACGACACGTTTAGGGGAAGGATCGGAGGGATCGGAGGGATCGGATGGTGGTGGAGGTGACGATCTGATGGGCGGGACAAGGACAGGGCGAACCAAGGGAGCACGATAACGGTACAGGAAAAATACGGGGCAGGCGAGACAAAAGCAAGATATTAGGAGATGGAAGTGCGCTCTATTGTGCAATAGAGCGCATTGGAAGGCACTCAAAGTGATGCGCTGATAAGGAAGATATCAGGTCTAACTTAGGATTCATTCAGAAGGCACTCAAAACGGAGAGAGATGAGCAATCGCGCTCTAATGAGATATAAAACTAGAGCGGGCCTATAACAAAGAGTTGAACCCATTTCCTTTCGGCACCTGATCCCCGGGAGTCAACGGTGGCCCGAAAAGTTCACTAGGCGCCCTAGAACTCGGTGGAGCTGGGAGATACAAAGATGGAGCAGAAGGTGGGGCAGATGGGGCAGATGGGGTCTCGAGGATCGGCTCGACGGATTCGGAGCGCTGTGGCGGCTCATCGTCAAACCTGTGCCACTCAGCGGGAGGTTCGAAAAGAGAGTAGGAACTCGACGAGCTCGACGTGCCACCGGCTTGAAGATCGTAGAACGAGAAGATCTTGGCGAGATCGGAGAACGGGGAAAATGGAAGAACGGGCGAGGATTGGGCAGCAGCCATCATGGCGGCGGAAGAGGAAACGGGCGGTTTGTAGAGGGGCGAATAGAAGAGAGGACGCGGAGGAGACGGGCGGCGTGGAGGGGGACGACGGGATGGGGTGGTGGGTGATAAGGTGATAAGCTCACGTTCGAGGGATCCTAGGTATCGCATGCTGATCTCGCAGTGGCCCCAGACGGCGGCGACGATAGGGTACAGTGTTTTGCCTTTGAGATTGCGGAATGCGACGCCGAGGTATTCGTCGTCGGTGGCGAATGCCATGTAGCCTTCGTCCATGTCCAGGATGCAGTAGAACTGCAAAAGTTGAACGTTTTTCATTGATTTTTTGGAGATTTCCGGTATTTTTTGAAGAACTTGATGCAATTTTATAAGTTTTTTGTTTTTACTTTGAAAAAAACCCTCACCTTATCAGGAACATGATACGAGTCGCGGCTGTTGCTGAACGGATACCTCCACGTCATTGTGTGCTTCGAGTCGTGATGACATTCCCGTCTCGCTGAAACCCCACGTCTTCTTATCACCAACTGATAACTGTTAACTCACTGATATCCCATCCGTAGCTCTCGTTCGTCGTCCCAATCAGTGCCGTGTACCCGGTGGCGTGAAGCGGAGCCGTCTTCGTGGCCACGCCCACCACTGCGTGTGTGCCCCTTTGCCGTTCGGGCCATTCGATCTGCCACATGTGGAATCCCCGCGAGTATCCGATCTTCCCACGGATACAGTCGGTGCTCTGTGCGACGGGGTGCCGGTGGAATGTGAACTTGTCCTCGTCCTTCACGAATATGTTCAGAGATCGGTCGTCGGGGTTCCAGGAATGGGCCTCTTGGGTGTACTGATCGGGCATCGGACAGTTCATGAGACGGTCGAATCGCTCGGGTCGCAGCAGATCGTCCATTCCGCTCATCTGCAAATCGATAATGATTACTTATCAGAGTTATCAAAGTTATCAGAGCACAACGAGAAAGTCATCAAAATCAGTTCGAATTCCCAATTTCTAACTTTCACCTTGGGCCAACCTGATAACACTGATAAAAGCGAAGAACTATGAATTTCCAAAAAATCAATAATCCAACTGAAAAACAGAACCATTCGGTCGGTAACTAACAGGTCGAAATGCGATGTGAAAAACAAGTTCCCCCGCTCTTATCAATTACAATTCTCTGTGCCCTGTTATCGATATATTTTCAAGACGACACGTCGCCCAACACCTCCACACAATAACAATTTTGGTTCCGAAAAACACGGACTTATTTTTCTATTTTTCTCGCGGTGAATTTGAACCCAAAATTTTTGGCCTAAACAATGTTTTTGTTTTCCTCTCAATGGAGCGCATTTGCTAAAAACCAAAAACTTTATAAAAACACGTACCACTGCACTGGGATGTGCTGGCGAGAGGCTGCGCATTGGCGCGGATCTTCCGGCGGCTGCCGCGTAGCTCTTCCGCTCGCGCGTCGCCGCCACTGTCCGCGACGACGTTCCGGACGATGATGACGTGGCAGATGGAGCGGATTGGCTGTTGACGGGTGGGACACGGGCACACGTCGACGAGCTCGACGAGCACGCTTCAGATGATGGCGACACTGAAATGAGGTGATTAGGTGATAAGGTGTCTCATTATTCTGCATTCATGAATTCTAGTTTTTCTGTATGATGGTCAAAATGTCTCTTTTTCCCAATTTTGGCTATCAAAGTCCTGTTAGCTGTAGTTTTGGGCTTCCAAAACATATTTCGAACTGGGCTTCCTCACTGCTGACGTTATCAATGATAAAAGAAACAGCTAATCTTCTTCGATTAGCACTGAAAGTCCACTTTTTCTAATCCATGTTCTCCCCAAGAGGTTTCTGCCATTCCATCGAGAGAAAATCGCGCGTCCGGAACAATAAATACAAACAAATGTTTGTTTTCCGCGTTTTTTCCGCATGCTTCTAGATTTCGGCGGCGCGCGGCGCGGCGCGGAATGTTTGCGGAGGACAAGCAAGAAAAGTGTGTGCGAATGTGTGTGTGTGCCATCGATATAGTGTTGGAACGCGACGAAAAAAATAAGAATCTCCCTCTCGCAGGGCTTCTAATATCAGTTTCGTAATAAGGCAAAGAAGTCGTAAAAGTGTGGTATGTACAGAAATAGAGAGTTCCAGTCGAGACCCAGAACAATAACTATTACACTATCAGTACAGTAGTGACATACCGCGTTGCATGTACTCCACGACCATCGTCGAGATGTTCATCATGAACTGGTCCTGGGTGGTGGCACGTTGACCACAGAACACCAGCATTCGTTGGAAGAGCTCGGCGCCGAGCCGGGCCACAAGAGCTTCTGGGAGGATGGCCGGATTCGTGGAGGGCTCCCATTGGGAAGGCGTCGGCGGGGGCGGTGAGGTGGAATCAACGCTTTTCCGGCGTTTTTCCGAACTAACAATCGGAAGATTCTCCTGTTGGCAACGTTTCAGAGATCTTATCTTCACATCAGGACCGCTGATATCAGTGATTTGCCGACGGGGTCGAAGGGCTTGAAGGTGTTGGGTGAGGGCGTCAGAGTTGGCTTTAATGGATTCCGGATCCATTTCCATCTTCTCAGTTTTGGATTCAGAATCCATATGAAAGAGAGTAGTAGAGGAAGAAGAATAAGAATAGATTCACTTGTTCTTCGAAGGCGAAAGTCGGGTCTCTCCTACTGACCCAGAAAGGGAGATGACCCTGAACTGGTGAAAGTAGGGACTTGAAAACAACCGATCGATACTTTTAGCCAAGCTGGATTTATATGCAGAATGTGGAGGAGAAGAAGAAGATGGCGAATAGAAGAAGAAGAAGAAAAAGCTAGCCAGCCAGCTATAGAGGAGAGGAATATAAGCAGGGACAAGCCAGTTGCGGCCAGAATAGAGGAGAAGAAAGCCCGCGCGGGCGCACTTTCGTTTCGCTTTCTCGGGGGGAGCGAGACGCGAGACGCCAAGAATATGTGTGTGAGTGTCGGCGTCTCCGTGCCTCTCGACAGGATCTGGCTTCTTCTTCTTCGTCTGTTTCTCTCGTTTCCGCGCGGAGACTGTCGTCCAGAGAGAGTGTGTATTTGTTTACGTGTTTACAATTCCTTATCACACTTTTTGTGCTTCTAGACAAATGATAGGAAGATCGTGTGATCGGAACGGTGCCCGGTTCTAGTATAGTTGCTGGTGATAAGTCACTGATAAGGGAATGGTGTAGGTGGTGGATTGATGCAATTTTGATTTCAAAAGAGGGAGCTGGTACCGGAAATGTGAGGTATTCCAGAGATTACACAACTTTTGAAAGATCCCGGAGATTCTGAATAGTTCAAAACTGCTTCTAGACGGTTCAGAAGCTCAGAGAGCTGGAAATTCAGCAATTCCAGCTCACCAAACAGTCAACAGAGCGGAAAATCGGAAGATGAGCGATTTTCAGTGATTTTCGCTCATTTTTTTTCGAGTCCATTGGCATTTTCAGTGTTTCTTGATGTTCACATTAGCCTAGACGCTTTCGTGACGTTTAGCCATGTTTCAGAGTAAAAAACCGGAATCGGCTGAAATTGACGGAAATTCGCCAAAAATAGCGGTACAACTTTATTTTTTGCAAATTACTTGATTCAGATTGTCTCATGTCCCAGGAGCTGTTTGACAACCCCCAGTGCTCAAAATTTTAAGAACTTTAAGATTTTTCGCCAGAATTCAACGGAAAATCACGATTATTAGCAGAAAGAGTGTAGTTTCGAAGGGAAAATCTCTTTTTGCAATTATTTTTCAGTTTTCCTACTAGTCAAAGTCTGTTTGCACAAATTCCTTGGTTACGGCTATCCCATGAGTCCAAGAACTCTATAACAAGCTCCAGTGCTCAAAATGCTCGAAATTCGACAAAATTCACAGGATTTCACAGGGAAACACTGGAAACCTCAACTTTCAATACAAAACCCCAAAATTTTCGTAAAAATCAATGCTTTGCATCGTTTCCCTGAGTTTATTGCGCGATAAATTCCCACACTGTACCTGATCCGTCGCTGTGCGTCGTGTTGATGCTCTCGACCTCGCTGTCAGTTGTGAAGCTCTCATCGTCGCCTCCGAACATGACAACGTCGTTCGCTGGCTCCTGGAGCTCTTGGAACGAGTCGCCAGTGTCCATATCGGCAAAGGTGTCGTCGGAAGAGGTGTCTAGGTCTTCTGGCGGTGGTACCAGCATTCTTATCTGTACGGAAATGGGAAAAGGTCAGAAATGGGTGTGAAATAAAGCGGGCGAAGAGGAGAAAGGCAGACAAACAGGGGGAGAACGTCTTCTGAAGCGTCAGAAGCTTCAGAAGCCTCAAATAGATCAGATTCCCACCCCCGCAATCAGTGGGAAGTGCCGCGTTGGCAATGTGAAATTCAAAAAATTGTTGAAAAGCAGCGAACACGAGACCTAGAGAGCGGAAATGACGCGAGGGAGTGCGAAGAGACCCAGATCACGGGGTGCCATTAATGGAAAGGTACATATTTTGATGAAAAGAGAGTGCAAAAGAGATAAAATCAGGGGATTAAAAAAAGGGGAATTTGCTGGTGGTGGGATGGAGGGGAGGGGATTGTGTTTGCTGTTGCAATTCAAATATATAGTACAGTTAGCACGAGGGGGATATTGATTGATGGAAACGGGGAGGTCTGAGTCACGAGGATTCGAAAGGGATTCCAGGAGATTCAGATGACTCAACACATTGAGTTTAGGGATTCGGAAGATGAAACGGAAGGATTCTGAAGCACGGAGGTCTTCTGAAACTTCAGAATCCGTTTCAAAATCGCCAGATGAGTCTCGGGATTCAGAAGACCACGACCTGATGACCCATGTTGATGAGAATACAGAAAACAAATTTCCAGAACTCTGAAACCAGAGATTTTCCAGAACTTCAGATTTTGGACGGATCCCGAAGCCTACATGTCTTCTGACCCTTGAGAATCCATCCGAAACAGTGTCGGGTTCAGAAGACTAGATTCTGAATCTTTGACGTCTCCAGAATCCGTCCCGTTAACTAGATTTTCAGAAATCACTACTCCGGAGATTCTGATGACTCGAGAATTCGAAAACTCAAATTCTAGACTTCTTGACTCAAAATCTACGTCTAAAACCGTCAAAAACACTATTTTCCACTGAAAAATCGCTTATCCGAACGTGCTCGTTTTTCGGAAAAAGCGTGCCGATTCGCTTTCACAAGGCGAGATCAAGTGGCAAACACCACTGTGAAAAGCGCGTCTCGCGTGGGAGGAACTGACAGTTCACGTTACATTTCATCGCAAACATGCCCCTGGAATCGAGCTGAACCAGGAGAGACCAGGAAGAAGGAAAAAACGAATCGATTCGACTAGACAATTTGTTATTTTCGCCATTTTCCACGTCGCCGCCGTCTCATCCACTTAAGATGATAACGAAAATGGCCGAATAGATGAAGACGAATCGGGCTGGTGTGTGTATGAAGACAAAACACGTGATAATGTCTTCTCGACACGACAAAAAAGGGTTTAAACTGTCAACTGACCGTTTCTTTTTCGTTTGACGGCGTCTTCTGAGACTTCAGAATCTGAAGTCGAAACAGCGACGGTGCCGAACATTTGGGAGACGACGATCATCATGTGATGCTTCATCACGAAGAGAGAAAGTAACTGATCCGAAGAAAACTACTGGGAAGATGGAAAAAGAGGAGAACTTTCGAGGGGTCGAATGGCAGAGACGCACACTCGACACTAGCGAAGACCAGTTTCGGCGGGGCGCCGATTTCCAAATCGAACTTTACCTCCTCTCGTTTCCCGTGGTCTCTGTCTCGCTTTTCTATCTATATCTCGTGTGTTTAAACTGTATACTGCTGCGCGCCCCGTTTCAACCTGACTTATTACACACCTCAGAGCGGAGCGCGCACCCGAAATACCGAAATACTATCGAGTTGTGCTCCGCATTGGGTAAATAGTGTCTGGGAACATATTGGTTAAGCCGAATCGAAAATGGGAGGACATTTTGCAGAAAATCACGAATATTCAGGTCAGAAGCTCTCATAACAATTTTGAAATAACAAAAATCGAAGCTGTTTCGAGAACTAGATGACTCAGAATTCACCAGAACCTCTGTTAGCATCTCTAAAACTATTTGAAACAATCAAAACCATTTCGAGAATCAAAATCTCAAAAAATTGCCCAAAAAACCATCGATTCAAGCCGAAACACGCCGCCACATCGTCAAAACGAAACCTTGCTAATGGAACGTGCTGCCGAAAGTTTACAACTTTCATCTTCTCCTCTCGATTCACCGATTTACACATCGAGACGGTTTGGTGGAAGAGTGGCAAATTGGAACCAGCAAAGGCGTGACCGAGAGGCGGAAGTGTGTGAAAAAATCACTCTTGATCACGATTTTTGATGAAAATTGGAGAAAATTGAAGAAATTTTGCAGAAAACAAATAGAACGATTTTCAGTGCAACGATTTCTGACGAAATGTATTTTTTCGAGTAAAAATGTTCCCGTAAACAAGTCAAATCTGGGTGTCTACACAACAATAATAAGGGGAGGGCCGGATAAATAAGCGACTAACTAGTCGAAGAAATATTATCATCTTATCATATCTAGTCCGATCTGGGCATATCACTGCCGTGGCTTATCAATAAAAAATGAGATATCGACTCGCTTTTTTCTGATCGTTCCGCCCATCTTTTTTTCCGTTTTCCCGCATACTTTTTCTTCCTATTGTTATATTTTTTGTTTCGTTGTTTTCTGGCACTTGTTCTCTTTTTTCTCCTCCAAAAGAAAAGGAAAAAGCGAGGAAAAAGAGTCCGGAGGGGGCATTATGTAATGCATTGCGTGTAGAAGAAGGGGTCGTTGTGAGTGTTACCCACAAATACTGCCGAACAAAAGAGTGGCAGGAGAAGGGGAAATCCGCCGCCAACACACAAAACATGGTATTATCGTTGCATTCCGAATTGACAGTTCGCTGAAGGAATGTAGAGCAAATGTTCGGATGGGTCCCCCAGCGAAAACTCTACAGTAAACAGTCGAAACATTTGAACATTTCCGTTCCCGGTCGCAATAGATCAAAAGAAGATGATGATTTTGAGAGGTTTTTCGCGAAATTCCTTCAAAAACTTTGATCTATTGCGACCGGGAGCAGAAATGTTCAAATGTTTTGACTGTTTACTGTAGAGTTTTCGCTGGGGGACCCATCCGAACATTTGCTCTACATTCCTTCAGCGAACTGTCAATTCGGAATGCAACGATAATAATAAATCGGTGTATCCAGTGGGGCAAGTGAAAATTTATACACTTTGTTCGCGCGAAAATGTGGGGAGAAACGGGCGAAAATGTGAGGAAAATGGCAGGAAAATCGAAGGGAAAATGAGGAAAATCGCTCTGGAAAATCATTGAAAAACGAGTGCGGTGTTTGCGGACTTGCAATGTCTACCGTAACATTTCCAAGTATTTTTGGAGTTTTCAATGAAATTTTGGTTTTTCTAGCGAAAAACATGGTTAAACTAATGGAAAAGCCT
Organism: Caenorhabditis becei; assembly: GCA_900536315.3. Taxonomy (NCBI): domain Eukaryota; kingdom Metazoa; phylum Nematoda; class Chromadorea; order Rhabditida; family Rhabditidae; genus Caenorhabditis; species Caenorhabditis becei. The sequence continues at coordinate 145,872 of LR539183.1, forward strand.
AAACATTTGATAATTCTGCTTTTTTAAAACAGATTTGATCAAAATAGCCAGCGAAATCGTCAAATGGTGTATTGCGGACTTGCAATGTCTACCGTAACCTCAAAAACCTTTTTTCCAGCGACTCCCAGTCACTTCCCACCCGAAAAGTCAATAAAATCACGAAAAAAGATGACACAATACTCATCGTCGGAGGCGGCAAAAAGCGCGCAAAACATCCGCGGGCCGACCGCCATTAGCACGCATAAAGTTGCTGCAGCTGGGGGTGGCTTTTGCCACGGAGACCGGTTATCAGTGTGGCGTGGTTGGTGATAACAAGCCGTTTATCCGGTGTTTACTTAGTAATTGATACTATTTAGAGATCTTCTTGTTGTTCTTCACCCCAACCGGTCATCGCCTCTCTCAAGACTCTAATGTTCTCAAGGTCAACCGTCTAACTTTTTTGTAAATAATATTTACAGCGAAGCGAGACAAAAACAGGTTATATTGGTTGGATGGGCTGGGGGTGAAACGGTGAGAGACACAGATAAAGATCTATTATCTGTATCTCGGGTGAAAGTTTGAAAAAAAGCGACCTCAAAGGGTGAAAACTGGCAAGTTTTTGAATTTTTCGCTGAAGTTGAAACTGAGTTTGAAAGAAAAAAGGATGAGATGAAGTAATGTCTGTTTTGGGCCGAAAAAGTGGAAAAAGAGAAAGAAAAGCGCTCAACGCATGACATAATAAAGTGTGTTGGATGGCGAGAGAGTGAGAGACTTAGACGGCACAGCTGGAATTTCTAGACAATTTCTAGATGTTTATGGGATTTTGATCATTGGAACGATCGAATTGGCAGACAAGGAAGGGAAAGATCGGAGGGGAACGGTTCAAAGATCGGAGTGAGAGATAACGGGAAACGGAGGAAATTATCGAAGGTTATGGTTTTTTGAGGGGGAATTTGAAAAATTGATTCGTTTTTCGTAATCTTCGAAGCTTGAAAATGTATTTGTTGACATGTTTCAAAAATTTGTAAAAAAAAAGTGCAGAATCCAGTAAAACAAACTTTTAATTGAGGGTTTGGAAGTTTTTTGGATTAAAAAAAAATTTTTGCTTTGGGGTTCGAAATTTGAAAAATTTGAAACAAAAAATCAATTTATCTGCTCAATTTTTCAGATTTCATTATTGCCGTCCCGCGGCGAGTAACCTGTTGGGTCTCGCCACGAAAATGGTTTCTGGCTGGAATACAGCTTCTGGACAAGGTTTTTCGACTTTTTCTGATGAAAATGGGTGAATTCAATCATTTCCAGCCGAATTTCAGCAGTTTCCAGCGATTTTCAGTGAAAATGAGGTGTTTTTTGGTAAAAAGCGGCAAAATACCCAAAAATGCATGTTTTTGTACTGAAAATTGGTGGAAACTGCTGAAATTTGGTTGGAAATGATTGAAGACATGCTTTTTCACCCATTTTCATTGGAAAAAGTGTAAAAACCTTGTTCAGAAGCCGTATTACAGCCAGAAACCATTTTCGTGGCGAGACCCATCAGGTGACTCGCCGCGGAACGGCAATATTATGATTTTCTCAAATTTTCGGGAAAAAACTTAAAATCCTCTGAAATTCCCAAAAAAAATGCAAAAATTTGGTCAGATTTGGCATTTTTCATTTTTTTTTGAAAATTTGAAATTTTCAGAAAAAAAATTTTTTTTTCAAATTTTCCTATTTCTCCCCCAAAAAAGTCCCTTCTTTACCTAAAATTTCCAGAAATTCCCTCCCTCGAAAATTTTTTTCGTCCAAAAGAACCAAAAACCAGTAGACATTATAGAAAAGACGCGTACGTCTGTTCGTTTGCCTCGGAAAGTGAAAAGAAGAAAAGAAAGGACGACCTTCGTGTTGGCATATGGTTTGAAATTGGAAATTGAGTCGAATTATCGGTAGGGCGCACTTGCAAAAGGACACCAAGATAACATAGAAGCAAGATTTGAAAGATCTGAAGATCTACTCAAAACCTTCACTGTAACCGATGAAAGTGAAATTTATGCAGATTTCTATCTAGGCCACGCCCCCTTTTCTTCTGAAGGTCGTGGCCTAGAACTTCAAAAAAAAGTTAGGCCATGCTCTCGATTTCGCAATGTCCCTTGTGTGTTCTTGTCTTTTGAACTGTTGTCTGTTCTGTTCGATTTCATCTTTTTTCCCAAGTGGCACGTATGATAGAGTAGCCTGTCTTATCAGTAGTGACGCGTGCTTATCACCTGATTCCAAGTATTCTGTGGAGCCAGAGTGACTGGGAATAAGCATGGCCTAGAAATCCGAAATTCGGGGGAAAGTTCGGCCAGCACAACTCCAATCACTTTTTCAGTTTTTTTCAGGGTTTTTTGACATTTCGACCATCATACAGTAATCTTTTTCATCTTTTTCATATTTTTTGTTTTCATAAAACAAAAGTGGGCGTACCTTGAAAAGTGTCGTGATGTGACGTCGTCGATTGTCGAGCTCCCATCATAGAAGTCGCGGTTCGCTGGAAAATGATAGAAATAGTGATAATAATTGATTAGGGCAGCAATCACTAATCAATTTGAAGACGAGACAAAGGTTATGTGAACTTTGAGGGAACTGTACTTGAAGGGCTAACGGAAAGGTGATAAGGTGATAAGGCGGGAATTGAAATGTTGAATTTGGTTTGTTTTTGAAAAAAATTGAAATAAAAAATTTTAGAAAAAATTTTGGAAATTTAAAAAAAATTCAGAAATTCAAAAATTTCAAAAAATTTCCCTCTAAACTTTTGACCGGATAAAAAAATTTTTGGAAAATTTTTTCTGACTTTCAAATAAATTTTTTCCAGTAGAAAACTATGTCCTTATCATTTCTTCAGTCGATCAAAATTACTGAAAAAATATTTGAAACTATGAAAAAAATCGTTGAAAAATGAGTATATCAAAAATCTCAAAAAATCTCCATTTTTTCCAAAATTATATCTGAAAACCAGGTCAGAGAGACAAAGAAAGCTCTAGCGGAAAGGTAGTCGGGGAGTGAAATGTGGTAAATAAATACATGGTGTTCGGTTGGCAAATACACTACTTTACCTTTCTTCTCGAACTCTCGAATCTCTCGAATGTAAGAGAGACCACAGCCGTTTTTTTGTTGCTTTTCAACCAAAGAGACGTTTTTGTGTTGGGAAAAGAGAAAAAGAAGAAGATCATGTGGCAGAGAGGGGAGGATCAAGGATCAGCAAAAAACGATATGGATTTGATTGGATATGGGTCTGGAAGAGGAGGGAACACTTCCGGTTGACCTGCAAAAGTTAGGCCACCAAGTAGAAGGTTACTGTAGTCATGAAATGAACGAAATTCAAAGTTGCGGACTTTGCACCGAACCTTACGAAAATTCAGAAAATTGATTCAGATTAGCTGAAACTTCAAAAATACGTAGAAATTCGTATGATCTGGTGTATTCGGTGATTGCGGACTTTGCACCAAACCTTACGACAGTTCAAAAAACGATTCAGATAGGCTGAAATTTGGAAAATACGTAAAAATTCGTAGGATCTAGTGTGTTTAGTGATTGCGGACGTTGCATTAAACCTCACGACAATTCAGAAAACGTTTCAGATCAGCTGAAACTTCGAAGAATACGTGAACATTCGTAAGATCTGGTGTGTTCAGTGATTGTGGATTTTGCACCAAACCTTACGACAATTCAGAAAATAATTCAGATTGGCTGGAACTTCAAAAATACGTAAAAATTCGTGAGCTCTGATGTGTTCGGTGATTGCGGACTTTGCATCAAACTTCACGCCAACTTTTTAAAAAAATCGGTTTAGCTGAAATTTGAAAAATACGAAATACTTCGTAAGATTGGTACCTTGCCGCATACCTGACGACAATTACCTCTAAGATTCTAGAAAATGAACCAAGGGTCAAAAAACCGAAAAACAGGTAGCAATCTCGAAAAATCATCTAAAACCGCCCATTTCTCGAGTCATAACGACCCCAAAGAAGGAAGTTCTGAATCGGTTCGTCGTGTCTTCTTCACCTAACTGATATATCTATTTCTCCCGTTCTTTTCCTTCCGATGTGTGATATCTCTCTTTTTTTGCGTGGCCAAATGGCACGTGACGCACGTGCCGTCAAGGACGGATAGCAAAAGAATCATGATGATCGGGGGGCCTACTCGGGGAGAGGCTATACTTGTTTGCAATTTGATCATTGTTCCGTGACATGGAACGCCCGGCGAAAGCTGTGTGCTAAACAACAACAACAATAAAATATGTAGGCGAGGAGGAGGTGGCCGAGGTTTTGCAGGGGCTAGGTCATGGCCTAACTTTGGGATTCTAGGCCATCTACAGTAATGATGCTCATCCTTGGATTCCTAGGCCAGGTGTAAAGAACATGGGATAGACAGGTCATGAGTTCAGTGATCAGATCAGATCAGCTGATATAGGGAAGAGCACTGGGAAGTTGATTGATGACCTAGAATCTCAACTTTTAAAATTCTAGGCCACACAAGTTAGGTCCAACAAAGCCAATTCAGACAGTGACGTTGAAGTGTATATAACAAAGGAGAGAAGGTCATTTTGAGGTTGGAAGGCTGAAGATGATGATGATGAAAATAGAGAAGGGGCGGAAGTTCAATGGCAGACAAATTACTGCAAATTAGCAGATGGTGGCCGAGGTTTTGCAGGAAAGTTAGGCCATTCCGCAAAAGATCACGATCAGAGCTTGAAACAGAGCTGGGGAGCGAAATCGAAAAGCCAATGAAACTGGGGGCGAACGTGTGTGCGGCTGACTCAGACAGAGCACGTTTTGCCGCGTTTCCGCGCCCTCTTCCGCGCGGAAACGCAAACAACGCCCGGGGGGTTGACATTTGAACGTGCCGAGAGGAGACGACCTCGACAAGCTGCCAATACTACCAGTTGTTGTAACAATTCTGAAAGAGGGAGAGATGGGCGGTACGTGAGAGACGCAGACATGACGACCTTTTTAGGAGAAGCGGTGTTCAAGGCAATAAATTACCGTCTTGGGAGGGAAAAGGTGGAATTTGAAATTTCTGTGTCAGCAGAAAAAAGAGGAGAAAACAAAAAGGCGAAACGAAGGATTCTTATCACTATGGAATGAGTGGTTAAGTGTAAAAGGGCACTTTTGATACCAAACTACAGTTCGTTGTGGATTTATGCAGAAATTCGGGAATTTGAGTTTTTTTGTGTTCCTTTTGCTGTTTTTGTTCGAAATTCGCTTGAAATTCCAAAAAAGTTCCCGGAAAATCGAATTAATTCAATTGAATTCAACGAAAAGCTGCTTCTGTGTGATTTACCGTAACTACACCACATCTCACGCGCAAATGCACGGCAATGGAAATTACACGGTTCTGGACGGTTTTCTAGCCAAATTTGAAGTAAAAAACGGGAATTTTATGAAATTTATGCGAGAAACTGTCAAAAAATGGGGGAAACTCCGACCTCTGATCATTATTTACAGCCGTTTCCAACGGTTTTATCAACTAATTTTCCGTCACCAAAACGTCTGTCAAAAACGGCTTCTATTCCGTTTTCGGTCACTTTTGTTGGCAGCTGAGAAGGTCAAAAACACAGAATACAGTCTCCAGAACCAGTTTCTTCTCGGGGGGCGGCTTCTCGTTAAATTCGTCAATTTTTATTTATTTGGCCCCTTCTTTGTTCTCTTTTCAGCCCTTCTTTTCTCTAATTCTTGCCTCTCTTAGTGGCCATTTTTATGTTACACTTGACGAAAAAATGGACAGAAGGGCCCAGAAAATGGTCGAATTCTATGGGGGTTTCTGCTGATTTTCTGCAATGACCAGTTGGCTACAAAGTGTCTTCTTATCATATTATTACTAGTTTTTGGGTAGATTTTTATGAGAAATGGCTAGAAAATCGGAAAAAAACATGTAAAGATGATCTGGCGGGAATTTGAAAAAACAATTGGGTTTGGAAACTGAGAAATTGGTGGAAAAGTAGAGCCAAATTTGAAAATTTGAAAAAATAAAAAAAAAAAATTTTTTTTAATTTTTTAAATTTTTAGTGGTAATTTTACAACATTTTTGGAGCTTTTCTAACTAAAAAAATTGATAAATTCAGCTTGATATATTTTAATTTTTTTAAACATTTTTTTTTCGGAAATTTCAAACTCATGGCCGAACTTTGTTTTTTTTTTACAAAACTTAAAAATCCTAGGCCACCAGCTCAAATTTTTCAAAATTTTCCAAAATCTCTTAAAATACTACGGAAAACCGTTGAATTCACCGATTTCCCAGCCAGAAAAGGTCCAAAATATTTACCACTGACTGAATGAAAAACCAACAAAAAAACAATCAAGAGTCTGTTTTTTTATGTTGTTTTTCAGCATTTGACACATAAAAATGGGCATGAGAACAAATAGGGAAAAACAAGAAAAAAACAGGTTATCGATTTTCTCAAGATTTATGATTCCAGCAAATGAGAAACTACGATTCCTCTTCGTTCTTTTCAACTTTTTCCATTTTTCCAAGACATCGCAAGTGTGTTTCATTGAAAAATAGGGGGAAAGCGTTCTTATCAGTTGTTATCACTCACCCCTCGAGAGTAGTTCGATGTGTCCATCATTCGACTTGGCGAGTGCTCTTCTGAAACAATTCTCATTTATTTTCACGATTTCTCGGGGTTTTCTAGAGTTTCGGAGCTCTCAAAAGAGCCCCTTTTCCAAAAATGTTTGACGGGGAGAGCATCAACACTTTCTTCCATTTTGGAACAATTCCATTCCATGCCTCCATCCGCCCTGACCTTTTACACTGGTGCCAGAGGGCCCCGGCACCTTGTACCCACCCATGGACCGACATCTCACAGGTTCCGCCCGTTCTTATGTTTTACATGGGCGCCGCGCCGTTTATAGGCAACATTTTTTTTGGGAATTTCGCCATTCCAATTGGGACCCAATTCTCTTTAGAAATAGACCTATTTTCCAACATTTTCAGTGATTCTGGACTTTTTCCAAGGATTTTCGAGTATTTCGGAGCTCTCAAAAGAGCCCCTTTTCCAAAAATTACTCGCCGGGGAGGAGATCTTTACTATTACTAATTGACAAATTCCATCTTGCCAATATTATCGTTGTATCTCAAAATCGGAGCAAAATTCCATTCCTCCATCCGCCGTGTGGCTAGTGCTCGTTGGTGGCGGCGGGCGTCGATGGCTTCACCTCATGGCGCATCCGACACTTCACGGGTTCCGACCGTTGCTATGCTTTACGTGGGAGCTGAGCCGATTCTTGGGATAACATTGATTTTCAGTTGGAAATTCATTTTTCCAACTTTTCTGACTGACCATTTTGAGATTCCTGGGGCTCTCGAAAGAGCCCCATTTCCAAAAATTGTTTGAAAAGGCGGGGAGGACCTCTACAGTTGGTAAAGGCTTTACTATTATTAAACGACAAATTTGGTGCGTCTCACATGCACGTTCAGGAGACCACGTGATGGCGCAGTTCGCTGACGCATGTACATGATCATGGACCTATAACTATCACGGTTCATTTCCATTTTGAAACAAACGCCCGTGCCTCCATCCGCCGATTGGCTATTGCTCATTGGGAGCGGCGGGGGCCAGCACCTTGTACCTACCCATAGTCCGACACTTCACGGGTTCCGACCGTTGCTATGCTTTACGTGGGCGCCGTGTTCTTTGGTCACGCCCCCTTCCGAGAATTGTGATAGGTGGCCTTGATCCCCTTATCATAATCGACTGTTTTGCATGTTTCCTCTTGTATCCTGTTTCCATTTATACGTTTTTTGAAATGTCGACATCGTGATTTTAGAGGATTTTGAGATTTTCGGGGCTCTCGAAAGAGCCCCTTTTCCAAAAATTTTTTTAAAAGGCGGGGAGGAAAACGTCTGCACACTCAGCGGATTCCGCAAGTTCAGCAGATTTTTCAAGTTCGGCGGATTCAGCGAACTAAGTATTAAGAGAGGTTATTTGTAAATGGTCGACAAGCCAGTTCACAGTTCCCGAAAGTATTTTTTATTGAGCTGATATTCTGCACAGGGATACTATGGGGGACCCTAAGTCCAAAAATACAACTTTTGAATTTTTTGCTCACCGGCTCGCGGAGCCCCGGAGCAAAAACGGGCTCCGAAAAAAGTTGTCCAATAAATCTGAAACTTTTTCCCCGGGGGTTTTTTGGGGCGTAGAGTACGAAAACAACAATGAAAAGTTCTGAAAAAAATTCTAAAAAATAGTCATAGTGCAAAAAAGTCGAATTTTTGTAGTTTATTTGACCTCCTGAAAATTTCACTATGGGACTTACACGAGATCTCTTTATTTTTGAGTTACACGACCCATGGTACATCACATATCAAAAAATCTCAAAATTTAACGGGTACGTATTTGACAATTTTTTGACATTTATCAAATTTTAGTACTGGAGCCGATCTATTTTCAGCCGTAGTGAAAAATTTTGAACTGGACTTACAAATATGGACTTCATATTCGGAATCTACGTCCTAAAATACGTCGATTTGTCTTTAGAAATCAAAATTCGAAGGGTACCTACTCGACCAAAAATCGAGTTGAAAGTTGAAAAAAGTGGTCATCACATTCTGATTTTTTTCGGAAAAAGTCACAACTGAACCAATACCAGTTTGTATTTTTATTTGGTAACTGGGACACATATCCATTTATTTAATTTAACTCCCAGACTCTGAAAAAATATTTCGATTTTTTAGAATTTTTTGAACACTTTTCGACCTTTTTCAAAAATAGCTCCATGTATAGGGATACGTTCGAAAAATGACCAAAAAATCGAAAACTCCAAAAAATTCTAAATGTTGTTTTTTGCTCTTATTAGACCTAATTACAATTTGGGTTAATTTGGAAACTTTTTCCAATTTTGACTTTTTCACAGCGTACCCCTATACGTGGTGTCAAGTCAAAACTCGAAAATTCCAAATGTTTTTGAAAAATGCCAGAACGTGTTTTTTGTATATGATACGGTCCAAAGTGACCAAAAAACCTTAACTCCGATTTTTCCGATTCCAAAAATTTTTCTGAATTTCCTCACCACGTATCCCTATACGTTCACTTACTGAAAAGTGAGCTGAAAAAAGTTCAAAAAATCGGAAAAATTCTGAAAATTTTTTTAGAGACTACTGGTTAAGGGGAACTGATAGGTACATGTCCCAGTTACAAATACATGCTTAGACCTGAAATTACTTCAGTTGAGACAGTACCCGAAAATGACCAAAATGTCAAGATAACTTTCATTAAAATTTTTTGGCCAAAAATTGGATTTTTAAAAATCAGGCATTATAGTATTCTGGCGTGTTTTTGAACGTAGAATACGAATAAAATATTGGTAAAAAAAAGTTCAGTACAAAATTTTTCACTACGGCTGAAAATAGATCGGCTTCAGTACTAAAATTTGATAAATGTCAAAAAATTGTCAAATACGTACCCGTTAAATTTTGAGATTTTTTGATATGTGATGTACCATGGGTCGTGTAACTCAAAAATAAAGAGATCTCGTGTAAGTCCCATACTAAAATTTTCAGGAGGTCAATCAAACTACAAAAATTCGACTTTTTTGCACTGTGACTATTTTTTAGAATTTTTTTCAGAACTTTTCATTGTTGTTTTCGTACTCTACGGCCCAAAAAACCCCCGGGGAAAAAGTTTCAGATTCATTGGACAACTTTTTTCGGAGCCCGTTTTTGCTCCGGGGCTCCGCGAGCCGGTGAGCAAAAAATTCAAAAGTTGTATTTTTGGACTTAGGGTCCCCCATAGTACCCCTATGCAAAATATCAAGTCAATCAAAAATACTTTCGGGAACTGTGAATTGGCCTAGTGGCCATTGTTGAGTAGTTACAAATAACGTGTCTTAAGGAGGGGGGAGTTGCCATGGCGGCGGTAAAAGCTTACACTTTTAACTAGAGCGCCTCCATCCGCCGGGCCCTTTCGAAGTGACAGCTGAGGCGCCGGCGCCTTGTACTAGCTTATGGTCCGACACCTCGCGGGTTCCGCCCACTGCTATGTTTTACGTGAGCGCCGCGCCGCTTGGCCGCATTGCTCAGCTTTAACTTGGAATTTTCTCGTTTTTCAGGCATAATTCACTGTTTCCACTGGCGTTTCTTGCATTTCCCAAACTAATCGTCGACGTCACACTGTTTTTAAGTGTCCGAAAAAGTTACGAATCATAGGAACGCCTGCTTTCTAAAAATCCAAAGAAATTAACTGATAACAAGTGAAATCGGCTATTTTGATAACTAATCAGTGAAAAGATTCTACAAAACGAGTGTCCTAAAGCTTTCGGAGCCCCCAAAGAGGCTCCTTCCTAAAATTTACTTGACGGGGAGTCATTCTCCTCCATTCTCCAGCTCACAACCACTTTCGTCTCCGGTTAAGATGCGTTATCTGTACTGGAGTCACTATGAGAACACCTCCATCCGCCAGTGAGCTTAGAAGTCTAGTCCTGGCCCCGAGGTCGTCGTATCGGAGCACCCGACACTTTGCGGGTTCCGTCAGCTGGTATGTTTTTCATGGGCGCTGCGCTCTTCAGTGAATCCTCGTGAATTCTTTTATAGAAGCCTTTCGGAGCCCCCGAAGAGGCTCCTTTTCCAAAAATTATTTTTTAAAAAGGCGGGGAGAACCTTGCTGATCTTGCTACCCTTGCTAATCTTGCCGATCTTGCTAATCTAGCTGACCTTGCTAATCTTGCCGAGTTTGCTGATCTTGCGGTTCTAGCGGAAAAGGCGGGACACTTGCATCATGAGAACGGTTACACAACCATTCACTTGCTGTAAAAGCCCTGTCTCTTTACGAGACTGCCTCCATCCGCCGGGGCCTTTCTGAGTGGCAGCTGAGGCGCCGGCGTCTTGTACTAGCGTATGGTCCGACACCTCGCGGGTTCCGCCCATTGCTATGTTTTACGTGGGCGCCGCGCCGCTCGGCCGCATTGCTCAGCTTAAATTCAAAATTGTCTTGTTTTGCAGTTAAAATTCACTGTTTCAATTTCCGTTTCATACGTTTTGGAATCGAATCGTGAATTTTACTCAATTTTCATTCCTGTTTTCCTGTTTTCCACAAATTTCGCAAATACTATCTTCAAACTGAAATCTGATAGATAATATTATCAGTTTGATAAACTCTGTAATCCATCTCATTCCTTTCTGTTTTCTCATCCAATCAATCAATACTTTCTCTCCTCTTCCATGTGCTCATCAGAGATTTTCGGAGCCCCCGAAGAGGCTCCTTTTCCAAAAATTTGAAGGCGGCCTAACCCGGCAAGCCTATGACGGGGAGCGGCAATATTGGCAATTTAGCAATTTCAAATAGCAATGTTTTGCAATAAGGCAATACAGCAATGTTACAAGATAGCAATCGGAAATACGCAATGAATGACTAAAAGAGCTGCCAGGACCTCCATCCGCCGATTGGGCTGCTCAACTGGAGGCTGCGGGCGCCGGCGCCTTATACCAGGGTATGGTCCGACACCTCGCGGGTTCCGCCCTCCGGTATGTTTTGTGTGTCTCACCTCGGTCCCTTTGATCACCGCCTCCGCCAAACATTCGACTGCGAATAAACCACATTTCAGATGTTTTCAGCTGAAAAAAAGGAAGTGTATGAGAAAGAAAATGGGTTTATTAGAGGAACGAAACGAGATGAAAATGACAAAAAACCGATTGGAAACAATGACACATGGACAGGGAATTAGTGTGGGGGGAATGGTCTTTGGAAGCGGAAATATCAAAACGGTTTAGTATTTTGGAGTCGGCGGATTGGGTTGTGAGGTCATTTGTACCTTGGGTCTCGCCACGAAAATGGTTTCTGGCTGAACTACGGCTTCTAGACACGTTTTTTGTCCTTTTTCGCATGAAATCAGGTGATTTTTATCATTTCCCTTCAAATTCCAGTAATTTCCACTGGTTTTCAAAAATTTTCCCAGAAAATCAGATTTTTTTGGTAAAATCACTTCAATTCCCGAAAAGTCGTGAATTATACTGAAAAATGTGTGGAAAATGCTGGAAACTGATGGGGAATCATAAGAATTATGATTTTTTACTGGTTTTTATGAGAAAAAGTTATCAAAACTCTTTCAAGACGCCGGGAAACCATTTTCGTGGCGAGACCCACTAGGTGAAAAATGTTTGAGCTTCTAGAAAACCGTCAAGGTAATTTTTTGAATTTTCAAATAAATTTTTCGAGTTAGATGAAGGTCTCAAAATCATTTTGTCAGTTGGACAAAACCTCTAAAAAAATTTTTTAAAGGGTGAAAAAAATCGTTGAAAAATGGAAACTTCTCCGTAAATCTACACTTGGAAAATGAAATCTTTCTTTTGAAATTCTCAATAGAGCGCATCGCATTTATCATTTTTTTGAATTCCCCAGTGCCTTTTTCCCCTTTTTTCTGTTTTTTCGGGGCGGTTTCAAATGCACTTTTCATCTTTTCATGTCACTCAAAAATACTTCCGCTTGACACGAAAAATCTCAAAAATCTATCTCAAAAACACATTTTTTTTTCGAAAAAGTTCAAAAAAGTTCAAACAGCTGCTCTCTTTGTCTTTCTGTCTAAAAATAAAAAAATCTCTTTGGAACAAAATTTTTGAAAAAAAAGAGAAAGTTTTTTGAAAAATAAATAATCGAAAAGAGGTCGGATGGGGTCCTAGACGGCTGAATAAACATTTCGAAACGGGAGAAGAATCGGAAGTGAAAGAGCACGAAAATGACGGAAAAATCAGGAAAAGGGAAGAGTTGGGTCTCGCCACGAAAATGGTGAAAACGTTTTCAACACCCCTCACCAACTTTTCCCAACTTTTCCCTCTGAAAAAATCAATAAATACAGTCACCCACAGTTTGAAATAAGCCGAGTAGGAGGAGAGTTTCGGTGCGTCAACACCCACGTTTTCTGTGTTTCGTCGCCCCGTAAATATACAAAACTTCATGATTATGCACTGACCACGAGAAGAGGCACGTGACTCAAAATATCATCAGTTCAGTAATAGGTGAATTGATCAATTTTTTGAACTTCTCGAAAACTTATCAACAGAATTCATGAAAAAGTGGAGAAAATCACAGAGTCACCTGGTGGGTCCCGCCACGAAAACGGTTTCTGGCTGATCAATTGCAGAACCCTAAAACTTGTTCCTTAACACCCTATCAGCTCAAAAAATCCTGAAAACCAGACCAAAAAGACAAGAAAAAAGTCTCTGAAAAAGCCGAAAAAAGCATCGAAAAGACAAAAAAATGCCGTGTTTTGTTTTGTGTTCCAGAGAGATATCTCGTCAGTGAAATGGATTAGATTAGTCGGTGGGGCGTGTGTGTGTGTGTCTAATCGTCTTCTTCTTCTTCTTCCTCTTTTTCTTCTGCTGAAAGTGGCGGGAAAACAAACAATTCCTCCCTCGCTTCCCGAAAGTTTTTATCAGTATATCATGTGCCAGATGCTCACCTGATCAGGCCACGCCCACTTTTTGTAATGGAACAGGGGATCGAGAGAGAAGAGACGCAGACGGTGAGAAAGTACCCGGGAACTAGGCGAAAAACAAAGAGATTAGAGGTCAAAATGAAGAAGAGAAAGACAGGGAAAGGTCATCGGAAGTGCGCTCTACTGAGAATTTGCCTGACGGGTGAATTTTTATTTTTCACTTTTTCACGTTGAGCTGGAGAATATGACGAAAAGTTGGATGATGTATGTGTTTTTAGGAATTTGGAAATTTATGATGATAAAGTTGTTTTTTCCATAACTTATGGTTTCGAGGGTAGTTTTACGAAGGAGTTTGTGTCGATTTACGGAAGCGTAAATTCACTAGAAAATCAATAAAAATTCCCTATTATCGTTGAAACTCAAAAGTTCATCGGGTAGATTTACGAAGTTCCGACTCTCGCAACGAGCGAAAGTTTTTGGCGCAAAACGTGCTGCGCCTTTAAAGCGGGGTACGGTAGTTGCGCGATAATTAGTTTTGTCTTTTTCCACTAATTTTTGCTCATTTTCATCGGGTTTTTAACCGTTTTCCGCACTTCTTACACGAAAAATACCCTTTTCATCCTTTTTTCGACGTAAAAAGTGCGAAGATGATAATCGAAAAGGGCTTTTTTTGAAAAAGGAAAGTTATTGTAGTTTTACGAAGTTTAATGTGGATTTACTGGACAATAGCTGATTTTTCCAGAGTAAATCAATAAAAAGGGTCCTGACACGAAAATAAAAATCCAAGTCGCTCGAATTCGAATTCAAATTTCTTCCGTTTCGAAAATCGAAAAAGTGTAAAAATGCATCAAAATCCGTTGCGTTTCGTCCGTAAAATCTGGCATATAATTGCGCCTCGGCCTTCGGCTTACACAAAAAGAGACAAAACGGCTTCTTTTTCTTTTTCTTGTGTCTGTTTGTCCGGGAGGACATGAGGCGAATTCTGAGAATTTTGAATGCTAATTAGATTTTTTCTCTTTCTTTGGGATCTTTTTTCTCTGGAAAAACTGGAAAAAAGGAAAAAACGCGACCACACGGACGAAAAACATTGGGATTTTGTCTGGAAAACTGAAAAACCAGCGAAAATCCAGGAAGATATTGACGTCAAGTCTGGTCCGGCGAGAAAAAAACGGGCATGAAATATTCAGAGATATAGAATTTCAGGGTGTGAGTCACGTGGAGAAGGACCTAGAGTTCATGGGAACTCTTCTCCATTCAAAAAGTCCGAAAAACGTGCTCTCTTTGCTCTTTTGCGCTCCGGAAGAAGCCACTGCAACCGGTTTGGCGGCGCCCGCAGCTGGTAGCCGCCGCCGGCCAGGTGGTCTAGTGGGTAAGAGGCTTGCCCGGTAATCTTCCATCGGGGGTTCGGATTTTCCCAATCGCAAAACTTTTTTGCATCACTTCATCTCTATTCTCTCACGGTCACACATCTCCATAGCTCAAAAAAAGCGCAACATGAGAAAAAAAGAGAAAAATCTGTCAGCTAATAAGGCGAGAATGGCGCAAAAAATGTGTGATGCTGACTGGCGACAAGAAAATTGGCTGGTGGGAAAAGGAGAAGAAGAAGGAAAAACCCCCGAGAGAGAAGAGACACAGACAACGGAAGAAGTATTTGCGAAGTGAGCACACACATAGAAGTAGTCAGAGAAGGAGGAGCTATCGGGGACAAGAAGGCGGAAGAGAAAGAGCATGGCGGAACCGGAGGGGCGAGAGAAACAGAGATTGTTTTCTGGATGGGCGGCATGGCGAAAGGCGAAGCGAAAGAGACACACTTTCACGAATTTGTCACCTTCACACAAGTGTAGGGGTCCCCAGGCTGTCATGCATTTTTTTCGTTTTTTGCTGACGAGATATGTACACTTTTCAGATAAGAAATTGATGGGAAATCATAACATCAAGCTCCGTAAATCGACACCAACTTTTTTTCTTAAAGAATGAGCTCCGGAAATCTAGACTAGCTTTCCATAAAGTTTTACACCAAGTTTTCCTTAAATTCACACTTAACTCCGTAAATCTACACCAAGTTCTGTATTATCGTTGCAACTCAAAAGTTCATCGGGTAGATTTACGGAGTTCCGACTCTCGCAACGCTCGTAATTTTTCGGCGCAAAACGTGCTGCGCCTTTAAAGCGGGGTACGGTAGTTGCGCATCAATTAATTTCATCTTTTTCCACTTATTTTCCTCATTTTTCTCGGTTTTTCAACCGATTTTCGCTATTTTTTCATTAAAAATACCCTTTTCGTACTTTTTTCGATGTAAAAATAGCGAAAATCGGTTAAAAAACCGAGGAAAATGAGGGAAATAAGTGGAAAAGGACGAAATTAATTTATGCGCAACTACCGTACCCCGCTTTAAAGGCGCAGCACGTTTTGCGCCGAAAAACTCTCGCGCGTTGCGAGAGTCGGAACTCCGTAAATCTACCCGATAAAACTATGACAACTTTCGTAACTCTACACTAATTTCTGCAAAGAGCTCCGTAAATCTACACTAACACCACTTCCTAAACGGGAACTTTGAAAAGCCAAAGATCTTTTTCTTCTTCTTCTCGAGAGAGAGTCCATTACTGAAATGGTTGTTCGAGAACATTCTGTGACTTTTCGTACTCCTCCCTTTTTCCCTTTTTCCCTTCCCCATCGCCTCCCGGGAATTGGCTCCCCATACGAAAAGTACTCGGTCCGTCAATTTCTGATGATTTACAACTTATTCCCACCGGGATTTGTCCGATTTTTGACAAGAAGGACATAAAAGTTGCGTTTTGAATGGCGCAGCTCAACACTTCGAAGGGCTCTTTTGGGTCTCGAAGGGAAAAGAGAAACACAACTTTATTCACAGATATGTGATAACAGTGATAAGTTGATAAGCCTTTCGATGAGCTCATTGGTTTTCTTGTTGAATTTCTTGTTGGTTTTCTTGTTCTTGTCTAGCGAGAACTGCAAAAAGTCAACTTTGAGCCTTTTCGTGTCGAGACCCGAAACTCACACTCCTCCACAATGAGCCATTTCTCCGGATAATCGAACTCGAAAAGGAAGATCTCCTCGTGGAGCATACCGTCCACGAAGCTGCTCACTGGCTCCCAGGACAACCTTTGATCACGCCTCCAACGGGCCAAGAACTCGAGACGTCCGTTTTCGACACGCGCGTCCAGCACTTTTTCGATCTGAAATTGGTATTCAGAATTCAGAATCCAGAACTTTTCCCTACCGCAAACACCTCGTCTTCGCTTTCTGATGATGATGAAGATGAAGAGGAAGAGGAAGAGGAAGAGGAAGAGGAAGAAGAGGATAAGGATGATAATGAAGATAAAGATGAGGCTGAGGATAAGGATGAGGATGAAGCTGAGGACAAAGATGTCTCCGATTGGGAGTCTGTGAAGTCGAGATCGGACATTCTGAAAAAATAGAGCTAGTGGGTCTCGAAACGAATAACGAGAAATCGGGAGTTTAGAATGAAAAGATGGAAGAAACACTTAAATTTGAATTTCACCCGTTTTCGTGGCGAGACCCACGGAGAAACAGTCGGAGCTCGTTGGATCCACTGGAATTTCACAAAATGCTTTTCGTAACAAGACCCATTTTCAAATCGATAAGGGAAAAGATAAGGGAAACATGCTTTTCGGTCGACAAAAAAGTTTGAAAAGCATGAAAGATAAACAAGGAGGAAGCGGGAGAGTGGAGTGTCGTTGGGTTGACCACTGGTGTAGGCTTACGGGGGTTGATTTATGAAATTTGAAGAAGAAAAAATTGAAGAGAAAAGTGTGAATTATATTTTATTTGTTGAAATTTAGGTTTTTGAAACCCCGTCTTCTCATTATTGTATTATTGCCGTCCCGCGGCGAGTCACCTGGTGGGTCTCGCCACGAAAATGGATTCTAGCTTTATTACCGCTTCTGGACAAGGTTTGGCACTTATTCCGATGAAAACGAGTAAAATGACATGAATTCAATCATTTCCAGCCAAATTTCAGCAGTTTCCACTGATTTTTTGTGAAAATGAGGTGTTTTTGGTAAAAAGCGGAAAAATACCCAAAAATGCATGTTTTTGTACTGAAAATTGGTGCGATCTGCTGGAATTTGGTTAGAAATGATTGGAATGTCCCCATTTTCATCAAAAAAGTGACAAAACCTTGTCCAGAAGCCCTATTTCCGCCAGAAACCATTTTCGTGGCGAGACCCACCAGGTGGCTTGTCGCGGGACGCCAATAATATGGATTTAATGCTTCCTCTTTGCTTGGTTGGTGTCGATTTACGAGAGTTTAACGAATTCAATGTAGATCGATTTTCAGGCGAGAAAGCAGGAGCTCACATCTCATTAGTACATACGCATTTATGGAATTCGAGCCCCTCTCGGCTCAACGTTGTATCCTCTCATAAGCTGCTCCGCGAGAAGTATAATCCGCCTCTATGTGAAATCACATGTCCTTCTGATCACTGGGTTGCTCGGCAACTCGGGCTCCGCCCGTTTTTATCATGTGACCCACGAGCGGCTTCAGTTTCAGTTCGGTTCTCTCTTGGTTTTTGTGCGTTTTCGTCGGTTTTTTTCTGGGTTCTCCATAGAGCGCACTTATTGTAAGAGAGTCACAATTCTAACACTTGGAAATGGACAAAACTAGTTTTGAAATGGACTGATAACTTGGTGATAATAGTCCATCTGAAATATTGCTTCACCAAGTACCACAGAGTGAGAGAATGAGGCGACTAGAGGAACAATTGGTTTCATAGGTTTTTATTGATCAGAAGTGAGGGAGAGACTACTTGTCGTATAATTATGAAATCTTCAATTTCTTTCGATTGTCCAAACGATTCACTTTTCTAGCTTCTTCCGATTTCCATTCCATTATTTCTTATCATTTTTCGCATTCGAGACTCGAACCTCGGCCTTCAAAGTGTACAATTTCTTGTCAACTATCACGTATAAATCCATGCAGAACAGAGCTATGACCATAATGTACAAGGTGTTGAAAATGTAGAGATCCTGAAAGATTAGGAAGGTTTAAGTACCCGGTGGACTTGAGAAGCTGCCGAAAAATCGAGGGGAGTGACTCAAAACGGGCACCACTGTGAAGCCACTGCGCGGGAATCCCTAACTTTGAGAAAAAAAAATATAGGGTGAAAGAGGACCCTTTGGTGAGTTTGAATATACTTTCAAAATCTGCTGACGAGATCTCTAAGTGGGCCAACTTCCAGTTTGAAAGCTCAAAAATGCAGTGAAAATGCCTTTTTGGGTTTTTTCACCGTTTTCACGTCATTTTCACTGCGATTTTGAGCTTACAAATGGGAAGTTGACCCACTTAAAGGTCTCCTCAGCAGATTTTGAAAGTAGATTCGTACTAATCAAAGATCCTCTTTCACCCTATATAATTTTTTCACAAAGGTAGTACCTTGAAGGTTCCCTCGTAAATTTTTTTTCGGGAGAGGAGAACTTACTGCTGAAAAGAAAGCTGCAACAGAGGTGAAGGCGACAACAGACCAGGAACATTTGAATAGAGATTGGTACTCCGACAAAGGAATCGACACTTTCAGCTGATGCAATTCAAAAAACGATTCGAGACATAATCCCAGGAAAAATATGACACATAAGTGCGCACAACCGGTCCATTTCAGTCCTGTCTGAAAAATTAAAGTTTTGTGACGATTAGGGCGCGCTTACTCACCATCAACTCATCGGAATACACCCAAGACGCGGCCCACTGTACGATCACATTGACTAAAAGTCCGATGATCGAACATTTGATTCGGGCGCCAGTACGTCTTGTTAGAAATCCGGGAAATGGAAAATCGGAAAGAATACAAAGAGCAAGTGGGATGAGAACCATGCCAAAAATAATAGAACAGCCCATGTAACTCTCGCCCAGCGGTTTTACATTCACACCGATTATCAGGGGTCCCATGAAGGAAATAATCCCGGCTGCAGACAGTGAAGAGTAGATACGATTGCACTTTGAAACAAAACAAGTGCATACTAGGAACATTATGGAGAAGTTGACGCCGTGGAACCACCACGGAAACTCGTCAAAATTGATTTCCCTTTTTTCTAACATGAACAGGCGATTGTCTGTATAAGACAATGAAAAATGAGAAAGGAATAGGCTGCAGACCATCTGCTATTAGTTATCGATCCATCTGTCACAATGTATGCAACGTTCAATTTTCGAAATGGTAGCTGTGAATTTGAAAAAGTTAGAAGCAGAAGCCTAAATTGAAATTTGCACCTGATGGGTCTCGCCACGAAAACGGAGAATCCAGGGCTTCTGGGCAGGGTTTAGCAGTGGAGCGCATTTTCTTGTTTTGGTAGAGGGCTTTTGCTAAAGGTAATGTGTTTTTAGTCCCTGAATAGAGCGAACTTGCAACCCGGACAAAATCTCCAATATTCGGAGGAGCGCACCTTCTTATGAGCCTGAGGACTGGGAACGCAACGACAAATGGAAGTTCAGCAGAGCTAAGAGAGTCACAATTCTAACACTTGAAAAGGGGAAAAACTGATTTTGAAACTGACTGATAACTTGGTGATAACAGCTTATCTGAAAGTTTGATTCACCAAGTATCAAAGAGTGAGAGAATGAGTCGACTAGAGGAAGAACTTGTGATATCTACCAGGGAATTATTTGGGATTTAGGATGGGGCAGTTCTGGGTCTAGGGGGATTATCAATTGATCTGCAATATGTCTCTAGAACCTGAAGGCGATAGTTTTCAGAAAAACTGAACCTTCATGCTCAAAATTATGCTAAAATTGGCTAAAATATCGAATTATCAGCGAGAAATTGGAAATGGAGGCGCAAAAAGGGAGAGAGAGTTGGAAACATATAAAAAGAAGCGAAGACGAGGAGAACCGTATTGGCACTTGGGTGAACAGAATGAAAACAGAGCTAACAATGAGAAAGTGGTGGCAGAGAAAGAGATAATGAAACAGAGCAAGCTCTAAATTGATAAGGATTGTGATAAGGATCTAGAGCAGATAAAAATAAAACGCGAGAATGATAAGAAGAGGATTCAGAATCCAGGAGACGGCAGATGACGTTGATATCTCCAGAGCAGCGGCGACGTCGGACAGTTCTCCTTCTTCGACTTTATCGAATTTCATGACTGGAAGGTTGTCCCCGATGGAGTTGTGATGCGAGAAGTCGTTGACGGCGACCTCCTTTTCGACAGGCTCTCCGGTTTCGATTCGGGTCACGCTGTTCGGAACTTCTGGATCTTCTGAAGGATCTTCCGATGGCTCAAGATCTTCCGATGGCTCCATGACTTCCTGAGTCCCCATCAGCGCCGTCGGATCTCCTCCAGCTCCTCCTTGAATCTCGGGCGGCTCCACAAAAACGCCCTTTTCATTGGGTTGAGCTCTCGGAAGACTCGGATACTCGGCCGGAAGCTGCGGAACTTCATCCGACATGGCGAGGATCGGACGAGCATGGACTTGAGCACTGTCGTTGATCATCGGACGGCCCTCCTGGATGATCTTGGGCCGCTCAGGGGGTCGTTGGATGTCATCGTACTTTGAAGGTATCTTGTGATAGAGACGGTTACGGATCTCGTAGAACTGACGGGGCGTGCAGTAGACCGCTTCAAGATCATCGGCGGCTTTTCCGACGGTCGAGTTCCAGCCGAGACCTGAAATAAGGATTGAGAGATTACTGTTATCAACTCTTATCACCTACCCATCTCATTTATCATTACAGTCCTCATATGCTTTATCTTCTCCGACGCCTCTGTTCCCGGATACTGTGTATGACACAATGGCGTGCTTCCTTCCAGATTCGCGACTCCTTTGAGCACATGCTCACAGTAGAACTGTTGGCTAACGCGCTTATCAGCTTCCTTGATATTATCGTTGATGAACTTTCGGAATGTCGCGCTGTGCGAAGAGAATCCCTCGTCTCGGATGTCATAGAAACTGAAAATAGGGTCAGTTCGGTGGAGCGCACTTCCAACACTTACCTGATAACCTTCATCTCCTGTCCATCGGCCCACTGCTTCCAATCACTAATCACCGGCACTATCTTCTTTTCACAAACATGTTCATATCCATCTCCCAACGGATCGATAGCGAACACATCACCAGCTCCATCGTCGTACAACGCCAACGTGTCAATCGTGAACCGGGCCTTGTTCTGTGGCGCGCCGAGCACCGACCGCCACTCGTAGAGCACCAACGGCTCGGCGTAAGCCGCACTTATGCTCCGATTGACTCCTCTGTCACCGATTTCCAGTCTAATACCGCCTTCCGGGTTGGGATAGAGGCCGCAGGCGAAAGGGCCTAAGAACGAGACGCACTTTTCGTAGAGCTGGAAGACTGGGAAATGAGCAGAAAAAGAAAGAGGAAGGGGTTACCATATGGAGATCACAGCTCACTTCTCCGCTGATATAAACGGTTTTTTGGCTGAGGACAATGTTGCGAACGAATGAACCAACGGGCACGAAGAGACAGTTGTTGTTGTCGAGGAGATTGATGACGTCTTCTACCTGGAAAATTGAAGTTTGTAAGGAAGTTAGGTGGAAGCTCATTCGCGCTCCATTGACGAATCGTCCGAATGTTCGTTAGAGCGCATTTCTACTTGGTAATGCACTTCGAAGACTGTGCAACCACGCTTTATTGTCAAATCCCAAAAACATTCGTTAGATCGCATTCCTCCCTGCAACCTCGCCCCATCGCACACCTACCGTTCTGAAGAATCCCTTGATGAGCAGCGCCTTGACCCAACTCCACTGGTAGCTCAGTCCGTCACTTCGGATCACCTGCAACCAGAACATTCATCATTTTGCCTCTCTCTTCCTAACTGTCACCTTTGCGTATTTGCCATCTGTCCTCTTCCACGGCGGCGTCAAATTGGCGTATTTCCTTGGCAGTTTGAGATTTTCCACTTCGATTTCCTGATGATTTATGGGATGAAACGCGGCGGAAAAGGACTCACTTGTTCTCCATCCAGACACGGATCCGTTCGATATCGGCTGGCTGCGAATGGGAGTAGGAGGAGAAGTGAGAAGATGACGAGCCGAGAGCTCCTTGCTCGGAGCCTCATCGTCAAGGTGTTAGGAGGGATGAGCTGGAATTTGGCAATGGGGCACTGTTTCAAACTGGTTAAAAGATGGGATGAAAGTGTGCTCTAACGAACAAACGGGTTCAGGAGTTTGAGGGCAAATCGAGGTCAAAAATAAACAGTAATCTAACGGAAACCCTCAATTTACCAACCTAATCGGGATTCGATAATGATATTCAATAGAGCGAAGTTGCAGATCTCTGAATTCATAAGTTGGGTCCCGCAACGGAATTTCAGACAGTTTGATACAAAAGTTCAATGGAGCGCACTTTCTAATTTTCAAAAACGATTCTGTGGATTTTTGTCTAGAGGTCTCGAAACGAAAGTTCACACGAACTTTCCATTCTTGCGAAATAAATCTACAGTAATCCAAGTGGAGGTGTCAGCAACAGGTCAAATTGTAAAGTTCAGTGTGGATTTACGAGCTCTCTCTGCTCCTCGTTTCTCAAGTTTCGAAACGATAAAAATAGGGAAGAGGGAATAAAAAAGCGTTTGATTCCTCTCTGCGCTATATCTATCTCTTTTCTTGTCAAACTGGCAGAAACATCCGGAAAGCGTGACTTCACTCAAGTCACAATGACAATAATGAGAACAAGATTGGGCTGAATTCGAAGCTTTTTTTCTGGTTTTTTCGCCTTATGGCTCGAAAAAGAGCAAAAATCGAATAAGAAGAAGACGAAGTGAAAAGTGTGGCGGTTGCGGAGACAATTGACTTCCTTCCCGTTTCTCTCAAAGAAAAAGTCGACAAAACGAG
This sequence comes from Caenorhabditis becei, assembly GCA_900536315.3. Lineage (NCBI taxonomy): Eukaryota > Metazoa > Nematoda > Chromadorea > Rhabditida > Rhabditidae > Caenorhabditis > Caenorhabditis becei. The sequence continues at coordinate 169,055 of LR539183.1, forward strand.
CTCCAGAAACGGGCGGAACGCCTCAAACGCGACAAAGAGGAGGAGGAGTAAACACAACTTTTTGGTCTCTTTTTTGCGGCTGCTTGGACACTTATTTCACTATAAAATGTACCAATGGGCGAGGAGGATTAATGAGTCGAAAGAAGTGGTCAGTCAAAACAATTGTAGTACCAGGGGGAAGAGGAGGAATTAACTTTCGGGGTCAGTGTATGAATCTGATGAGTTTCGCACAGATAATTGGATAATTTGAGGGTCGAGAAAGCATCCGGGTGGAAGGAAGTGCGCTCTACCGGACGATCAGCAGCTTGAAGGCTTGAATAGCAGATTCGCTTTACTGAACTTGGCAAGGAGGAATGTGCGCTCTACTGAAGGAAAACAAGATGTCTTAGGAAGTACGCCCTACTGCGCTGTTGGGAACTTTTGGGTGGTTTTGGTATCAGAAGCATGTGCGCTCTATGGAAATTTCACTTTTTGTCCGAGTTGCAAGTTTGCTCTACCGGACTTTGAAATCCTAATGCTTCAAAGTTTCGGATCCAGTAAGAAAATGAGCTCTACAGAAAGTAGAATAACGGATTCTCAGGTTAGCACCTCCTCCCTCTAATGAGCTTTCCTCAATCACCTTATCAATCAAACTAATCAGTGTCTGAAAATCAAATCTGAAAATCCGGTCTGATATATTCTAGTTGCCAACAAACAAAAACCGGTGGCCGAACAGAGTCAAACGAGCAAAACAAGATTGTGTTCGTTTGCATCAGGCGATAAACAGATGAAATTGGGAAAAAGAACCACCGAAAATAGGAAAAGAGCGAGAAGAGATGGGTCTTTGTGATAAGATGGGCGACTTTTCGAACGGAAGTGACGAGGAGGATTCTGAAGGCAGAAGAAGACGTCAAAAGGGCAGAAGATGACGAAATAGTGTGAACTTCGGAAAACCAAACGGAAGTCGGCGAAATCGGGCATGAAATTGGGGTTGTGAGTCATTTTGGGGACTTTGGATTGTACAGCATAGCAGTACGATAGAGCGCACTCCCAACTAACAGAAAATCCAGGTGCGGTAGAGCGAACTTGTGACCTTTGACTTGAAGTTCAATAGAGCACACTAGCTGACCTCACCGGAAACCGGTCACAAGTTGGAAGAACAAAAAGACCTTTTCGAATGGAGTTTGAAGTCATTCAGAAGATTCAAGGATTCCGAATTCAGAAGTCAGGATTCAGGATTCAGAATCTGCTCTAGAACAAACTTCTTTCCGTGAAACGGAAGAAAATTGGTGTAGTACTTGGCAGAAAGCGGAAACTCGGAGGCGAGAAGAGAATTAAAAACCGCTTTGGCCTTCTCTCTTCTTTTCGCCAAAAAGGAGCACTTTTCGAGGAATCGGTGAGTAGTGAAGAGAAGAACGTCATGGAGCGAATGGAAGGACTCTTCGTACATTTTGGCGGGAATTTCTGATGGGAACGAGAGAGACTTTTTTGATGAGTTTTTGGGAATTCGGAATTCAAGTTTATCAAATATGCAGAACTAATCATCTGGAAGACAATTGGATGAATTCTGAAGGTTCTGGAATTCTGGAAAATTCTGGGGGCTTAGGAGGAAAAATTGAATTTTAAAGCCCTCCGAAGACTTGAACGATCTTCTGGAGCTTGATTCAGAAGCCCTTAAGGAATGATGATTCTTGGAGATTCGTCTAGAAGAAGTGACGGAAGAAAGAGCTAGTTTCTGAAGCCTAAGACCTAAATTTCTGGAATCAAAAGTAGGTCAAACTCCATTCGATTTCTAGTGACCAAAAACTGGTCAACTCATAAAATATGCTCTTCTAATCATCCCATAGCCCCGAAACAGAAGCATTTCTGACCAAAAAGACGGAAAATGGATGGATGAGTATTGAAAGAGGCCCATAAGGACACGAAGCCGCCCATTATTCGGAAGGGACACAGATTGATGAGAGGCGAAGGACAAAAAGAGTTATTTATGAGCCGGAGGGTTCATAATTTCATGGGTCTTGAATGGAAAATCTCCCAGATTGTTTTGAGGTGTTTGGTCTGGAAAATAGTGGAAAAATAGGGAATCGAGACAATTTTTCGGGAAAAACAACCGAATCGAACTACAATTGGGCCGATGTGATAATATTATCGGAATTGTATTTGCTTTAGATTCAGGTGACTTCTGGACACTGAATTCAAGGAACACGACTCAATTTGGTGGAATTCTAGGCTAAGGAACTCAAAAATTCGGTTTTGGAGCTTCTGAACCGCTCTTTTTCAAGTTTACGAGCTTTTTTACGAGCTTCCGAGCTCCTGACCATGTTCCGACGAGTTCCAACTAATTTCCGCAAATTCTACACGAAAATCTATTTTTCTTTGTTGTTTTTCTGCAGATATTGCAATATTTCACCTATTCCGGCCACACAGACAACAACATTGGAAAAAACAGAGACAAAACGGAAGAATGGCATAAATTGTGTGTGTAGCCCGTCTCTTGGGAATGACAAATAGCCTGAAAATCTAATGTAAAGCTCAAAAGTCATAAGAACAATGGCAAAAACCGGGATAAGGGAACATACTTCGAGAAGTGTCTGCACAGAAGCCGAATGAATGCATAATTGTGACAAGTTGTACTCGAATCGCATCATAAAAGTTTGAAGACGATGCGCCTGCCGATCGTTAAGGCCCGGGACACTCATGCATTTCGGATTCGACTCGAATACGCGACTATTTTGACGGAATTTTTGCGAGGAACATTGCACATGGGTTCGATTCAATTATTTTTAGCAGTTTTACATGAAAAAAGTGAGAGAAACGAGCAAAAAACAAGGAAAATCGAGGAAAATGGGAGAAAAATTAATTCGAAAACTATTAAAGGCGCATGAAATTTAAAGGAACATGCCTCTTTTTCTTTAGCGGGTCTCGCATGGAATACCATATCCCTGTTTTCCAAATTTGAATTTCGATGCAATTCTCATCATTTTTCACCTAGTTTCTCGGCGCGTCACTGCTATTTTGTTAAATTTCTTGTCACATTTCGAGTATTAGCAGTAAAAATCGCAGAATGCACTTGAAACTCATCGAAAAGCCCGTCGGTAAGTAGAAATTCACCGAAAAATGCTCAAAGTGCCCTATTTTCAGAGCCAGAGCCACTCAAAACGATCGAGTCGTCGATTGCAGAGCGAAAAGATGATGATCGGTTCACAGGTTTGTTTTTCAATTGTTTTTGAGCTAAAATAACTGATTTTCTCCCAGATATGAAAGAAATCGAGAGAAATCTCTACACCGTGCCGGACGAACAGAAGCATCTTTCGGAGGATCAGTTGAAGGAGCTGTACGAGAACGGAGGCGTCATGCAGGTCTACCCGTTCAATCCCGAGTCGAAAGTCGAGATTCCGCCGCCAGTCGCCTCGTTCCAGCAGGCGTTCGGCAGCAATCAGGCGATTATGAACGAGATCAAGAAGAACGGATTCGAGAAGCCGTCGCCGATCCAGAGTCAGATGTGGCCGATTCTTCTCTCTGGAAAGGACTGCATCGGCGTCTCGCAAACCGGATCGGGAAAGACCCTCGCCTTCCTGCTGCCCGCCTTCCTCCACATCGACGCTCAAATCGCCCAGTACGGGAAGAACGAGCAGAAACCGTCGCCATTCGTGCTTGTCCTCAGTCCAACTCGCGAACTGGCTCAACAAATCGAGGGAGAAGTGCAGAAGTACAGCTACAATGGATACCGTAGCGTCTGCCTCTACGGTGGTGGCTCCAGAAGCGAACAGGTCGCTGCGTGCAAAGGAGGCGTGGAGATTGGTATGTTGTCAAGTTTCTTCCAAATTTAATTAACCCGATTTGTTTCAGTAATTGCCACTCCGGGTCGCCTGACGGATCTGTCCAACGACGGAGTCATCTCGCTCGCTTCGGTCACGTATGTGGTTCTCGACGAAGCCGATCGCATGCTCGACATGGGATTCGAAGCCGCCATCCGCAGAATTCTTTTCGAAATCCGCCCCGACCGTCTCGTCGCTCTCACCAGTGCCACGTGGCCAGAAGCTGTTCGCTCGCTCACCGATCGATACACCAAAGAAGCCATCATGGCCATCAACGGAACGCTCGACCTGACTTCGTGCAAGAGTGTCGTCCAGTACTTTGAATTCGTGCCTGCAGATGCCCGATTCGACCGTGTCTGCGAAATCGTCGAGTTTCTGACGAAGGCGCACGGCCAGAGCTTCAAAATGATCATCTTCGTCAGATCGAAGATCATGGCCGACCATCTGTCTTCGGACTTCTGCATGAAGGGCATCAACTCGCAAGGACTTCACGGAGGAAGATCACAATCCGACAGAGAGCTCTCGCTAAAGATGCTGCGCACCGGAGAGGTTCAGATCCTCGTTGCCACTGATCTTGCCAGCAGAGGAATCGACGTTCCTGATATCACGTGAGTCAATCCAACAGTTTTCATGGAATCCTCTGTTGTTTTCAGTCACGTCCTCAACTACGACTTCCCGATGGACATCGAGGAGTACGTGCATCGTGTCGGTCGTACCGGAAGAGCCGGCCGCAAGGGTGAAGCCATGAGCTTCCTCTGGTGGAACGACCGCTCCAACTTCCAAGGACTCATCTCGATTCTCGAGAAGAGCGGACAAGACGTGCCGGAGCAACTGCGTCGAGACTGCGACCGTTACCAGCAAAAGTGTGCGGCGGGCCGCGACGGACCACGCCCCAGCTTCCGAAACCGCAACAACAAGGACTCGAACTTCCAGTCGTCCTACTAAATCTTTCCCATCTTGTCTTCATTCCCCGCACGTTTACAAGCATGTATCCTCTTGTGGCTGGCCATTTTTACCCCTGCTTTATCTATACCATGCCCCCCAAGTTGTTTTATATAGGTTTCTTTAGATAGTTTTTTTCTTTTTTCTAGGTTCTTGTTTTGTTAATATGTCTTTTCTTTCATTTTAAAGTAAAGTCTATACAAAAAATATTAAAATTCTATAGCGTGACCCGACCTCCCCTAGATTCTTATCAGTTGTCATCATCGGTTAGTCTAGGGAATTTCAAATCATTACGAGCTTGTCTTCTACTCGAAACGAACAACTCCAACAGTAAGCCCCTCTTATCAGTTCATCATATCATCCGTTTCACAGCCGTAATGACTCATTTGAACTACGAGACCCGGATGCCTCTCGGCACCGCCGTCATCGATCAGTTCCTCGGACTCCGCCCCCATCCGACCAAAGTCCAAGCGACCTACGTCTGGATCGACGGAACTGGCGAGCAACTTCGCTCCAAGACCCGCACCTTCGACCGTGCGCCGAAACGCATCGAGGACTATCCGATCTGGAATTATGACGGATCTTCGACTGGACAGGCCAAGGGACGCGACTCGGATCGATACTTGCGACCGGTCGCCGCGTACCCCGATCCGTTCCTGGGAGGCGGGAATAAGTTGGTCATGTGCGACACGTTGGACCACGAAATGCAACCGACTGGTAAGAAGAATTGGAGAAAAAGAGCACAATTGAGCTCAAAATGGGTCAGAAGGAGCTAAACGACGCGCCACGTCATCAGAAAACCATAAATTTTACTGAAAATTAGGTCAAAATCTGTTCAAAATGCTCTATTTTTGCTGAAATTTTGTCTAAACATTGTCGTGGCGCTTCTGAATTCCAATCGTGTGCTCCATTGAGCTGGAAGAATTCTGGAGCTTCACGCCACTTGGAAACATCTAAAAAGCTGAAAAATCTTGAAAATTCGGCTTTTTTTGGTGAAAATTGGGTCAAAATCTGTTCAAAATGCTCTATTCTTGCTGAAATTTGTTCAAAACATTGACGTGGCGCTTCTGAATCCCACGTGAAGAGCCCATCTGAATCTTTCCTTTTTCAGCCACGAACCACCGTCAAGTGTGTGCCGAGATCATGTCGGAAATCCGTGAGACCCGTCCGTGGTTCGGAATGGAACAGGAATACCTGATTGTCGACCGTGACGAGCATCCCCTCGGCTGGCCGAAACACGGATTCCCGGCCCCGCAGGGCAAGTATTACTGTAGTGTTGGAGCGGACCGCGCATTCGGACGAGAAGTCGTCGAGACGCACTACAGGGCCTGTCTCCACGCCGGACTCAACATCTTCGGAACCAACGCCGAGGTCACTCCGGGACAGTGGGAGTTTCAGATTGGCACGTGTGAAGGCATTGATATGGGGGATCAGTTGTGGATGTCGAGATATATTCTGCACAGGTAAATGGGTCTCGCAACGAAGAAGAAACCAAGGAGGACTTGCAGAGTCGCCGAGCAGTTTGGAGTGTGCGTCTCGCTGGATCCCAAGCCGAAAGTGACGATGGGCGACTGGAACGGCGCGGGATGCCACACGAACTTTTCGACGGCCGAGATGCGTGCTCCCGGAGGCATTGCAGCCATCGAAGCGGCGATGGACGGACTGAAACGGACGCATCTGGAGGCGATGAAGGTGTACGATCCGCACGGAGGACAGGACAACCTGCGTCGTCTGACGGGCCGTCACGAGACCTCTTCGGCCGACAAGTTCTCGTGGGGAGTCGCAAATCGCGGATGCTCGATCCGCATTCCGAGACAAGTGGCCGCCGAGAAGAAGGGATATCTGGAGGATCGGCGTCCGTCGTCGAACTGCGATCCGTACCAGGTGACTGCGATGATCGCGCAGAGCATCTTGCTCTGATTCTCCTCTGTCAAGAAAGGGTCTAGTTCTTCATAAGGTACTGGTTGATTGATTGATTGATTGGTTTTTTATTGAATGAAGATTGAAAGAAGGTATTGATTGATTGATTGATTGATTAGATTACTGTACATTAGAATCTCTAAAATCCACCACGAGACCATTGAGGACGAGTTGTTTCTGAAACAAACATTTCATAAGTGTGGAAACTCTGAAAGATACCAGTTATACAAGGCATGCGGTTAGAAGAAGTGTGAGAAGTGAGAACATGGCAGTTGAGGTGGATTTTGTGGTTGCTGAAGGGATAGGTTTTGAGATACTGATCACTTTATCCGTTGAGTGCTTTTCGATAGGGTGACTGGGTCAATTGATGAATATCTGGGTTCGTTTGGGAGATGGTAAAAAGTTGTCAACTAATAAAATGACCAGGCGGGCGGCTACGGCTCACGCCGTCTCCCCGCCTGGTTTTCCGCCTTCGGCGGTTCAAACCGTCGCCTTCGGCTCCGTTTCTTCACGTTGAAAAGCGCGAAATTCAAAATTGAACGTGGCCGAAATAGGCGTTTTTAGAAATGAACACGGGAAAAAGGGCCTAAAATGCCTAGTTTGCGCTCTTGACCTGTTCACAAAATAAGGATCCCTTATCAAATTCTCGTGCACCGTGCGGGGAGAATTCCTGACTTCCCTGCGAAAGAACGACAGACTTACGAACAAACATACACACAGAATTTGTCGTTTAATAATAGTAAAGATAAAGATTATCATGCATTTAGCTATCTTTTCTTAGTTTATCACTTTTTCCTAGGGCTTATGGTTTAGGAGATATCGGTCGATTTTTGAGGCATGGATCCCCAGTAGACAACTCAATCGATATATGGGTTACTTTTGGAGATGGTGCAAAGTTGTCAATTGATAAAGTGATTATCATGCATTTATCTATTTTTTGTTAGTTGATCACTTTTTTCTAGGGCTTATGGTTCAAGAGTTATCAATCGATTTTTCGAGCTTGGACTCCCAGCTAACAAATCAATCGATATCTGGGTTACTGTAGGAGATGGTGAGAAGTTGTCAATTGATAAAATGATTATCATGCATTCAGCTATCTTTTGTTAGTTGGTCACTTTTCCCTATCATGCACTGTTCCCGAGATAACTCACTTTGAACAGTTGTCGTGGTACTTGGAGCCTCACTCGGAGCGGCACTGGAAGGAGCCTTCGTCGGCGCATCCGGATTATCGATCCAATCAGCAATGAACAAGTTCAGCTCGTACTGTGTTCCGTTTCTACTCGATCCCCACACCAACTTCTTTCCGTCGTAACTCTGCATGGCGAACGAGTTGAACTGATTCTCGCCGTAAGTTATCTGTTCCAATCCGGTGCCGTCGTCGTTGATCATGAACAGACTGAATGCTCCGAATCCGTTCGCCGCCGCGTTGTAATTGCTGCTGAAGATGATCCTCTTGTTGTCGCTGAGCATGTACGGAGCCCAGTTGGCCTCGGTCAGATTCGTGATCTGTCGCATGTTCTTGCCGTCAATGTCCACAATGAACAGCTCCATGGCGATGGGCTCGACGAGGTTGTACGTCAGCAGTTTCTTGTACTTGGCAATCTCTTCTGGAGTCTTGGGTCTGCTGGCACGGAAGATGAGACGTTTGCCGTCTGGAGTGAAGAAAGAGCCGCCGTCATAGCCAAGAACATCGGTGATCTGGATGACGTTCGAGCCATCAGAGTTCATGATGTAAAGCTCGAGATCGCCGGATCGGATGGAGGTGAACGCGATTTTCGATCCGTCGGGGGAGACAACACCTTCCGCGTCGTAACCGGCAGAGTTGGTGAGACGTTGGACAAAGTTTCCGTATTGGTCGACCTGCAAGTGTGCTCTATTGAGAATGTGATGGAAGTGCGCTCTATGGAGAGTCAACGCGCCCTACTGAAAACAAATAGGTTCTCGTATCATAATGGAAGTATGCTTCATTGCAAATAGTTTGCAAATGAGCCCTACGGCGAACAAGTTTCGCATTTAGCATTTGCGTTAGGAAGCGTAACGTAAATCCGCTCCACTGAGAATAAGCTTTCATTCATTTCACTTGGAAATGCGCTCTATTGAGAATGCCGTAAAACCTCTATTAGAAGGGCACCCAATAGTTTAACTTTGAGCTTTTCTATCTCAAAAACTACGAGAGTTATCAAAAAGTTGTCAACTGCAAAGTTGTAGACGAAGATTAGAACTACAACTTTGCAGTTGACAACTTTTTGATAACTCTTCTAGTTTTTGAGATAGTGAAGCTCAAAGACAAACTATTGGGTGCCCTTCTAATAGAGGTTTTACGGTATGCTCAATTGCCCCCCTTTTCTCACCTTGAAAATATCATAATCATCGAAAATGTCCCATGTATAACTCGTATTGCACAACTGCTTCAACTCATCTGTCTGCGGATTCGCACACTTTTTCTGTGGACAAGTCTTGGTGACGTCTGTTTGATTCTGAATCCCCAACTTCAATTTCAGATTCATCCCCCATTGAACCCACGTCAATCTTAACATTCCACCAGTTTCCAGCATACAATCTGTGATTGTTATCAGCTTCCTTGAAGAAATACGAACAAGTCGTTCCTCCCAACCCTGTACTGATCCTTCGCAACGTCTGCAGTCTTGGATCGATATTCAGATCCAACTCGTAGATCTGATCACAATCGGTACCGTATCCAGTGGCTTGTAGGGTCAGTTTGGAGTTGTCGAAACTGAAGTATCCCTCTGCGTTCATGCCTCCGAAAGTCAGCTGCTTCACGTTAGCCAAGTGCTTCTCACCATCGAAATGGATCACATTGTCGTATGGGCTCGTTTCGAGGTCTTGCCAGCGACCGGAGAACTGGAAAGTTTCAGAAATCGATCGATATCTGGGTTACTGTTGGAGATGGTCAAACGTTGTCAACTAAGAAAATGTTCCTTCTACTTTTTTCTACAACTTTTTAGTTGAACACTTTTTCTATCTCTTTCACCCAATGAGATATCCTTGATTCAATAGAACTCACCTCCTTCTCGATTTCCTCCTCGAAAACTCGATTCGTCCGGATCCTCTCAGCCTTCCACTCATCCGCCACCACCACTCCAGCCACCAAAAAGAGCACAGCGACTCCTCTGAGCATTTTGCGAAAAACTGGCGAATTCCAAGACAGGGGGCCTCTTAAAAACCATTGAACATGCAGAGTTTTACAATTTGTAAGCGGATTAGAGCAGAGCTTTTCTAGAAACAAGACACACACATCAGAAGATGGAAAAGTGATGGAGAAGAAGAAGAAGACGGACTGCTCCGTTTGTTTTCTTATTGATTTCCAGATGGACCCTGATAAGATAAGATAACAACTTGATAAGAGACGCAGACATATCTGATCTGTCCCATGTGTTTTGTTGTTCTCCCCCTTGAGTGTTCTGTTATCACTTTCTCTCGTCTCTTCAAAGTTTTTTTTTCTTATCAGTGACTCCTCTCTTATCAGTTGGAAAGGTGTTAGGAAAAGATAAACATTGAGATCAGATCAGATGGTGCAATACTGATGGGGGCACAAATGAGTGGAGGTGTAGTTTGTACGGGAACTTGCTGAGTCGCCGTGAATTATAGCTGTTGGGAGAGGTGATACGTAGGCATCGGAAGCGATTAATGCTCCTGGATTCTGAATCCATCGAGCCGGTGATTCATCAGACTGTGCACAAGTTGCGTACTATTCTCTAGTCGTGTCTAGCCACTTGCAAATGTCAAAAACTTAATCCGCTAACCCTATTAGCACCATCCCTATAATCAAACATTCATTTACCTGGTCGAGTTGTTTTCCATCCCCTACATATTTACAGTTAGAAAGGGCACAAAAAACAGTTCATAAAAAGAAATAGTGAAGACCATATGAATTCATAATTCTAAGATTTCAGGGTTCAGAATCCGTCGAACTGGACCGAAATGGTTCCACAAGTATGTGAAACTATTTCCTAGTCATGCCGAGCCATTTTCCCATTTGCAACTGTCAAAAACCTGATGTGATAACCCTATTAACAGCAAAATCCTATTTGAACCGGCTATTCAAATTGACATGACGGACAACGACTGGATCGTTATTCAAACAAAGGGTAGCCAGCTGCACAGATCGCATCGATCGCATGAGTAGAATTGTCCAAAAGAAGGGTTTTCTTATTGTGTTTGTCATTTGCTCTCAAACCTCTGAAAAAATGTCTGAAATAGTTAACAGAGTAAGTTTTTAATTTTAAATTTCAGTTTCGTAGTGGGAACTTTCAGAATCCCTTTGCCAAGCAATGTTTTCAAACGGCCATCATTGTCAGAACCATACTGGAACGTATTTCTTTTGATCCTGTGGAATCATTAGAACTCAGAGTCAGTTTCTTTCCTTCTCCGTATTCAATTTCTTTTCAACTTCAGCTCATCAACAAAACGTTCAATTTGGAATATCTTCACCGAATACGAAGAACCCATCAATCTGTTCGTTTGTGTTTCGTCGACAGTTATTATGAAACACGAGAACCTGGCGCCAGGTTACTCAATAAGCTGGAAGTGAACTATCATCTGATTCTCACGACCCAAGCGGCCTTGTATTTCAAGTTCTTGACATCGATTATCGGCGTTCGGATCACCTCTTTGATTGTACAGCGAGCTCGTGAAATTAAGTGCGGTGTTGAGAAGACACAGTTTCATGAGGATGTCTTGGAGCTGATCAGAACACGTAAGTAGATTGTGTGACATGTCGGATTGCCGGAGTCGTGATCCGCAAACGACTCGAGACCTGGTTCATTCGAAAGAAAATCATCGACTTCGCGTAGTGAACAGCTACAGCCCAGCCCAGAATCTGGTCTGTCTTCTGAGTTCCTCGTTTCCCCTTTCATAAGTCGTCGACTTCCTATAGACTAGGCTTTAACAAACTGGGCTCACATTTCGCCAAGAAGTCCATATTTTGACATTTCCGTGCTAATGTACTGTCTGAGACTCGGCGGGCTCCGTCAGCCAAAATAAGGACTTCTTGGCAAAATTTCACAATGAGAAGTCGACAATTCTCTTCCGAATAAACCATATTCCGAGTCATTTTGCGGCCTAACATGTGAGTTCAGAAAACATAAAGAAGTTGACGGGAATGGAAGATATATGCGTTTTGGGCTGTGAGGAATGTGCAAGACATGCAGTAGGGTGCAAGGAGTACGGGCCACTACAGTTGAGAGTTTTGATGAAGGCGTTCGAGGAACCGCATCATTTTGAAAAGTTACTCGTTTCTGAAGCGTGAGTTAGGACAGAAACTATTACATTCCTCCAGTTATTCCAGATTACTTCACAGAATCGCAGATGAGGCTGCCAAATACCCAAAATGTATGGATTACGTACAATCTGTCATCACTAATAATATAACCTGCAATCATTTATGTATCGAACTCAACGAATTTCCGATATATCCGCATTCCAACTACCCGTTAATCGAAGCTCATTGGCCAGCAGAACCAATTCCACGAGAAATCATCGAGGAGATGTGCAGGGTTTGGAAGCCAAAAGCGATCGGAATTTGTCTGAAAAACCAGGACAGTCTATTGGATTCTCCACCTGAATGGCCACTCAAAAAACGTTTCAAAGAGTTTCATTTTGACGGCTCGTTTCGGGATGATCAGGAAATCAGTGGCATGGTGTTTGAGTTCCTGGAAATTGACTTGCGGGGAGCTGAACTGGCTTGCGTTGAGCTCTTTCGTGGTTCGAAAAGTTCTAGTTATAACAACTTGATTGGAAATGCACAGAGACTGTTCCCGACAAGAAGAGTTGTCATCCAGAATCATTGGAAAATGACGCATTACGATAAGAGACAATTCAACTCGACAACATTCATGAATCTAGTGGAAACTGCTTGGAAAGACACACTTTGGGAGAATTCCGTGTTGACCGTCGGATTCTTTCCCAATCCAGATTACAACATTGGTTATCAAGTACCTGACAGCTTTGTCTTCAAGGATCGGAACATTACTTGTACTCTGCTGCCAGCCATGAACCGTTGGGTTCTCAAGACTTTGTTACGTTGGCCGGAACGCAAATTTCGGTTTGATCATCACAGTGTCAAAACATGGCAACTAACTGATAAGAAAGGCAATCGAGTGATAAATTTGGAAGTTTTCATGGAAGATCCGGATCTCAACTGATAAAGGAGATGCTTTGCAAATAGTGGTCGTTTTCTAATTCAATTTTCGCATATTCAATTTAATAAATGATAATTTAATAAAAAATAAAAATAAAATCTGATTTCGTATTTTGTTCCGGACACTTCGGTCATCGTGCAAGGTATCTCGCAGTGAACATTACAAAAGATTATCATTTTCCAGTTAATGTTCACTGTTTTAAAACTCTACCGACTGTTTACGAATCAACTAACTATCATCGTTGCATCTCAAAACTGTCGCCCACAATATCTCGCAGCGAAAACTACAGTGAGACTTGCATGTTTCAGTGATTTCGGGTTGTTTTCAATTATATTACTGTCAGAAAATGCGAAAAATGAACGTCTTACCGTAGTTTTCGCTGCGAGATGTCGTGAGCGCCAATTTCACTAACTTTTCAACTCTCCTATATTCATTCAGATTTCCGACGTTTTCATCACGTCCAAGGACCGAGACTATATTAACAGCATCACCGTCACGCTGTCATCTGGATCACGAATGCTGCTGACAATCACGTCGATTGGAAACGAGAACGCCAATTTGTCCATTGGCCAGAGGTCTACGTGGCGGCGAGGTGTACAGAAAGAGATCGTAATTTGAGGACTTGAATGTTTATTGTGAAAAAGAGAATAAATACATAAAACATGAATAAACAGATAAAAGAACCAATTTAATCAATATTATCAGTAGTGGCGGCGAGTTGTTCAGTTATCATCATCCACAATGTACTGCTGGTCGAATTCAAAATAGTATTGCTGGTCGAGTTCGAAAATGTACGGCTGCTCTTGTTCCATAATGTACAGTTGGTCGAATTGTTGTTCGACTTCCTCCGGAGCTTCTGCTTGGTGCTCGTCGTCGTCCAAAAAGAAGTTTTTGAATTCTTGGGGAAGATCCAATGGATTCTGCTGGGCATGGGCGGCGACGTACTCTGGATCGTAAAAAGGATTCGGGATCAATTCGACTACGTTCGGGGCGGCTGGAGCGAAGGCTCCGTGGACGGGATCCATGAGATCGGCGAAGAAATGTCTTCCTTCCGCGTAAAAGTTGTGAATGTCGCGGGCGATGGCGTCGAGCATCTCCTGGTTTGGTTGGACGGGAGCGGACATGTTAGGGTAGAGAGAATATATCAGAATGTCTAGAGAATGAATTCTAGGTAGGGGTGGGGCCCTTTCCATACGCGGGTGACATTGTTTCCCACAGGTAGAAATTGTAAGGTACGCGCACCTGTGCGAAGCGGCAACTAGAGGCGGATCCACGTGATGATACGTCAGACAGTTGAGTGACACAGTTGTCAGCTTGTTGTGACAGCTGACAATAGCTTACGATATGCTACAATGACGATAAGCTCTACTGGAAAATAAGAAAATGAAATTTAATAAATTTTCAGAGTTCGTCTCCGCTGGATACTGTACCCACTGGCCTGGAGGACAAGCTGCCGGCGGCCGATCGTTCCGATTCATTCCGTTCCCAGTGACACAGTTCAGAGCTGAACTCGCGGCTGTTGAGGAGGCCTTGAAGCAGGTCAGTGACCTAATTGTCTACAGTTACTGAGTAAATATGGTTCAGGCAGTCGACGAGAACATCCAGCAACTCACTGTCGTCACTTCCTCTGCACACTTTATGAATGGATGGCGGAGTCGATGGGTGACATCTTCAGAAGAGAGAAAAGCGTATTCGGGAAAGATCTTCTTCGAGAGAATCTGTGATTTGTGTGTCAGATTGAAGGATGTGCACTTCCGATTGCAAGAGATGGATCCAGAGTCGGAAACTGGAAAAGAGCTCGAGAAACGATGCGCGCAGGGTCTCTCGTATGCTCTCGTTGGTAAGGATCGGTCAGAGTACGAACTGGAGCTGGAGGATCTGGTGACCGAGAAGTAGTACCGACAGGAAGGGTAAGCAACAATTCAGAATATGACTTCAATAACCCATTATTTATTTCATAATCCCTGTAGTTCGTCTCTTCAAAACCGGCACAGAATTCAATGCGGGATACGTGTGGGAAGGTGACGAGACGCCCGTCAGTTGTTGCGGAACCCCCGGAGCTCTGATTCGATTACTGGAAGAAGCCGTCGGTCGGAACGAATCTGCGATTGTGATCAGGGCCGATTCGGCGAAACTTGTTAAGAATTTCGAAGCAAGGATGGAGGTGAGTAGTCGTATTACACATTCTTTCAACCACAACACCTCATTTTCCAGGTCTGGCGCCGGAACGGATGGCGAAACTCGCAGCACAAACGTGTCGCCAAGTCGGTCGAATAAGAGAAGGCGTGGAAGTTGAAACAGAAGATTCACGTGATCTGGGAGTTCATGGAGACGCCCGACGAGGATGACCGAAGGGAAAATGCACGGATTCCGGTGTACATTAGGCCATAATTCACTTCTTTTTTCTCGAGTTGTTGTTGTTTATAATCTGTTGATACTTAGGAATTTCTTTTGCGAGTAAAGTAATGATTGTGATAGGAACCTGGTCACTGACCTATATTTTCCCATTCTAACTCCTGTCCCACTTGTTTTTATTTCAGTTCACTTTCCTTTTTAAGTCTAGAATTCCCGTCAAACAGGTGGGTTCATCGTTCGATGAGACACCATCAAATCGAAAATCTCGTCCAAATTGGTTCTGAAAGAAGAAAATTCAGAATACTAGTTCAGAATACTTTGCCCATTGGGTTGCCCAGATGCACCAGAATTCTGTGCCCGACATTCCAGAAGTTGCACACTGATTCCCGAAGCCAATTCCCTCACGACGCCAAGACTGTTTATGAAAAACAAAGTGTTATCGTGTGATAACTTGATTTCTGTGTACCTCTAGATCCTATCTATGCTTATCAGTAACGCATGTTTTCACATGGAAACCGAGAAACTGATAGCGTGAGGAGAGAGTTTCGCGCAGCTTATTCAGGTTTTTCTAGCTCTTTCCGATCCGTTTCCCCTAATTTCAACCAATCTAATTACTTTTATTATAGTCATAATCATACCTTATCTTTTTTTATGATTATTATTACAGCTCTATTCCTGTAAATATCGATTTTAGTGTGGGCGGAGTCTTCGTCGGCTCTTCTTTGTTCTTGAGGGAGACGCGACGCGTACTGTTCGGAGGCGGGGCCTACTGGAACGCTTCCTATGCGTAGGAGACCAGGTATACTCATTCTGGACCATACCTCCAGTCGCATCACTCTCGTGCTCTACGCTCCCGTCGACAATGGACGCTTGCCCGAAATCCAAGTTCTTCCCCCGAGACCGCCGGCTGTCTGTCCAGGAACAAGCGGACCTGGACGATCATGCCCGCAACATGTGGAAGTACATGAACGATAAGGTAGAGGAGGACAAGCTGACGGCCCTCCGAGAGGAGGTTCGTGTAGAGGAGAAAAAGTTCCGCCGAACCATGAGAAAGCAGAAGCGGGCGCTGAAGAAGGTCGCCCGAAAGGCATCTGCAGACTCGGGCTACTCCAGTGGTAGCTCCAGCAGTGCCGCCAACAGCCGACCGGTGTCCCAGGTCCCGGTTCCAGTGGGCCTCGTGCCCAACCCATTCTTCCAAGAACCCCCGACGACTTTGGCTTCTGCTCGAGTCTACTCTCCAACAGGCGTTCTACTAGTGCCCAACCCTTTTTTCGTCGGTCCCTCTCCGTCGACAAGCCCACCAGCTTCCTGCAAGCCAATCCAGCTCATCCGCAATCCATTCTATGACCCAACCTTCGCCTCCAAGATGTGCAAGTAACTCTGGATTCTTCAGCTTCTTCATATGGTTCAGCGTCCGGTCGTGCGTTCTCCACTTTCTTCGGTTCTTCATAAAAAATTTTCCAATGCTCCTGGTTCTCATGTGATTTTCTATAACTTGTATCTTTTCCTGTGAATATTATTTTTCTTTTTTTCTCAAAACTTCAATAAATATTCCAAATCTCAAACCTTTTTAGTTCTTTGACATGTTCCCCTATCTTCTGAATCCTGTATTCTGAACATCTTTCCCATCTTCTCAAGTCATTTCACCAAACGAGATGCCACTGGCTCCCACTTCGTTTCTCACACAATCGTCTGATTCTTCGTCCGGTCTTCCTTTTTCGATTCTTCCTAATAATTTTGCAACTCGTTTGATTCTCGTGTGAGCTTAAATACTATACCATTTTTCTGTATTTTTTGCTGTTGAAAGGGCATTTTAAGGATTGTCAATAAAACTAGGAATCTCAGTTCTGTTTTCTTTCTCGGGAGACACCGACCAAGATGCGTCAACAACTAGGATGGGCTCCTCGGCCACGAATAAGACAAGGATGGTCCGATGCCGGGTTCGGATGGTGGCCGCACTGGGCACGGATCGGGATCGGAGTGGACGTTGATAATGAGGATCCGGATTCCGGAGCACACCGACGTTGCCCATGAAGATCCGAGGATGCGCTCTTCCGAAAGTTGAGTTGCTTCTTTCTCAACAACAAACCGAAACAAAAATCCCAAAATTCCAAATTTCTATGAGATTACCTATTACAGTAGCGCTCAAAAGTTTGGCTCTGGTCGAGAAAAGAGGACCCTTGCGAAAAAAGAGGACCCAGGAGGACCCATGAAAAATTAAGAGGACCCTTAATAGCAAAAAGGGACCCAAAAACTGCACCTATAATCAAACATTCATTCACCTGGTCGAGTTGTTTTCCATGCAATACATATTTACAATTAGAAAGGGCGCAGAAAAATGCAAAAAGTTAGAAGAATACACAATCATGACACAAGAAAAGAAATTGTTAGTAGGCGGGCGTGATCCGACTGAACTCCTGAATCATCGCCTGATACTTTTGTATGAATCCGAGCGATTTGAAGCGGAGACCGAGGGCGGCGCGTTCGTAGAACTTGCTGACGTACGGCTCGATCCAGCGAAGCACGACTCGGTAGATGAACAGGTAGAGAAGAGCCGATGAGACGGAGAGACGACGTTGGAGACGGACGAAGACACAGGATTGGAGGATGAGTGATTTGGTGACGGGAGAGCCGCGGACAAAGTGCATCAGGGCGGTCTCGATGGCGACGAGAGTGCCAGATTTGGAGCAGCCGTCGATGCATTGCACGATTGTCGGAGTGGAGAGTTGGCGGGCCCTGAAACAGGAGACTGTTGAGAAATTCTGAAGGATACACTCACTTCCTCAAGACTCGGAACGGCCAGTAGACATCTCCCAAGTACTGCCAATCCCACTGCCAGTGCTCCACCATAAGCTCATCGTCATCATCTTCGAATCCACCGATCTTTTGCACCTTCAGCTTGGTGATGGTGAATAGCGGATCGGCCTTCGAGTCGACACTGACACACGTGACACGGAACACGCCAAACTCCAGGGTCTGCTTCTCGGCGCGCGGCCAGTAATACGGACAGTGATTGCGATTCGCCGCGTCCAGAGGGCCCAGGGTTGCAGAGTCGACGGCCGAGTTGAGCATCACGATGAACTTGCTTTTCTCCTGGAACACCATCCGCCAGAAGTCCTCTTGAGTGTTTTGAAGCGGGGCTTGGGCGCAAATGAACGTGTTGAGCAGGGGACCGCCCTTCACATAGTTGGCATGGATGAAGTCAGTGGTGCCGCTGGAAAAAGTAGGTCATTCGATTAGCAGCTCCACCTAATCACTCACTAAGTCTGCTGTTGCTGCTGGGCTCCTCCCTCGAACTCGTGTTCCCCACTGAACATCCCATTCATCAGCGCATCCCGGTCATCCAGCCTTCCCAATCCATCTTCCAGCTTCACCCTCGTGTAGTCCGCACATGGAACCATCTTGCTGCGCGCCTTCGTCAGGTAGTTCGCATTGAACGCCACCTGTCCGATCTCCTCGTCGGTCAACTCGTTGCTCACGAACATTCGCTCGAGACGGTTGTACTCGAGCACGAATTCCGTCAGATGACAGCTGAACTTGCCGGGCTCGACGAGCAGCGACCACGTCACCTTGTTGGCCATTTCGTCCGAGAACTTTGCGATGCGCGCCGCCACCATCGACACGTGTTCCGTGTTCATCTGACCCCAATTGCACAGCGGATCCGACAGTTTGTCCTTATAGAACTCGGCGGCGGCCCTCTGCAGAACAGAACTGCAGTCGGTCATCGAGGGCACGAGCCGGTCGCGGAGCCATCCGGCCATCGAGCTTCCGTATCTGTAGACGAGCTCTTCGTGGTCGATCGTCGGGTACTCCTTGGCGTTCATGAGCTTTTCAACGAGCAGAATTCGGGTCTGCTCGTCGCACAGAATCCCATCGACACGGAACAGCTTCTGCGCGATGAACGTCTGCAGCTCCTCCAACTCGTGCTGCTCGACCCGATCCATCAGCTTCTCCTCCTCCGATTTCCCCTTTCCAAACCATCCGCTCTTTTTTTCGGGCTGAAAAATCAATATCACTGGGGGGTTTTGTGATTATTCAAGCTGACAGCTCTGGGCGTCAAGTGTCCTTTGCGTCGATTCGCTGAATGCACCCATTTCTCGTTGATGACCGCATCTTTGAACTCGATGCTGCCCGAACGAGACAGGTTTGAGATTGGAAGAAGGTGTGCGTCGGAGGTGTCCATTCTGAAGTGAGGATTTGTTGGAAAATGTTTGAGATACGTTGTGAAAACAATAAAAACTGCAAAAAATTGCCGAAAATTAACGAAAAACCGAGAAAAATCACCAAAAGATCAAGGGAACAATGAAAAAATGTAGGTTGAACTTTCAAATTTGAAGTTTTCCCGCTCGTTTTTAAGTTCCGTGCGAGACCTGTGAACGAAACAGGGCGTGCGTCTTTGGGATACTGTAGATTTTACCACAACTTTTTGATAATGAAAATCCAGTTTTTCAAGGTTTCCGGAGTATTTTTAGAAGGAAAATTGATAAAACAAAAGCTTATAAGTTTATTATAAGTCATGTATTCAAAAATTAAACCGAAAAACAAAAATTAAACCCTATAAAACTCAACATGCAACAAGAAAGTTAAAATAATTTAAAAATCAATCTTTGGTCCACCGCCCATCTTGCTCACAATCATTTTGGAGCATTTGAATTTTTGATTATGCTCATTCGGAGTCTCCAGCTGCTCTCCGAGTTGCTCTTCTGCTCTTTTCACGTCTTCCAGCTCAATTTCGATGGATTTTCTGGCAAAGTTCAGGAATTCGACAATGTTTTTTCTGAAAAACCGTTATTTTTTCAATTCAAAAGAATAATACTCTCACTTTTCAACAAGAACACACGCATTCGGTCCTGCATCAAAAGTGTACGCCGCCCGTGTCTCCGACTCGTTGAACTCATGAACCACTTCGATCAGATGCCACGAAGCGTCGTTCAGATACCGAATCGGCGGAAACGAATCGAGACAGACGGCGTGGAACTGATTACTGTCCTCCATGGTGAGCTTTGCGAGTTTCGGGAAATCACGGGATTCATAGGCGGCACGGACGGCTTCGATCCGACGAGGGACGACGTGACGGAGGCGATGTTGGAGGAGGGTCGAGGTGTCTCTGGAACGACGCATTCCTTCGCTCGAGCCGATTTTCTTGCGTTGATCGTTGAAGACAAGGATGACACAGTAGAGCGAGTCCCAGTTCGAAGTGTCGACTCTCTGCAAAAAAGGCTTAAATGCGCCTGTCATCGCCAATTCCCTACCACTGCCACCGAATCCGCTCCATCGTCTCTCTCGCCTTTTCTCCAGTGAACAAGTCCTGGAAACATGCTGCGACACGCACTTCCCGATCCCATTCTCGCCATTCGATTCGCCGTCGTCTCGTCGAGATTTAGAAGCTTCTTGAATCCCATCGCCATCGCTCCGAAGCCCGCCGCCGACGAGGCGAGACCCGCGGCGACCGGGAAGTTGGTGGTGGACACCACGTGGAAGAAGTGATCGGGCGGAACGTCTTCTTTCCGCTTCCGCATCAGCCGTGCCGCTTCCGCAAAGATGCCCGCGTATCGCTTGTTGAGCACCTTCAAGGGCTCTTCGTTGATCGTCACCGTGCTCGTTCCGACGCCTTCGTGCATCTGAATCGTTGTTGTCGCCGTCAGCTCGTCGACGGTTAGGGAGATGGAGTCGTTGAGCGGAAGGATCAGGTCTTCGTCGCGTTTTCCCCAGTATTTGATGAGGGCGATGTTCATCGGCACTTGGACGGTTACTTCACGCATTCTAAAAATGGGGGATTTCGATAGGGCGCACTTGCAGAACGGGGAGAAGATAAATACAGAAAACGACGAGAAGACATGGAGAACAAATAGTTTTCAAGATCACTGAAAATTTTAAATTTTATAAATATTCATATTTAGGTTGAAGAATCACTAAAATCTAATTAAAAATAAGGAAGAAAAGCCGGGGAAAAG
This sequence comes from Caenorhabditis becei, assembly GCA_900536315.3. Classification (NCBI taxonomy): domain Eukaryota; kingdom Metazoa; phylum Nematoda; class Chromadorea; order Rhabditida; family Rhabditidae; genus Caenorhabditis; species Caenorhabditis becei. The sequence goes on from LR539183.1 coordinate 190,184, forward strand.
GGTAAAACGTTGGGTGGAAATACGGGGATTATGCTATACACGTAGACAGCAAGAAGACGAGAGAGACGCAGAGAAAGAGAGGTTAGCTGAAGGACTAGAAGTAGGAGAGAAGAAAGGGTTAAGTGATAACTGATAAGAGTTATTCCTCGTCCATCGAGGTTCTTCTGAGGACTGGCACCGGGAATCCGTGTTTCGAATCCTTCGCCGGCCACTCGTACGTCTTGTTGATGAGCTCGTCGTACTCGACACTGTACAGGTTTTGACGAATGAACATTTCCTGCAAATTGCATCATTTTCCCAATACTGCAAGTGCGCTCCAACTCACCATGTCTTCGGGTTTCGGGTGCAACGTGGCAAGGTCGTGTCTGTAGCAGTACTCGCCGACTTCGACGGCGATCTTGACGGACAGCTCTCGGATGTCTTTCAGACGGGGGTAGACTCGGGAATAAGTGTTCAGCGACTTCTCGGAGACGGCCTCAGCGACCATACGGGCGGCCAGAAGGAACAACTTGTCAGGGATGTTCTTGATGCAGAATAGCACGGCACCAAGGGCGACTCCCGGGAAGATGTAGGCGTTGTTGCCCTGTCCCGGCTTGAACAGCTTTCCGTTGAGCTCAACGTTCTCGAATGGAGAGCCAGAAGCGAAGAGGACGGCGCCCTGGAAATGGATTTTTTTTTCGTGGCGAGACCCAAAAACTCACATTAGTGCATCTATAAGCCGTCTCCGCAGTGCATTCGGCTTTACTCGTCGGGTTCGACAGCGCAAAGATAATGGGACGGGGATTGATCGCAGCCATCTCCTTGATGATCTCCTCGGTGAATGCTCCGGCGACAGTGGATGCTCCGATGAGTGCTCCTGGTTTGACGGTTCGGACGACTTCGAGAAGGTTCTTGGTGTCGGGGAGGTCCTTGGCGAACTTGACGTGTCTCTCTCCGAGACTCTTGGCACGCGATTTGGTGATCAGACCGTCGATGTCGACCATGAAGATCCGTCCGCAGGCCTGTTCCTCGGTGAGTCCCTCGTCCATCATTTGTCTCACACACATCTCCGCAACTCCTGTCGCTGCTCCACCGGCTCCCAGGAACACAATCTTTTCCTGCGACAGCTTCTTCTTCGTCACACGCGTCGAGGCCAACAATCCGGCGACGACGACAGCGGCGGTTCCCTGAATGTCGTCGTTGAACATGCAGTACTCTCCCTTGTATCTGTCCAGCAGACGGTAGGCATTCTGGTTTCCAAAGTCCTCGAACTGGATCAGCGTGTCTCTTCCGAATCGCTTCGTCGCCGCCTTCATGAAGTTATCCACCAACGTATCGTATTCCGGACCACGGACACGCTTTCTGCGGAGTCCCGTGTAGAACGGATCATTGAGCAGCTCGTTGTTATCAGTTCCGACGTCGAGAATCACCGGAAGACACCATTCCGGACGGATTCCAGCCAACGCCACGTAGAGAGACAGCTTGCCGACTGGGATTCCGATTCCATAGGTTCCGAGATCTCCGAGTCCCAGAATACGCTCTCCGTCAGTCACAACGATAGCCTTCACAACCTCAGTGGGCCAGTTCGCCAAGATTTGATAGATCTTACTGATACTGTTATCATTGATAGTGATGTAGAGACCCTTGGGGTTGCGGTAGATGAATCCAAAGTGCTGGCAGGCCTGTCCGACGGTCGGGGTGTACACGATCGGCATAAGCTCCTTCACATTGTCGCACAGCACTCTATAGTACAACTTCTCGTTTCTGTCCTGCAACGAGTCCAGCTGAATGTACTTGGCCAGGTTGTCGGGCTGCTGGCGGAGCTTCGTCATGATTCTGTACGCCTGCTGCTCCTCGGTCATGAATGCGGGCGGGAGAAGTCCGTGGATTCCGAGATACTGACGTTCGTGGAGAGAAAAGGCCATTCCCTTGTTGAGCCCGGGGGCTTTGAGCAGGTCGATTCCACGTTTCGACGGGGTCACTCGTTCCGGGCGGTACAGTTTGTGGAGCGCCAGTTGCTTAGGGTCCGACAGGTCCGGCTCGTTTTTTTCAGAGCATAGGGCAGTGGTCGAGATGCGGCGAATGCTGGAAATTAGGTTTTTGGAAAAAAACGTTTTTTTTTAATTTGCTGCCTCTGGGTCTCGCCACGAAAATCTAAAAAATGAATTCCGGGGGTTCAGGTGTTTTTCTCTGAAAACCTGTGGAAACTGCTGGAATTTGATGAAAAATCATTGAAATCATGTATTCTTTGTCTAGAAGCTATTTTTCAGGCTATCACGAATTTCGTGGTGAGACTCATAAAGTTTTGCCCGTTTTTCAGTTCTAAGAAATCGATTTTCTGAAAGTTCTCACCTCGCTGCTGGCGAAAGTCGGCTCAACATTCTCGCTGCTCTCCTTCGAGTGTTGGCTGCAAAATGACACAATTTCATTTCCGAAAATTTACCACGCAAACTGATAAGAAACATGTGATAAGACGGAGAGATTGGCGCCGAAGAGTCATTCCGGGCTTAGGCTTAGAAGCCCGAAAACGGAGAGAAACGGGCGGCGCCTCGTCTATCGATCCACGTATTCATCTCGGATGAAGAGACGAGAGAGTGTGAAACCGGAAGAGACGCAGATGAGGAAACGGGCGGAACGGAGGGAATTACGGGGTTGGAACGAGGAAATTTCTGGGAAAAATTGATAAAATAAGTGTTTGAGCTGGCTCAGAGCCGATATGAAAGAGAAAACAAGTGAAGAGGCAAGAGAGAAAGAGAGAAACTGAAAAGCGCGGTCTTTTTGAGTGAAAACTAGGCGAAAATGTTTACTTTTTTGTCAATTCAATTGTTTTGAGCGCGGGCGGCCTTGTATTGGGTGGATATAGTTCGTATTGTGATCTTTGCTGTTTTTTAAAGGAAAATTGAGAAAAAACATTATAAAACGAACAAAAACTCACTTTTTTACTGGAAAATTCGAAAATCCAATTTCTCCCATATTTTTCACAATTTAAAATTTTTTTCTCCGATTCTCCTCATCCGAACTCTCATTTTTCTTCCATTTTTCCGAAATCTTTCGAAAAACACAAAACAAAAGAGCAAAAAACCTGAACAGCTGCTTCGGAAACACGTGTGTGGCAGCAGGAAGAAGAAGAAGCAATGCATTTTGGAAGAAAACAAATGCGAGCGGATTCTGTGATCTTTGCGCTATTTCGAGAGGGTAATTTGATAAGGAATTGTCGGAAAAATGGAGAAAAATGAATTAGAAAGCGGTTTTTGGTCGGAAAAGGCCAGAAATCGATCAGAAACCGGGAAAAAGTGTGGAAAAGCTGGAGAAATTCTAAAAAACCGCGCAAAAAATACAGGTGGCCTAGGATCCGACAGGTGAAAAGTTAGGCCATTTCTGGAATTTCAGGAATTTTCCGATGAATTTCAACCGATTTTCAACGAATCAGACTCAAAAATTTATTATTTTCTCGGAAAATACATGTTCATCATTGGTGTTATTATTATTAAATCAGACATCAACAATATACATGATTAGTAGGGGGAGATATTGAATATCAGACAATTATTTCAGCAAAATTCCAAATTTTTTACAACAAAAGAGAAATCGGGGGGTGAGAAGGGTCTTTTCGAGCGAAAAGAGATCGTTTTGCGAGTATTTTTTGGGAGAAAGCAGTACAGTGAGATAATTTTTGGGGGGAAAATGAACATTTTTGGAAAACAAATCTAACCGAAATATATCAATAGGAACAGTAGTAATAGGATACAATTTGATTGTGATTGACTCCAAATATTGGAGATTATTATTGATTTTTTCTGAGCCAAGCGTTCAGCTCTCGCTTCGTCATCAGCTTGTTTCGGGGGTTTTTGACTTCTCGGCCGTCTTCCAACTGGATCGTGAACTCCTTCATGTGACCCTTGCCGCGGTAGTAGGCGTCGTAGACTTGTTTGTCTTCCCAGAGCACTTTGACCTGAAATTTAAACAACCGTTTCCAATTTCCTGCTCTTTTCTCCCTAGAAACTCACCCTAGCACCATACTGATGCTCTCCGTTCTCGCACTGCAGACAGTCGCACGACACAATGTCCTTCTCCGTGTTGTCCCTGCTGCAACTCGAATCCAAAAAGTCCACGACTACCGTATCCTTCTTCTCGATATTCGCAACAGTGCCCTTCACGAAGTTCTTCCGCATCTCCTCGTTCTCCACGAACACCTCATCACCCACTTTGACATTCGTGTATGTCGGTCCGCTCTTGACTTCGAGATACGACTTGTTGTGGCGATGACAGATGACGACGGCTCCACGTGGGTAGTCGCGGGATTCACAGACGTATCCGACGCGTCTGGCGCACGTGATATGGACTACTGTCGGCATTTTCTGAACGGAAGCTTCTTCGATGCAGGCGACGCACGGGATGAGTCCTCCGCAGATCTTGTGGCAGATGTAGCACTCCCATCTGGAATCCTCGTAGATCTCGCCATGCTCCACACGGTATTCCTCGCTAAGTTCTGGCATTCTGATGGTCTCCGACTCCTGTCGGATCGCAGGTTCCACGTAGCATCTGGTGGGTCCGTTGGGCCGATCGAAAGTGGTCCGTCGGTTGAATAACGCGCAGATGACGTGAGCCCACGTGGAGTCCGCGCCGATCTGACACGGAATAAGTGCTCCGCCGCGGAGCTCGCAGATCTGGCAGGAAGTGATTCTGATGTCGACGTCGTTGCGATCCCGACACCTCGGACACCTCCAGTCTTCTTCTGGAACTGCTCCAGAGCAACATCCGGAATGGACGACGACGTAACAGTTGGAACACGTCAGAAGACAATCTTTGTCCGGTTTGAAGTCATCTCGCTTCGTGTCTTTCTTCGAGAAGCTCCATGGAGTTGCGAGACGGATCGAGCTGAAAAATGGCATTCTGGGTCTCGAAACGAAAAGCAAAAACTCACGTAAACGGAACATTTTCGCAGACAGCGGTCATATGAGTCGGCTGGAAGTACTGACAAACGGCACAATGCGGCCATTCCTTCTGACGCTCCTTGTTGTACTCGCGCTCGATGTAAAAGTCGATTTTGGCGTCGCAGCGGAGAGTTTCTGAAAAAGAAGAAGTGTTCTCTAATGCAAAGTTGTTCTATTGAACTCACTCGTGTCTTTTTTGAAAGTCCGCATCAATTCCTCGTAGTCGGGTTGGGCATCGACATTTTGGATCTTGTAGCCGGGATGATCTCGGAGGAATATGGAGATGTCGGGTTCGGAGGAAGAGGAGCCATCTGGAATCACTGGGGACGGTGAATTTGGGGTAAAAGGGAGAATTTCAACTTACCCGAATACGACTCATCGACAGATCCTCCGAGCCTTGCTCTCTTCACATCTCCAACTCCTCGCTGCTTCACACTCCTTCTCTTCTTTCCCATAATCTCCTTCTTCGTCTTGGCAACCCACGGATCCCTTCCGCCGCCGTACCAGTAAGTATACCACGTCGAAAACTCATCAGCCCGATATTTCTGCATGAACGGAGCCATGTCAATGTGCACGGCGTGAGGGCTACAGTGACACTGCACCGCGTCTTTTCCGTAGTCAACCCAGCGTTGCGAGGCGAAGTTCGTCGATTCGGCAAGGTTGTAGCCAGTGTTAAAGCCCATGTGATAACCTCTCGGGAAGGTGATAATGAACTCATTGGGTCTCTGGACCATCGTCGCATAGGGGATCTTGGCGGCTCGTAGAAGATTTGGAGTCACCAGAAACGTTTTATGACGGAGAAACGCCTTGCAGAGCTCTTTTTGGGCCATTGGCGAGAACACTTGATGCATATAGCGTTCGAACCGATCGGCATGCTCGGAACTTATGGCAAACCAGTACTTCGGGGCGCCAAAGTGCAGAAAGTTGATCGAGTACAAGTCCATGTCCTCGGCGTGCCACGGAAACGTCGTTTTGTACATTCCAAAGTACAAATAGACGGTGGTGACCCCTTTGATCAATTCCTGCGTGTCACTGAGAAGCGTGCCGAGGTGATTCATGTTGAACTCGTTCACTCCTTTATCGTAGAAACTTCCTTCCGTGTCAGCGCCGTAAATCGGCTCTCCTTTGGTGATATTCGCGAAATAGTAATTCTCGAGATCTTTTCCAGTCAAATGCGGCTTCGGATTCTTGAATGTGGGAGAGTTCGCCAAGACTCGGAAGTCTCGAACCTTCGTTTTATGTTTGTATAACGTGTTCAGTTTGTGGTAGGCGCCAGGCTTTTCTGTCGGCAAGATTTGTTCTGTAGTGGCTCTGAATAACAAGAATTTAGAAAGTTTGCAATAGGGCGCACTTTGAACTCACTGAATGATTTCGTAGTCGTCTGCATCCGAAAAGTCCGTCTTCGACGGTCTCGCCGTCCAGCCTTCTGGAGCCACGATCTTGGCGATTCCGGATTTCAGATGTCCGCCCACCGCCTCGATTTTCCGGATGTATCGATTGAAGTTTTTGAATTCTTCTAACGTCGGATAGAACGTCAGCACTTCTGAAGTGCCCGTCGGCTCGTGTAGAGGATGGTCGCTTAGGTGTCTGAAACAAACAATGAATGGGGATCCTTAGAATCGTACACTCACTTTGCAGAAATCTTCACGGGAGTCCTTCCATCCGTGAAGATCGTCGGGGAGAGCGGTCGAGAGAGATCATCTACCGGGGTTCTTGGAACCTGATCCGGTAGAAGAGGCCCGGAAGACGTGCTTGGAGTGTTGGAGATGAACGAAGGATCCAGATGGACCGACGACATCTGAAGACATTCAGAACTCAGAATCGAAAGGTTCGGAGCGGAAAGATGAAAGTGCGCTCTACCGAACGGTGTCTAATAAAGCGCATTCGGTCGAGATGAATGAGAAGCGGAAATTGGAGAAAATGGGAAAAGCCAGCTGTCCGGGCTTTTGAATGGAAAAATTGATTTTTTGCAAAGAGATAAATCTTGGCACGGTGCCAAGAGGATTTTTCGTGAAATCAGAGTTCAACAGAGCAAACTTGCAACATGTCGTACTTTATCGGCAACTTTGAAATTTTTGCAACTTTTTCTCGTTTTCTGCTCGACGGGCAAGAGAAATAACGGAAATTTGACACTTTTGGCACTTGAAAATCAGTGTTGCGTGGCGAAACGAAGAGAATCAGACATTCAGCGAAATCGAGAGAAAATGATTGATTAGCCAGTTGATTTCTGGCAGTTGATTTCTATTTTTGTTGTTTTTCACCTAATTTCCAATTTAAAACAGCAAAAATCAGTGATAAACGGCGGAAACGCAGAGCTACGTGACGAGTCGGGCATTGTGTGCTTTTCAGCTGTCCATATACGGAAATTCGGGCAGAAAGCACACAAAATTCGGAATCTTTGCTTTGGAGAAAATGAGCTAGAAACACTGAAATTTGAAAAGTTTCGAGCAAATTTCGCGAAAAACGAAGAGTCTGCGCGAAAGTTGCCGAAATCCTGTTTTTCCCGTTTTTTTGTGATCACTGAGCTCTAAAATCATGCGGCATGAATAACGTTGCAATTTTCTCAAAATCTAGCCGCCCAGAACGGAAAAACCACTGCGGATCATTAACTTATCACATTATCAGTGAAGCGAGCCCGGAAAAGTCAGAAAACGAACATAAGAAGCGAGGGAATCTAGTGAAACGTGCCAAAGTGGCAAGTGCATGAGAAGCGAGAAAGTGGGGAGCAGAGACGGCGAAGAGAGAGTGCGGCGCTGGGAGAGACGCAGACGGAGAGAGGGAATTGGGCCCAGAGAGAGAGAGAGAGATGGAGAGTTGCATGGGTGGTAAGCGGGAAAATGATCGAAGATTGGTGTCTGGAGACAATTTTGAAGGGAATTACTGAGCGGAACTGGACCAAGTGGCCTAATTAGGTACTACGGTATGTGTTTTGAGGTACAGTACCTGCAAAACTTGATCTGGAGCATTAGTTTGAGGCAGACATGCGTTTTGGGCCGGCCCGGCAAATTTTTGAAAAGTGGAAAGCGGGACCGGGCCGGGCCGGGCCTGGCCCACAGAGCCGTAAGAAAGCGCATGCCTGGTTGGAGGGATTAGGAAGCATGCTCTATTGCACCACAGTATCCTCTTCAAATAGCGCGGAGGTGAACAAAACACGAAAAACTGTGTGTTCTGACCTAATTTCCGTTTCTTTTGGCTATTTCCAGACTGATAAGTTGTTTCTTATGAAAATGATGATAATGATAACACAGACGACGACTAGACCCACCGGAAAACTATACGAATACAGCTTGTCGGCTTATCACCAGCTATCACATGCGATCAAAGGCTTACAACCCAGAAAAGTCGGATTTCGGGAAAAATTTATGAATATCAGTGGATTTCCCGAATTTTTCAGGATTTTTTGCAGAAACCCAGTGAAAAATCTGATTCCCAGGAAGAGTTGCGTCTGTATGTTCTGAAAAACATTTTCTATAGACCTAACTGTTCTATTGAACATTCGACAAAGGGTAGAATGTGGAACACAATAAAAATTGAACAATAGCCTGCATAGATTGTAAAAACCAATGAATACCGTAGCCATGTCCATTTTTTCTTATCTAATCCCCAGGCGAAACTAGCAGAACGCCACTAATCGCCAATTGCACTGAAAAATTTGATCTGGGATGAATGAACTGAGGATTTGGAGAAAAAGAGCAAGATATAACGAAAAATGCACATTTTTAGGGAACTTGTGAGGAAATCGTGATAAAATTGGAAACGGAATATAAGCCTATCGTTGAAAGATCTTTGTCAAACCTAAAAAGTAGTATTTCGACCGGTCAAGTCTCAACTGTATCGACACATGGGTCTTGTGCGCGTTCCAGACGCACATTTGTTTATTTGTACACAACGTACAGTCCATTCCTCGTCTGTAACATCATCATGACGCACCAAATCCAAACCGCTCCGGAAAATCCGAATTCCGAAGTGAAAAAAGCGTTGGATACTGTGTCCGAAGCCATGCTGGGCATTTTCAATCGACAAATCGACTCATGCACCGAGCAAGCAAAGGATTTTCACAAAACTCTGATCGAAATGGCCAAAGAGCACAAGAAAATGATGGAGGAGCTGAAATTGAAGAGAAACAATCGAGAAGAGCAATAAGATTGTGAATTTGTATGATTATTAAGCTAACTTAATGAATAAATTCATTTTTGTATTAACTTTTTTTTTTTTTTTAAAAAAAATCATGCGAAATCGCAAAAAAAGAGCGGAAACTCGAAAATTTGCTGACAAAAATCTGAAAAATTACAAAAATATGCGACACTTTATGCGCCTTTAGTTAATCGTGTCGAGACCCGGCGCCAAAAAGCCATGCGCCTTTAAGCGACACTACGGTAGGCGCGTTTCGAAACGGCGCCAATTGGGCCTATTTTCAGTCGTTTTCCTTCATTTCACCTCGTTGGTGACCGTTTTTTGTGGTTTCTCTTCACATTTTTTGGGTTTTTGAGTGTTTCCTTTGTGAATATGACATTTTTTCGACTGTTTCCAGCTGTTCATGGACTTTACTGCTGCGTATGACCTGAAAGACTCAGTTTCCCTATATTTTCATCCAATTTCCCTCTTTTCTCTGAATTTTCATGTGCCGCATGATAAGTAGAATGTACTTCTGATTTCCCTACCCCGCACAATTGCTAGTCGTGTTTATCACCCACGAAACCGCGTGCTCGATGACGTTACCTGAAAACGCACCTTGCGATCACTTCTCCGTGGCTTCTGACAATCCACTCAGCTTATCCGGCTTCCAATTCGCCGCGTGCGCTCTCGCCCACCTCTATTTTTCACATTTTCTTATCACCGGAAGCTAGAATGCAACGTTTTCGCTTATCACTCTTCGTTTCCGTATTTAGGCTAGCGAATTCATAAACAAGGCTTTGTCTCACTTTGCACTTTTTCCTGGGACTGATTACCGTGCCATTTAACACTCCAAAAACGGCCTTTTTCATGTCCGGTTGCCATTTCCTTCTCTTCACTCGAAAATTCGCTAAACATGCGTCTCTCTTCGCCATTTCTTCAGTCGTCAACCCCACCGATTCCCCTCTTATCTTGCCGCAGTTGTCGTTGTCGTCGTCATTCGTTTGTAGTGAAGAGACGGTTGGCCAGCGCTATTCATTCGCAGCGGCGTACTCACAATGCACCCCCTGTCATTCGCAGCGCAGAACAACGGCCTTCGTTCGCTACACTGTTTGCAAGGCGACCGATTGGATGGATGATGGTGGTGCAGGTGCAGCCGGACCATTAGCGCTCGCCTTCACCCCGGGGAACGTCTTGAGAGGGATAGAAGGCAGTCTCGTGGCCTGATGACGTCACTTACTGCCCTGCGCATACGGGGTACGGAGAGTTTGTATTACTATCCCACAACAGATGTTGTTATTACTGTTTGCGCTGGCCTGGCACTCTGCCAACCCCCCATATGCCGATCGCACCTGCGTTCCAATCTGATCGCTAGAACGAACAATGGACCAATGATGGGTCCTCGTACGTCATCTCAGAGCACCCAATTACCAAGGCACGTCCATCATACCGTGTTTGCCAGTGCAAGAACCTTGAAAAGCAAATGGCAACATCAGGCGATTAAATCAGCGGAAAAAAATACAAAAGGTGTTAGGTTTAGGTTTGCAAGAAGTTCTTACGTTCCCTCTCAATCAATGTCGAACTTCCAACAGGTTGTTGAGAAGGAGGCGTCATTCGGTTCAGCGAACTAAATTTAACTGGCGGAATCAAATCTCATGATCACTGACGTATTTGAAACGTTTGAATGGCACACTGACTGGCATCTGCTCGGCAACTAATTAAGATTTATCCTTGATCAATTAAGCAACTGCTCTTCAGAATTGCATTCACTCAATTAGCACTTTCTTTTCCAATCGCCCGCTAATCTAAGTTGCGACATGGGATTTGCCAGTGTTCGCAGGCATGTGAATCATTGGACAGTACAGTGGAACCTTTTTTCTCCCCCTCAAAAGCAATACCGGTGCTTGGTTGCGGAAGACTTTTCAATTTCCTGGAAGCGATTACAAAGTGCTCGCCATCCAACAATCTAGCAGCGGATTTGTATTAGCCACTTCCTTTCGTACTAGTAGAAGTTCTAGTCTTTAGGAGATCTAGCTATACTCTTGCCACGTCATTAGCCTCCTTCAGAGCCCATTATTCTTCTCACTTCGTGACCATGCCCCTCAGCGCGTATCTATCGTTCGCAGCCCCTACACCCACCCACTCGCTGGTCTCTTCGTTCGCCCCACCCATCCACCGGGTGGACTATAAAAGACCGTGGTACGTTGGCATCGGATTCATTCTGCTAGCCCACTCAACAGAGCACTACTCTCCCATTCCCGTCTTGCCCAGAAGCAGCCCTTATTCTTTCCTTCCTTCTTAGCCAGGTCCCAATAGACCCACCACCCAACACACACTTCTTCTCCTTGCCTTGCATCTCGGGCAGTGGGAAAAGGAGAGAAAGACGCGAACGAAAACGAGTTGTTTGCCACTTTCCTATCGATCGCGCCTCGGTGTGTGTTCAGCACTCGCCCTCAGTCGCGAAAATGCGCGCGCCTCGTTTCTCTTGCCCAGGCCAACACAGCCAGCCAGCCTCAACCAACCGCCCTTACTAACAACACATCAAAAACGATTCCTTCTTCATTGGCCACAACGCCAACCCACTCTTTTCGATCAATACCTTGTTTATCTGTTTTAAAAATGGCCTGAAAAACAGTAGGAACAAGTAGAAGTCCGGCAAAGCGAGTTAGAATATGGTCCAATCACGCGGGGTTACTGTAGAAACGAGATCACAACCTTCTCATTTTCTCATCGTTCAAAACACAAACTAGGGTCCCTTGAACTTCTGGACATTGCCTGGCGTGCTTAGACCTCCGCCTAGACCCCATGACTCGGCTCAGATCTTTCCCATCCATCGAGTCCCCACACATACACATACACACATCTCATCATTCGCCGGCATCTCCCCCAGCCTTCACCAACGGCCAAGGCAGTCATTCATTGCCTCCGACAGCAGCAGCAGTGTGCGCGCGCGCGTGCCCGTGGCCTTCTTCTCTTCTCCAGTTGTGTGTGTGTCTCAGCAGTCGCGCTTTCCGACCGCTTTGCATTCGCGACGCGTTGCGGCTCTGCGTTGTGTACGCCAAAGCAGCAGTCAGCCAACACACCCCTTCCCTTCCATCGCACATACATACACACAGCATTGAGGCCGGCTGGCTGGCTGGCTGCCCAACACACATACGCCTTCGCCTCAATCGCCTTCGCCTCGCTCGCATACACATACACACAGTGGAGAAGGACGACCGGGTAGCCCAGTGTCTTTGTGCCCGCCCCTCTCTTCATTCGCTTGCTTCGCGGCCTCAGTGGTTGCCTTCTTCTTCTTTCTCTTCTATCTTACTTCTTCTTCATCTTCTTCTTCCCCTTTCGTCTTGCTTGCTTGCTTCTTCTTCCTTTTCCCTTTATAATCCCCATCTTTTTTCAGAAACTTACAACTAACGATGGCTAAAGCTGCTGCTGGCAAGAAGGCCTCTCCGGTCAAGAAGGTCACCAAGGGAAAGAAGGGAAAGGACCCGAACGCCCCAAAACGCGCCATGTCCGCCTTCTTCTTCTGGATGCAGGAGAACCGCGACCGCATCAAGAAGCCAGGAATGGGAGTCGCTGACGTCGCCAAGGCCGCTGGAGTCGAGTGGGGAAAACTGACCGACAAGTCGGTAAGTGACACTGAACCACGAGTCCTAGAACATCATCTAACTTGAATTCTTACAGAAGTGGGAGAAGAAGGCCGCTGAGGACAAGAAGAGATACGAAGTCGACATCGCCGCCTACAAGAAGAAGCAATAAGCGCCTTCACGACGCCGATCTTCTTCCCTGTGTTCTGAACCAAACGATACTCAACGTCCAATCCATCCACGCTAAATTCTAAACCATACACACACTCTGTCTCAATCTGTTATCCCCCATTATTTCCCCTATAAGCTGGCGTGTGCTCTCAAGTCGATGCCTATTCCGATCTCAATCTCTCAACGGCTCTTCTTGATCACAGTAGCCCATAAGACCAAAATCGTAATAATTTGCTGATTGCTGTCTCTTCATTTAAAAAATGTGCCGCCCTCTCAAAAACTGTTCCATCTTTTCGTCTGTAATTCCCCAATTCTATCAGTTTTACCCCTGATCACACCAATTCCATTGTATTTTGGCGATTCTGAATCGCATTTCATCAATAAATGGTCGTACGGCACAATTCTTCGATCTCTGCGCGCGCCCGTTTCCGCGAATGAAGCGCTTCGTCACGCGACTGAAGGGTCTATCTCTCCCTGTGTCTATTTGAATTCGGTCGTTTCGCGCCGCGTGATTGTCGGCGGGAAGTGGGCGGGGCTTGGCAGCGGGCCAAGCCGGACAGATGGAGAATACGAATGAGTGGGGCGGAAAAAGAAAAAGAAGGGAACAGGTGACATGGGGGAATAATGATGATGACGTGGCAAAGAGAGGATGGGTCTCGCAACGAAAAGGGCACAAGTTGTTGAGTATTCCGGCTGGAATTGTATTCTGAATTATTATCTGAAATATTATTCAATTAATTTTTTCACATGGAAATCGCTCTGAAAGACATTTTTATCGATTTCTTCGCGACAAGACCTGAAAAATGAATTTATTTCGCAATTCCTCTTTAAATCCCATTATTTATTTCAAAATCCCGCGCAAAACAACGTTGGTTGGCGCGTTTCCGGTGCTGGCGCATTTCTCGTTTTTCGGAAAAATTCGCCATTTTTGACGAAATTCGCTTGATTTTTGTTCAGTTTTCGGGACTTTTCCAGATAATCCTTTCTTGGGAAAAATCAGAAAATTGTTCTGTTCTTATTTTTGCACATCCCCTTTTTCAATTCGAGCAAAAACATAGAATTATCGCTAAATTATCAATTTTTCCAAAAATCCACAGATTTCTCGTGTTTCAGGGTACCAAATCGTCAAAATGGTCATCAAATTCACTTCGAACACGACGACGCCCCCGGCAATGATCTACATGGGAGTTGATAAGGTCGAGAACGAGGATCTCATCAAGGTACCGCGAAAATAGCTGAATTCTCCTACGAAACCTCCATTTTTCAGTACGGTTGGCCAGAAGACGTGTGGTTCCACGTGGACAAGCTCTCCAGTGCTCACGTGTACCTTCGGCTGCCACCCGGCATGACTATCGACTCGATCCCGGAGAATCTGGTGGGAAATTGAAGTTTTGAAACAAAGTGTTTGCAAAATCAATGTTTCAGCTTGTCGACTGCTGTCAACTCGTCAAGCAAAACTCGATCGAGGGCTGCAAACTGAACAACGTGGCGATCGTGTACACGATGTGGTCGAATCTGAAAAAAACGGGCGACATGGCCGTCGGACAGGTCGGATTCCACAGCCACAAGCAGGTGAAGCACACGACGGTGCCGACGAAGATCAACGAGATTGTGAACCGACTCGAGAAGACCAAGTGGAAGGGAGATATCGATTACAAGTAGGCGACGTCGCATCGAGACCTCTAAAATCTTTAGTTTTCAGACAGGAACGTGACGAACGCGATCACAAGGAGCGTCAAAAGGCCAAGAAGCTCGAGAACGAGCGACGGGATCGCGAGAAGAAGGCGATGTTGGCGGCGGATGCGAAGAAGAGGCAGGAGAACTACGAAGACGTCGACTGGGACGCCGGAGCCACGACCCGCAATGATAACGAGGATGCCGGCAATCTGTCGGATGATTTCATGTGATTCTCATTCCGTTTTCTGTGACAAATTATTTATGAACAAAAAATTCCAAAAATTCCAAAATCCTTCATTCAGTTCGGTAGAGAAAATTTTAAGATGATTCAAAAATCAAGAATACATGAGCATGAACACATTAGAATTAGTTGAAACTAGATTTATTAACTTCTGGAAACTCTCTCTCGAACTCTTCCCAATCCCTACTGAACACCCTGTCCTCGTGCTCTTCAATCTTCTCCTTCAGCTCTTTGGCTCTCAGCTCCTTCGAATAGATCAAAATGGCGTGATAGGAACTTGTCTGTACCCGCCAGCAGATGATGATCTTCTTCCGAAGCTCTTCAGACTCTTCATTCGAACATTCTTTTCCAACTTCCCCGGTCACTCGACTCATTTCCCATGTACTTCTATCGAACGCATTCGTGTACTTCACTAATCTCCCTTGCAGCTCATTCCTGATCTTCTGCTCTTGCTTAGTTCGCTTTTTGTCCTTCCGGAAAGCATCGAAATCCTTGTGGATCCACCGAAGCATCTTCCACTTTTCCGCCATCATCGTCTTCTGTACTTCGGCGTTGTGAAAGATCAACGTGTCCTTCTGACTATTCAGAAGTCCAATTCGAGATTCTTGTCTCTCTTTTTCCGATTCATTCTTCTCTTCCAGCTTCCGAAGCTTCTTCTCCAGCTTCTGAAGCTTCTGATTCCGAATTCGAGATTCTCGGTTTTGAAGAAATTCGGTGAGCCATTCGGGCATTACCTGGAAGTAGTTTTCGAATGAATTTTTGTTGGAAAACATGAAAAATAATTTCCAATAATTCACTCGAAAACAGTCCAAAATCACTGAAAAATGAAAATATTACTGTAGTTTTCGAGATAGGGTGCGCGCCAATTTGAAATATTGAATTCGAAATGAAGTTTTGAGTTGCAACGATAGTAAACTATGAAAGAAAGAAATGGATAAGGTTACATAGCTAGAGACATATGTGTCAAGAATGGTCCATTTGTGGTGACAGGATAATTGGACTTCACCGGAACCGGGACAGACCTCCAACCAGACAGCCGCTGATAGCTTATCAGTGGAGAAGATCTGATAGTTTTGATGGGTTAATGGGTAGAAAGGTTTCAGAAGGTGATATGACAAAAGTTCACTAAACTGATAAACTAGTCACAGAATCAGTTTTGGAGAAACTTTTATTTCCGGAAGAATCGCATGGTTTATGGATGTATTTCCATGTTTTCGGGGCTGGTTTCATAGAGATTTTGCTATATTTTTGTTCATTTTTACACTGAACCAATAGATGAAGCTTCTCTTCGTCAAGCTCGTTAGTTCTCAGTCCATTTGATCTGACCTGTATGGCATCATAGTACTTACCTTTCGGAACAAGTTTCTGACCATAAGGACTTCTCACGTCATAAAGAAAGAGCCGACTAATTGTAGTTCCGATTAACACATGTCTCACCCTTAACTGTCGGCCCTCCCGTGTCATTTCTCACTTTTTACTATTACTTCCGTCCCGCGGCGAGTCACTTGGTGGGTCTCGCCACGAAAATGTTTTCTAGCTGAAATACGGCTTCTGGACAAGGTTTTGGCACTTTTTTTTATGAAAATAGGTAAAACTAGGTGGATTCTATCATTTTCCGTCAAATTCCAGCAGTTTCCACCGATTTTTCGCAAAAATGAGGCGTTTTTGGGGAAAAGTGTCAAAAAACACAAATTACGGACTTTTTTGTGAAAAATCGGAGGAAAGTGCGGGAAACTGGTGGAAAATGATGAAAACACGTATTTTTGCCCGCTTTTATCATAAAAAGTGTCAAAACCTTGTCCAGAAGCCGTATTTCAGTCAGAAACCATTTTCGTGGCGAGACCCACCAGGTGACTCGACGCGAGACGGTCTTTCATTGTCTTACATTTGTTCCTTTCAGATATGCGATTTCTCTGCTGTTTCTTCCGAAAAACGCCCTCAATTTCCGAGGAAGAATATCAACGTCGAATTCAAGAACTTTCTAGGAAAAAAGAGGAACTTTTGGGAGAATCGAAAGGTCTGGAAGCTTCTCGGAAGGCATTGCCAGACAAGATTCGGAGGATTCAACTTGAGAAGGAACATTTCTTCCGAAAGACCATGGCTGAGATGAAACAAATCGATAGAGAAGTGGAGTACGTTATGGAGAGTTATGAGGACAGGAAGTATGATGCCGTGTTCCTGAAACACTATGAAAAGGATAAACTTCCGAGGATATATTCTCAACAGATCCGGAAACTTTCGAGGTACACGATGGCGTTCGAACTGAGCACTAAACGATATGGATTGATTGGGAGGATGATTGTGAAGGATGATGGCTTATCAGTTAATCAGCATCTGGAGCATCTGGAAGCAGCGCTGAAGTTACGGGATTTCGCATGGGAAGCTATTCAGCTGTTCAGAGAAGTCAAAGTTACCACGGAACTGGACGTCATTTTGGGATTTATGGAGGAGGAGTTTCAGATGAGAATCAACGAACTTAATGGATTCAAATGTTGAAAGTGTGCTCTTTCGAACTTCGAACTTTTTGTAAAAATAATGAAACTTTTGATTTTCAACAGTGATTTATTGATTTATTGACTTATTGATTAAGCCGGAATCGGCACACAATGTCCACTGACACAAGCTCTTCGCATTCCGCATTCCGAAGTCGTGTTGCATCTGATAAGAGGGCTCTTGTGATTAGCCGGAACCATCAGAACCATCGAAATTCCCTGGATGATAGTGATAAGTGGTAAGAGGAAAAGGACGAAGTTCATCGCTGACAATAGAATGATGGACGGAAAGTGAAAAGAAGGTTGCGGGGAGGGAAACGGCTAATCGAATCAAGGGAATTCCCCCCATCCGCTACAGAAACCTGAGAATTTTGAATTGGCGCGCACACTACCGTAAGATTTGCAGTTTTTAAATCTTGGGTGCATTTGGAGCCCCTTTCGGGCAGGTGGTATCAGGGCTAGGATTCGTAAAGTCAGTTTTGTGTGGGCGCCGTGTAGTACACGTGGAAGAAGCGAATAAAGTGGGGGGAATGTTGAGTACTCAAGTGAATTTGAATGCTCAAACGATTAATCAAAGGAACTGATAAGAGTCATCACTTCTTTCCGAATGGCCAGCAGAGTGCGATGATGCACGACGAGTATTTGTCGCATTGCCACTGGTTACTGCAAGTGAACGAACGATGTTGGCTTCCAGAAGACTTTGGTTGGTCGAGTCCATCCGGACCACCAAATCAGTGAAATTCCATGCTCAAACGGTTGACTACACTGTATACGGTACACGGGCGATAAACTCTGGGACACGGAAACATTCCCATCATTCGATTAACCATCCTTTCCGCCGGTTCGGCTCCCAGCTCTTCCTCATCATTCTTCTCGTTTCTCCGAGATGAACTTCACCGTCTTTTTCGTTCTCTTCGTCTTTGCCATCTCCATGGCTCAAGGATTCGTTCCCGATGATCCGGACTTCACTGGTCCCGATGGACTCGACCAACCAAAGTCTTCTGAAGGCCAACGTCGTTCGTTCACTTGCACTGATAAGTGGCTATGCGACGAAGACTCGGTCTGCATCATCGGACTCTGCTGGCCTATTGAGAAGAAGTGATAACTCTTATCAGTTATTTTGATAAATCGTTTGAGCATTCGAATTCACTTTTCGGGCGCTACAGTAACCTAAGAATTTGAAATTGGCGCGCACGCTACCGTAAAAGTTGCAGTTTTTGAATCTTTGGTGCATTTTGGAGCCCCTTTCGGAGCTCCGTTTCCAAAAATTGCTTGGGGCAGGTGGGTGGATTGTGTGGTCCAAAAGCTCATAATTTTGTGATCAAAATCTCATAATTTTGTGGTCTTTTTCGCATTAGCTGCGATAGATGGGTTGAGCTTCCAGAGGTTCCACCCTCGGGTCGCTCTGTCCACCATTGCCCCACGGAACCCATGCTGAACCCGGAAATTGAAGTTTTTATGTGTGGCGCTGGCGCCCGACATCTCGCGAGTTCCGCTTCTCGCTATGTTTTGTGTGGGCGTGGTGTAGTACACGTGGAGGATGAAGATAACGCGATGGATTTTGAGTGTTGAAGGCGTTTTTGATAAGTGCAAGTGCGCTCCATTGAACCCTTCAATACTCTGTTTTTTGGAGCCCCTTTCGGAGCTCCGTTTTCCAAAAATTAATTGGGGCAGGTGGAAAGAAAAGAAGTTGGGTGCAAAATGCACAAAGTGTCGGAAGCTAATCTTCCGACACTTGCAATCGGACAGATGGGTAGAGGGGCCGAAATAAGCCACCTCTCTTCACCATTGCCACCCGGACCCACGCCGAATCGGCAAATGGCCGTTTTGATAGGTGGCGCCGGCGCCCGACATCTCGTGAGTTCCGCTCCGCGCTATGATTTGCATGGGCGCCGTGTAGTACACGTGGAGAATACGAACGAAGAGTGAATTTGAATGCTCAAACGATTTATCAAAGAAACTGATAAGAGTTATCACTTCTTCTCAATAGGCCAGCAGAGTCCGAGAATGCAGACCGAGTCTTCGTCGCATAGCCACTTATCACTGCAAGTGAACGAACGACGTTGGCCTTCAGGAGACTTTGGGTGGTCCATTCCATCGGGACCAGTGAAGTCCGGATCATCGGGAACGAATCCTTGAGCCATGGAGATGGCAAAAAAGAAGAGAACAAAGAAGACGGTGAAGTTCATCTCGGAGAAACGAGGAGAATGATGGAGGAAGAGCTGGGAGCCGAACCGGCGAGAGGGGTGCCTAATCGAATGATGGGAATGTTTCCGTCTCCCAGAGTTTATCGCCCACGTACCGTATTCCAGATATAGTGTAGTCAATCGATTGAGCATTCAATTTCACTGATAAACCGGTGTTTGGTGGTCCGGATGGACTCGACCATCCAAAGTCTTCTGAAGGCCAACGTTGTTTGTTCATTTGCAGTGATCAGTGGCTATGCGACGAAGACTCGGCCTGCATCATCGGACTCTGCTGGTCATTTGGAAAGAAGTGATAACTCTTACCAGTGCTTTTGACAAACCGTTTGAGCATTCAAATTCACTTGAGAACTCAACATTCCCCACTTCATTCGCATCCTTCACGTGTACTACACGGTGCACACACAAAACATAGCGAGCGGCGGAACTCGCGTGATGTCGGGCGCCAGCGCTGCCTTTCATAACGGCGATTTTCAGTTCGATGTGAGTTTGGGGGCAATGGTGCAGAGATCTTCGGATCTAACTCACCCTTTCCATGTCCGGTTCGCTTTCGCAAACCGCATCATAGCCCTGACTTCACCAATCCTTGCCGAGGAGCCAGTTTGTTACAAATCCCTGACACCACCTGCCCCAAGGAAATTTTGGAAAACGGAGCTCCGAAAGGGGCTCCAAAAAGCATAATTAGCGTTTTTCGACAGTTTCAAAAGTCTCACGAGCTTCCCTGAAAACCCCTAGTTTGAATTCCCGCGCGTGAGTCGCTACTCCGCGGATTTGCAGTTTGAAGGCGCATGCCGGAATTTCTCAAAAAAGTTTAGGCCAGCAGTCCGCAAAAACCAAAGTTCACGCAAAGGGGATTTTGGGAAAAGCTCGTGAAGTCTATTTCTTATCAGTTTCACTCTAGAAAAAACGCTAGACGGTTTAAATTTGAAAAGTTGTCAAAAAGTGTGTGATTTCACAGCAAACTGCAACCATCTGCTCAACAGCGGACCAATCTGTGAAACACTGCAACATATTTTGCCAAATTCAAAGAAACATTTATATTATAAAAGAAAGAAGAGGATAATAGCGAAATAAAAGGAGGGGGCAAAAATAAAAAAGGGAAAAGAACAAATTGTTATCGTTGCATCTCAAAACTCCCGCTCGCATTCAAAGACTTCAAATTGGCGCGCATGATATCTCGCAGCACAATTTCAGTGTTTTTGGGTTAGTTTTGAGTAAATTGTTGTCAGAAAATGCGAAAAATGCAATTATTCATTCAGAAATGGTCGCCGTGGGAGCCCGTGGATTCAGAAGAAACATTCAATGATAGATGAATTTTTGAGATGGAATAATAATATGAAGTGCTTAATGAAGTGCATGCTTTGCCACGGCGTGTTGAAGCGTACCGAGTCAGCTAGCGCGCTCTATCGCTAATTAATTTTTTTTAGCGGCAATTCAAAATTTCAATTATGAAAATGTTTGGATTTTTCTGAAAAATTGTTCCTGACCGGTTGAGAAATATTCAAAACTCAAAATTTTTTGAAAATATTCTGGTTTTGTTGCTTTTCTCGTCGAATTCAGTTCACTTGTCAGGCATTTTCGAATTTTCTTTCAAACTACGGTGCGCAGTCCGCAAACACCGCGACGCCAGAATGCACACTTTTCGTAGGATTTCTGAAAATTAATTAAAAAATGGGACAAATGGATTACGGTTTTTGCTTTCGTTGCGAGACCCAATTCGCTGCGTAGCGACTCAACCAAGGGCGCACTTGCTGACTCGGTACGCTTCAACACGCCGTGCTTTGCTTTTCTTCGGTTTTCAAGGCAACGAGATTGGAGTAAACGAGCATGTTTTGACTATTTCGATGCATCTCGTAGATCGATGCCAATTGATAATAAAATAACCTGACGAGTTCGGAATATCGATTCGCCTTCCAGTTAAAAGTCCGGGAACGCGGCATTTAGGGAAACTTGACAGATAATCGATAAAGTCCTGTTTGTTGATAACATTTTTGGGGTAAAAGAAGAGAGCTTGTTCGAAAGTTGGTATATCGCGCCAATGCTAAAAAAAGCTGAATTTTTTATTGAAAAGAATGATATTATCGTTGCATCTGAAAGTTGCCGCTCGCATTCAAACTTTCAAATTGGCGCACACGATATCTCGTAGCGAAAACTACAGTAAGACGTGCAATTTTCAGTGTTTTCGGGCTGTTTTCGAGTTTTTCCGACTGTTTTTGAATGCATTGTTGCATTTTTCGCATTTTCTGACAAGACTTCACCCAAAACAGCCCGAAAACACTGAAAAATACACGTCTTACTGTAGTTTTCGCTACGAGATATCATGCGCGCCACTTTGAAATTTTGAATGCGAGCGGCAACTTTCAGATGCAAAGATAATAGGAAGCACAACAACTGACTATTATTGCCGTCCCGCGGCGAGTCACCTGATGGGTCTCGCCACGAAAATGGTTTGTGGCTGAAATGTGGCTTCTGGACAGAGTTTTGACACTTTTTCTGATGAAAACGGGTACGATGACGTGAATTCAATCATTTTCAGCCAAATTTCAGCAGTTTCCACCGATTTTTAGTGCAAATGAAAAGTTTTTTGGTATTTAAAAAGCGGCAAAATACCAAAAATACATGTGTTTGAACTGAAAATCAGTGGAAATTGCTGAAATTTGGCTGGAAATGATTGAATGTTTCCCATTTTTATCAGAAAAAGTGTCAAACCCTTGTCCAGAAGCCGTATTCCAGCCAGAAATTATTTTCGTGGCGAGACCCACCAGGTGACTCGCCGCGGGACGGCAATAATATGTGTCCTAGCTGATTCCGAACGCTTAAACACGTTGCGGAAAACAAAATCACTTCAGAATCCGGATATAGAATAAACTGACCAACCTGTAACATGTGTCTGAAATTGTCGATCGTCATATTCGGCAAGTGAAGTCTAACACGAGGAAAGTGACACCAAACACTGAATGGCTCCAGAACCTTGGATCCCATAACCCAAAAGTTTTTAGCTTCTTTGTATTGATCGGTTTGAATTATCTGATCAAGTGGAAGAACTTTCGATCCTGGTCCAGCACCCAAACGGATTCTTTCAAGAGTTTTGGGTCTTAGATACGGCAGAACTGTTAGATACTCTTCCTGAGGTCCGTCAGTGTGCATTTCGAGCGTTTCGACCAAAATCCGATGGTTCAATCGAGAGAAGGTTCTTCTCAATTGTTTCAAAAATTCCTCTTTCTTCGAATTGAAATTTCGAATGGCCAGCGGGGTGTTATAAGGTGGCTTATACGGTGCGAGAAGCATCACAAGCAGATTTTTGAACATGATTCTTCGGTTTTTGAAAAGTTTCTCTAGACGAAGCATTGCCAAATCGTATTGACTAGTTTCTAATTTGAAATCATCGCCGGCATCAACTCCTGTGGATCTATCGATTGGATTGTACTCATCGTAGTTCAGTGTGATTTTCACAGTGCCTTCTGAGCTGTCTTTTTTTAATTCTACCCACAACTGATAATAAGCGATAGCGGATTTGTCCACCAAAGTCTTGAATTGCTTATCCAATCGACGGATAGTTGGCCGAAAAAAGGTACATTTAGACGAATTTCATTTTGTCAACTCACTTCATTTTGGCAACAGACGAATCGATAATTTTCTGCTTGATTAATTGTGGCATTTTGGATAAAGTTAGGGGAGAAGATGACATTGCTCCAACAGTTTCTGGACAATTTAGGTAGTGTACCACTGCAAAGGAGACGAGATAGGAATAAATGCCGCCGGGATAGTCGTTGCAATACGAATCGATACCGGGAGACGGTAGGGTCAACTGAGAAGGCAACACATGGTGCGGCGTGTTTCGAAGGTACCTCAAGGAATTCCTGATGTAGAAGACCTATGGAAGCTGAAAAAAAGTTGAAAAGTTATATTTTGCTTGAGATTCATCCCCGAGTCACCGGATGGGTGGACACGAAAGTGGATTCTGCCTGAAAAACGACTGCTGGACAATGCTAATTGTCAAAACTTACATTTCACATTCAAAATTTCGAAACTGCCGCGCACGATAGCTTGCAGAAAATTACAGGAAGATTTGCGTTTTTCAGCGTTTTTCGAATGATTTCGATTGAAGGAGTACCCCGCTTCAAAGGAACTTTTGTTCGTTGCGGGAGCCTCAACTGTGTAAATCTACCCACTCGGATTTTGAGATAAACTGATAATATGTAAGCGCGCTTCATTGATAGACGATTAAAAGACAAAAAACATTTAACTTTAAATCGACATTTTATTCAAGTTCCACAAGTTCTCCTCACTTCTCCTTACTCTTCATCTTCTCCGACGCCTTCAGATCCTTGGCCGTCTTTTCTGACGCCTTCTTCTCCGCCTTCTTCTCCTTCTCCTCCTTCTCCTTCTCCTCCTTCTCCTTCCTCTCCTTCTCCATCTTCTCCTCCTCCTCCTTCTTCTTCTCATCCACCTTCTTCACCAACTTCCCAATCTTCTCATTCGCCGCCAACTCATACTTGATCATCTTCAACTCATCTCCCTCCTTCTTCTCCATCACCCGCCTCTCCCAGTTCTTCAGCCACCCCGTCTGCTTGCCCATCAGTTCCCAATACGTCGGATCTTCCGCTTCACTGTCCTCATAGAACCCATCCTCCCCCACTGTCGGCGGCGACGGATCAAACACCGACAGCTCGTCGGTGCTCTCCTCCAGATCCTCCAGATCCTCCCGAGCCCACCGCTGCTCCAGATTCTCCACCACCTTCGTGAGCCTCTTCCTCTCCTCCTCAACCCTGTCCTTATTCTCATCCATATCCTCCGGAGGCATCGATCCCTTCTTCTCCTTCCGTTCCTTCAGCAATCTCTGACTCTCCTGTCTCGTTCCTACCATCCGAATCTTCGGCTTCTTCAACTCGCCCTTCAACTCCATTTCCTTCAGAATCTCCTTTTTCATCTCTGCTCTCTTCGCTTTCCTATCCATTCCTCCATCCTGTCGGGGACTATCCGGAATGCTCGGAGTCGGTGGCTTCTGAATCCCAAAGTCAGAATTCTCCCTCCTCCAAAACTCACAATACTATCAGTCCTGGATCTCTCCGACGACTTTTCAGAATCCAGGAATCGCACCGACTTCTTCTTCTTTTTCTCCGATTTCTCATTCCCCTTCAACCATCCCAAACATCCTGGAAGCGTCGAAAGCAGAAGAACAAGTAGGAGGTTCTGAGAATCAGGTGACTGATAAGTAATCTACTGATAAGGGCTTACCTGAATGACAAACGTAAATTCAGACATCATTTTCGAATACGAAACTGTTTTTTGGTGGAATGAAGCGATGTTCAAGAAGTGGTGATAAGGAAAAGGTCACGGATCGGTTGATAAAGTGAAGGAGTGATTGGAAGGGTTACTGTTGGCACAAGTTGATGTAGGTCTGGGAAGTTTTATTGATAAGAACAGAGATAAGAGATGATAAGACTATAAGACTCGTCGGTTTGGAACAAAAGATCATTGGGAAACAGGAAAAAACAGAAAGTGATAAAATGTGAAGTGATTAGGAATGAGATGATAAGAAAATATATGATCAGTTAATTTTGGCTCTCTTCAGTGTCATCTCGGCAATTGCTTTCGATGCGCTTCGCTTCAGCGTGACTTCTGGAGCACGTCGTTGGCTGATCCTCGGGATAGCCACTGCCATTTCTCGAGGATCGTAGGCGTAGGTCGGTGGTAGGATCTTGTTGACTCGCCGTGGCTTCCGTGTGACCTTCTTCTTCAGCGGTGATCTTTTGAAGGTGATCGGCTTCGCTGGAGCCATTCGGATCCTGTTCATCTTGCCGGCATGAGCTGGTCGATCAGCAGGAAGGACTGGCTGTGGAGCTGGTGGCACAGGGATCTCCGGGTACACGTCGACATGTTCGTTGAACCCGTGCTCCCTTTCCAGACGATCACCATCCAGTTGGTGATCCTTCATCAGAGAATCCCAGATTTCCTCGATTTCGTCATCCGAGTCGTCAGTAGTTGAGAGTGTCTTCGGCTCCTCTTCATCGTCCGACATGTCCAGGCCCAAGTTTTTGAGAGTCTCCGATCTCTTGGACTTTCCGGAGAGCTTCTCTGTGGGCATGGTGGAGGCGGTGGAGAAAGTCATTTTTGTTTTTCTGAAAGAATGGAAAAGTGAGTGAAAGAGATGGTATCGGAATATGAAGCAGAGCTGGAGAAAACGAGGCACACTCAAGTTTTGCTGGTGGGTCTCGCCACGAAAATGGTTTCTGGCTGAAATACGGCTTTTGGACAAGCTTTTTTGAATTTTTCTGATGAAAACGGGTGAAATTGAGTAAATTCAAGTCATTTCCAACTGAATTTCAGCAGTTTTCACTAATCTTTCGGAAGAATGAGGCGTTTTTGGGAGAAATCGGAGGAAAGTGCTGGAAACTGGTAGAAAATGATGAAAACACGTGTTCTCATCCGTTTTCTTCGTCAAAACCGTGTTCAGAAGCCGCATATCAGCCAGGACCATTTTCGTGGCGAGACCCAACAGGTGACTCGCCGCGGGACGACAATAATAGCAAGTATCAATAAAAAGGGTCCGAGGAGTGTTCCAGAAAGACAAGAATAAGGAGGACTATAATTGGAGGGGACAATGTGTCTGAACCTTAGAGTTTAATGGGAGCGAAGAATGCGAAGACAGACTAGAATCTGATGATAACGAGGAGTCTAGAAAGAACGGAAGTAGTGCTTTCAAAGAACTGCACAAATAGAACAAAAAAAACTGCTTTGTGAAGTGAAAGATTTTTGAGCAAGTAGCAGAAAATGGTAAAAGCATAGGCGAACAGAATAGAAATTTGCAAGATGAGGATAAATACTGTATCTTCTGATTCTGAACTAATAGATCTGGCAAAGGATAATACGGAAAACCAGAAAAAGAAGGGAAATCAGACTGAAAAACGAGAGCTGCAATAAGGGTCACCGTCTTTGAGGACTGTTTGGGATACGAATGGGCTGAATAGGCGAGATGGGGCTATAATGGGAGGGGACGGGCACACTTCCCACAGTTGGAATGTGATGATCAGAGGAACAAGGAGAACAGTGATGGGAACAGGTGGAACACTGACACGAGACGTTACGATAAGAGCCAGAAGGTGAAGTTAGAGATCGGAAAGTCCAGCTTGCTTGAGCAAACTTCAATCTTTTCCTCTAATTTGATCACAAAACTGATCAGCCTAAGAACTGATAAGAGGATGGAGTTACGGTAGCTGGCAAGATGAACAGTTAGTTTTGAGAAGTTTATTGATACATAGGAAAAGTGGCTGAAACATGAGATCAAAGTGGAATTTTACTAAAATTGGGAAACAGAAGGATTACATGTGAAGTGTTAAGTGATAGCAAAATACAGCAAAAAGAGTGATTAATCGGCCATTTTGATTGTGTTCTTCCTGCCGGTAGACCAATGCTTGACACGTTGTTGCGGTGGCGAAGTCCTCATCTTGATCATCTTCTTCCCGGATGGCTTGATTGGAGTGTCCCTTGTCACTTGTTCCTTCATCCCTGGCATTCTCTTGACTTGACGTCTTCCTGCTCTCACTGGATTCACATAAACTTCTGGAGATGAAGGTGGAGAGACCATGTTATCCGGATAGACTGGAATGTCATCGGGAACAGATCCATGCTCTCCCACCAGAGTGTTGCCATCCAGTCCGTACTCTCCCATGACTGACTCCCAGATGTCCGTGATGTCATCGAGGTCCGGAACGGGAGTTCCAGGCAGGATCTCGGTGGTGGGCAGTGGTGTCATCTTAGTGAAGACCAAGAAGTCCCACTCGTCTTCGTCATCGTGTCCGAATTTCCGGAAAGTTTGGGTTCTCTTGGGCATCGAAATGAGTGGAAGGTTGATTTCAACGGATGGGTCCTCGAACTCGGGGAGCTCTTCAGAGATCGGTGATGGCAGGTCGATGATTTCCATGAAGGTGGAGGTGGTGGCAGAGAAGAAGGGCATGTTGGAGGGAGTGATCTGGAAAGAAGGAAACGTTAGTTGGGGTACAGAGAGTATATGCGATATGTACGGAAGTACGAAATACAAGAGATGCGGTAAAAAGAGGCCGATCCAGAACTATAAAATGGGAGCGGCTCGAGATAGTGATAGAGAACTCAAATGTAACATTGGTCACTTGATTAGGACAGAAGATTATGAGATGGGGAACTGAAGGGACAGTAGAGATCCGGACCTTGGTTGTTACAGAATGATGAAAATGGAAAATGATACAGTATGCTGGGAGAAACCGGTAAATACAACGGAAAAAGAACTGGTAATAAGAGCTTTGGAATGGTCACCATAGCCAAGGACTATTCCGGATACGAATGGGATAGATTCGCCATGTGGGTTGTGTTGAACACAGACGCCGCCTCGAGACAAAGAGCACGGTTCCGCATTTGTAAGGTCTGTAAGGTGACAGGTGACAAGCGTGTGCTGGAACAAGGTAAAGGGGACAGGTGTTTCGATATGTTACAATATGTCCCAGCTGTATTGGTTTTCGGAAATTCGGAAGTAGATGAACTGCTTTGAGTTCTGGAAATGTTTTCATTAGGAAGATACTTCTCTAAAAGTCACCTTTGTTTGAGGATTATTCCACTGCTTTGTTACTGTTCTGAATCATAACTTCTGAATCTCCCCTCCTCCTTATGTTTTGATGAACTCTCCCTGTTTCAATGAACTCTTCCGTTTCGACTAATGTATCGGACCATAGAATTCTGTGTCCGAGCCCTTGGATACCGGAGTGAGCACAGAATGAGAAACTTGGAAACCAGAAGGGACACAACCCCCATCCCCTTCTAGGGAGTATAAAAGAAAGTCCCTTGACTCCAAACAAACCATTGTCCTCCCGATATGCCTTCCTACAAGTTGACCTACTTCGACGTTCGTGGTCTTGTCGAGCCGGCTCGCCAGCTTTTCCACCTAGCCGGTATCAAGTTCGAGGACAAGAGACTCAATCATGAAGAGTTTGCCAAGTTTAAGAGCAGTGAGTTGAAGGTTTAGACTTCCAGAACAACTGTTTCGTTTCAGAGACCCCATTCGGATTCCTCCCAGTCCTTTCCGTTGATGGCTTTGAGATCCCTGAGTCTGCTGCAATTGGTCGGTACCTCGCACGGAAGTTCGGATTCGCTGGAAAGACTCCAGAAGAGGAAGCTTGGGTGGATGCCATCGTGGATCAGTTCAAGGACTTTATGGTGGCATTTAGATCCTTGGCCCAGGCGAAGATGGCCAAGAAGTCGGTGGATGAGATTGAAAAGATCACAAAGGAAGTGTTCACTCCGGCCAAGGATCAATACTTCAAGACTCTCAATGGCATTTTGGAGAAGAGCAAGTCGGGATTTCTGGTTGGTGATAAGCTGACATGGGCTGATCTCGTGGTTGTTGATAACCTGGTGACACTGGAGAAAATGAGCTTCTTCTCTGCGAAAAAGCATCCGAAGCTGGCCGCCCTGAAGAAGAAGGTTCATGGATCACCGAATCTCAAGGACTACATCGCCAATCGTCCGGATACAGAGTTCTGACTGTCAAATCTTGAGTTTTATTATGAATAAATAGAGTATGGAAACCATTCAATTAGACTACAACTAATCAGGCTACATCTTCGGAAAATGATGACAAAGTGTGTTTGTCAGCGCAAGAGAAATGTGTGCCCTACTCACAGAAACTACACAACGGAACGTATAAAAAGAACATTTTCATTTGTTTTTCCTCAATTATGCCGTCCTACAAGCTGACTTATTTCGATGTTCGTGGCCTTGGTGAGCCAGCTCGGCAGCTATTCCATCTAGCTGGTGTCGAGTTCGAGGACAAGAGAATCACTCGTGAGGAGTTTTCCAGAAGTTGTGAGTTGGGACAGAGAACAGCTTGTCATTTTAAAGTTCAGGCATAGGGTTCGGACATCTCCCGGTTCTCTCTGTCGATGGTTTAGACATCCCTCAATCCGCTGCAATCAACCGATATCTCGCCAAGAAGTTCGGGTTCGCTGGAAAGACTCCAGAAGAAGAAGCATGGGTGGATGCCATCGTTGAGCAGTACAAGGAGTTTGGTGTTGCTTTCAAATCCCTATTTACTGCCAAAACCGAGAAGAAGTCAGCTGAAGAGATCGAGAAGATCACTCAGGAAGTGTACATCCCAGCCAAGGACTCCTATTTCAACATCCTCAATGATCTTTTGGAAGTGAGCAAGTCGGGATTCCTAGTTGGATCCGGGTTGACTTGGGCTGATCTGGTGGTCGTCGAGAACCTGGTGACTCTGGAGAAGATGGGTCTGTTCTCTGCCAAGGATCATCCAAAACTGGCGGCTCTCATGAAGAAGGTCCACTCGACTCCGAAGCTCAAGGAGTACATCGCCAGCCGTCCGGATACTGATCTCTAATGTCTGTCTTTGTTTCTTTGAATCTGCATGATAAATAGAGCATCGTGGCATTCAAATCTGATGTTTCCGCTTCGAAAATGATGACAAAACATCTATTTGTCAGCATGCCCGGCACATAATCTTGTGCTCAGATCCCTAACAACAACTCTTGTCACAAAACGAGACACCTAGCAACCAGAAGAGACGGGCCTCTAGCCGGCTCCGTATAAAACAAGAGACATCAGAAGAGAACTTCAAGTCGCAATGCCTTCTTACAAGCTGACCTACTTCGACGTCCGTGGTCTTGGAGACCCAATCCGCCAGCAGTTCCATCTGGCTGGTGTCAAGTTCGAGGACAAGAGAGTCACCCATGAGGAGTTTACCAAGATTAAGAGCAGTGAGTTGAACGAAAAAGATATGAGATGATATGATAAGAGTTGTTTTTTTAGAGACTGGATTCGGACAACTCCCGGTGCTCACCGTCGATGGATTCGACATCCCGCAGTCCGCTGCCATCGGTCGGTACCTCGCCAAGAAGTTCGGATACGCTGGAAAGACTCCGGAAGAAGAGGCATGGGTCGATGCTATCGTGGATCAGTTCAAGGACTTTGGAACCGCCTTCAAGACTCTCTTCATTGCGAAGCGTGAGAACAAGTCGGTGGATGAGATCGAGAAGATCAACAAGGAGATCTTCACCCCGGCCAAGGACTCCTACTTCAAGATCCTCACTGGCCTTCTGGAGAAGAGCAAGTCGGGATTTCTAGTTGGAGCTGAGTTGACTTGGGCTGATCTGGTGGTCGTCGAGAACCTGGTTACTCTGGAGAAACTCGGACATCTGTCGGCCAAGGACCATCCGAAGCTGGTTGCTCTGAAGAAGAAGGTCCACGAGACGCCGAAGCTCAAGGAGTACTTCGCCAATCGCAAGGACACTGATATCTAATTGTCTTATCTGAAGGGGGATGTCCTTCAATGTTTTGTGATGAATAACTGATAATGATACAAAAGTGAAAGAATAAATATTTATTCAAAAATCAGTCTAAAAACCAGTGAAAGATGTCTCCAAATTGTCTAGAAGTCGATTAAGTTGTTCTCGGAGCTTTTCATGGTCTGAAAGGTCTAAAACTTCGGCTGCAAGCAGACTTGTAATGGTTATGACTTCTACAAGTTTGAACTTAAACCATCTTGTTCTTCTCATCAATATCCTAGTCCACTGGTCACAGCTACAAGATACAAATTGGCGCAGATCTTTCTTGACACCATTCGAACAGACATCTGCGCCAATGCGAAATGATGACAAAATAAGGTATTCTGATGGATTTATCATGCTTCTTCACTTCATTACGAGTCAATGTTCAGGCGAAACGGGATAATAAGTTGATGAATGAGATCGAGAAGATCCTGAAGGACATGTTCACTCAAGCATTACTTCAAGACCCACAGCGGGATTCTGGAGAAGAACAAATTAGTATTCCTGGTTAGTGATGAGCTGACTTGGGCTGATCTGGTAGTTGTTGATAACCTGGGAACCTCGGAGAAGATGAGTTTCTTCTCTGCGAAAAAGCATCCGAAGCTGGCCGCCCTGAAGAAGAAGGTTCATGGAACACCGAAGCTCGAGGAGTATTTTGAAATTGGGAAACACACAGAATCCTTGTCCTTCCGCTTATCAGTAAACTTTGAGATATCATCAGCCTGTGACTCACAAGTCACAAATCTTACTCAGCGGAGCACAAATTCTGACACATATTCTCACCTCTCCAACCACAATTTCATGGCTTCAGCACAGCAAAGTGTGGTTGCGCGGGCAGGAAACCATTGGTTACGAGGTTCGTCACAAAAAGATAGTTGAGTATAAAAGAAGCAGGTTCTCAGATGACAACCACTTTCCCTTCCAGTTCAAGTTTAATTTTGAGTTTCCAGAATGCCTGCTTACAAGCTGACCTACTTCGACATTCGTGGCCTTGGCGAGCCGGCTCGTCAGTTGTTCCACCTCGCTGGCGTCAAGTTCGAGGACAAGAGACTTCCGCAGGATGGATCTTTCGCTAAGATCAAGG
This sequence comes from Caenorhabditis becei, assembly GCA_900536315.3. Lineage (NCBI taxonomy): Eukaryota > Metazoa > Nematoda > Chromadorea > Rhabditida > Rhabditidae > Caenorhabditis > Caenorhabditis becei. Next base: position 221,975 of record LR539183.1, read on the forward strand.
ATCGTAAGTTGATGAACTTCAGTAGACAGAACTTAATTCGGATCTTCAGAATACCCATTCGGACAAATCCCGGTCCTCTCTGTCGACGGATTCGACATCCCGCAGTCCGCTGCCATCGGTCGGTACCTCGCCAAGAAGTTTGGCTACGCTGGAAAGACCCCGGAAGAGGAGGCTTGGGTTGATGCCATCGTGGACCAGTACAAGGACTTTTCGGCTTCTCTGTTGCCAGTCTTCAAGGCAAAGTACGAGAAGAAGTCGGCCGCCGAAACCGAGAAGGCCATCAAAGAGATCTTCACCCCGGCCAAGGACGCCTTCTTCAAGATCCTCACTGGCCTTCTGGAGAAGAGCAAGTCGGGATTCCTGGTCGGAGCCGGGCTGACCTGGGCTGATCTGGTGGTCGTCGAGAACCTGGTGACTCTGGAGAAGATGGGTCTGTTCTCTGCCAAGGATCATTCGAAGCTGGCGGCTCTCATGAAGAAGGTCCACTCGACTCCGAAACTCAAGGAGTACATCGCCAGCCGTCCGGATCATGAGTACTAATTCCATCAGTTGTCACTTTTTTCTGAATGTTCTGTCATCTCTTCAGTTTTTTCAGTGATAACTAATAAAAGTACAACATCAGATATGCGAGTAACTCTTCAAAATTGCAAATTCTACGAAAACTGTAACGAATCAAGTGAAGGTGATGATACCTGTTGTAAAACACTCTTCACTGTCACAAAATTATGTGATCTCTCATCACAAACCACGTAGAACAAATCGAATAAAAAGGAAACGATCGGTTTCCTGATAACTATGCCGTCCTACAAATTGACTTATTTCGACGCTCGTGGTTTCGCTGAACCAGCTCGTCAGCTCTTCCATCTTGCTGGAGTCGAGTTCGAGGATGTGAGAATCTCAATGGAGAATTTGATGCCGGGGAAGAAAACGAACGAGTATTTGGAGATGGTTGAAAGTTAGTGATCTGATCCAAGTGATTATCTAGTTCCGATGTTCCAGGTACTCCTTTCAAAAAGTTCCCAGTCTTGTCAGTCGATGGATTCGACATCCCGCAGTCCTCTGCCATCTGTCGATACCTCGCCAAGAAGTTCGGATACGCTGGAAAGACTCCAGAAGAGGAAGCTTGGGTGGATGCCATTGTGGATCAGTTCAAGGACTTCTCCGACTCCTTCCGCGTCTTTATCCTAGCTGTCAGAGCTGGAAAGCCATCAGATGAGGTCGAGAAGATCAGAAAGGAAGTGTTCAACCCGGCAAGAGACTCCTACTTCAAAATCCTCAATGGGATTCTGGAGAAGAATGGTTTAGGATTCCTGGTCGGATCGGAGCTGTCATGGGCTGATCTGGTAGTCGCTGACAATTTGCATACTTTGGAGAACTTGAAGCTGTTGGAAGAGGGACATCTGAAGTTGAAGGAGTACAAGAAGAATATCTATGACCTAGATGAGATGAAGAGCTATATTGGGTCAAGACCGGAAAGAGAAATGTAGACTTTTTGATATCAAGTTATATCTTTTCAATAAATCATTTGTTCCCATTTCTTATCAGCCATTCAAACCCGAACATAATCATAGGAGACATAGACCAGATGGAAGATGGACTGATTGATAATGATATTTTATTGATAAGAAAGTTAGAACTGAGTATCCGGACGAGTCGCGATCCAGTCCTTGAGCTTCTCCTGTCCGTAGACCTTGTCGCGATGAGCGGTGAGCTTCGGTTGCTCCGATGGAGTGAAGAATCCGTTGTTCTCCAGGGTGCGCATGTGGTCAGCGACGGCCAGATCAGCCCAAGTGAGACCATCCCCAACCAGGAATCCCGACTTGCTCTTCTCGAGGATCCCATTGAGGATCTTGAAGAACGAGTCACGAGCCGGAATGGAGATTTCAGCGGAGACCTTGTCGATCTCTTTTTGGGACTTGCCTGTGCGGATGGCAGTCCAAAGCTGGCGGAAAGTTATAATAAAGTCTTTGAACTGGTCCATGATGGCATCCACCCAAGCTTCCTCTTCCGGGGTTTTTCCAGCGTATCCAAACTTCTTGGCGAGATAACGGATGATAGCAGCCGATTGCGGGATGTCGAATCCATCGACGGTAAGCACGGGGACTTGTCCGAATGGAGTCTCTGAAGAGGAAAAGGAGGGTTGGCTGTGGCTTTTCTTCTCACTATCTTTGATCTTCTCCCAAGTTCCGCTCTCCTGTGTGAAGCGATTGTCTTCAAACTCGACTCCAGCCAAGTGGAAAATCATGCGAGCTGGCTCAGCCCAGCCACGAGAATCGAAATAGGTCAACTTGTAGGAAGGCATTTAGAGGGTACCGAAAGTGTTTGTGAACAATCGAATTTGAAAATACTGCGCGATCCGTGCCAAATATATACTCGACATCTCAGCCGCATCTTTTTCTCTCCGTCTCTCGTTCTTCACTCTATTTCCCCTTGAGTCTAGTCAAGGCACAAAATTTTGTGGCTAGCAAGGTTATAACTTATAAGAGCAGAAAATACTCCTAAGGCTAAAACAAAGTCAGAAAAAGGGGAGCAGAAAGCGTAGATATCCATGAAAAAATCAGAGAAAAAAGGTCCCATGAAAACAAATCTTATCAATAAACCGTCTTCTGAATTATTGCCTCCGATTCCCCATGTCTCCCGAAGTACGCTTTCTCCGTTCCTGTTTTTGCGACGTCGTCTAGAATCTCTTCTAGCAAGACTCCCTTCGTGTTGACATCTGTTTCCATGGTTACAGACGCTTTCGGCTCTCCTTTCTCTGATTTCCACCCTGCAGAAGCTTCTAGAATCCCTGGCCCCTCCCTGTGTTTTATGCTCTTATCACCATGCTCGCCACAAAATTTTGTGCCCTAGGAGATAGATCCAGATCAAAATGTCACTAACCACAACAAAAATGCTGACAAATCCCGTCTAGAGCCGCCGAACAACATTGCGAAACACGCCGACCAAACACTGCCCCGAAAACTAGACTCAACGGGAAAGAGACGGGAAAACGAGAGACGCAGAGAAAGAGAGACGGCTGAGCGGGCGAGTTTATATTTGGCACGTTTCGACGCATTAATATCAAGTTCTGTTGTTCACCAACACCTCTGATACTTTCTAGATGCCGTCCTACAAGTTGACCTACTTCGACTCTCGTGGCTTTGCTGAGCCGGCTCGCATGATCTTCCACTTGGCTGGAGTCGAGTTCGAGGACAATCGCTTCACCCATGAGAGTGGAACTTGGGAGAAGATCAAAGACAGTGAGTTGCAAATGAACTCCAATGCAAATCCTCTTCCTTTTTCTCTTCAGAAACCCCATTCGGACAAGTCCCCGTGCTCTCCGTCGATGGGTTCGAGATCCCCCAATCCGCCGCCATCATCCGTTACGTCGCCAAGAAGTTCGGATACGCTGGAAAGACCCCGGAAGAGGAAGCTTGGGCCGATGCCATCGTGGATCAGTTCAAGGACTTTATCACCTCGTTCCGCCAGCTTATCACGGCCACCCGCACCGGAAAGTCTCCTGAAGAGATTGCCAAGATCTCCGCCGAAGTCGCCATGCCGGCCCGTGACTCGTACTTCAAGATCCTCAATGGGATCCTCGAGAAGAGCAAGTCGGGATTCCTGGTCGGAGACGGGCTGACCTGGGCTGATCTTGCCGTCGCTGACAACCTGTACACCCTGGAAAAGAACGGATTCTTCAATCCATCGGAGCAACCGAAGCTCACCGCTCATCGCGACAAGGTCTACGGACAGGAGAAGCTCAAGGACTGGATCGCGACTCGTCCGGATACTCAGTTCTAACTTTCTTATCAATAAAAGATCATTATCAATCAGTCCACCAAAAAGTACAAACAGAAAAGTGTGTTTGTTTACATTTCCACAAGGGAGTTCTGATCTTTGATGTGTTTTTCGTCTCGAGAAAATGACGACAAGGGGAGGGTTGCGCATGGGTATTTATAGCAGATGGTTGCTGGTTTTCAGTTTTCATAAAGTTCAGTAGAGGCTCGGCGGTCTGACTTTCAGAACTACTCGCTTTCTAGGCCTCTGATACCGTTTCCTTCCAGATGCCCCAATACAAATTGACCTATTTTGACCTCCGTGGCTGGGCTGAACCAGCTCGTCAGCTCTTCCATCTGGCTCATGTCCCTTATGATGATATTCGGATTCCAATGGCTGATAAGCAATGGGAACAGATGAAAGATAGTCAGTATCTCTTTATCACTTCCTTATCAATCCTTTCCTTTTCCAGAAACTCCATTCGGCAAGCTGCCCGTCCTGAACATTGACGGATTCGACATTCCTGAATCAGCTGCCATTTGTCGGTACCTCGCCCGCAAGTTCGGATTCGCTGGAAAGACTCCAGAAGAGGAAGCCCTTGTGGATGCAGTCGTGGATCTATTCAAAGACTTTTCTGTTGCATTCAAAGCTCTTGTCTTTGCTGCAAGAGCCGGCAAACCAGCCGAGGAGATTCTCAAGATCAGATACGAGATCTTCATTCCTTCCAGGGACCCCTACTTCAGAATCCTTAATGGTCTTCTGGAGAAGAGCGGCTCAGGATTCTTGGTCGGATCGGGATTGACATGGGCGGATTTGGTAGTCGCTGACAATCTGCACACTCTGGATAAGTTGAAGGCGTTGGATGAGGATCATGCGGTGCATCAGAAGTTGAAGAAGTTCAAGGAGAGGATCTATGCGACGCCGGATCTACAAGATCATATCGCTACGAGACCTGATACTGAGGTCTAATAACTGAATAAATATTGTGTTTATACTATTGTGACCCGACATAAACCACAGTGTACTTGCGCGTAAAGTCAACGACCAACACATCTTTCCCCACCTGCGTCTCTCATCTCGTTTACTCTCTCCTCACCTTCTTTTCGCAGAGTTTCGAAACTAGACTCGTATAAAACCGAACCTCTTTGCTTCCTTTTGAACATCTGATATCTGAATGCCGCAATACAAACTCTACTATTTCAACCTCCGCGGATGGGCTGAGCCGTCTCGTCAACTGTTCAAACTGGCGCATGTCGAGTTTGAAGACGTGAGAATCGAGAATGGAACTCCGGAATGGGAGGCATTGAAGCCAAGTGAGTTTGGGCGATTTGTTCAATGAAACCGACCACGTTGGTCACTGATATGATAAGATAAGGGTACATTAACTACATGTTTCGAAAGTTCAGCAGACTGATAAGAGGCTTATCACTGTTTCAGAGACCCCATTCGGCCAGCTGCCTTTCTTATCCGTCGATGGATTCGAGATCCCTCAATCCGCCGCCATCCTTCGCTATCTCGCCCGCAAGTTTGGATTTGCTGGAAAGACTCCGGAAGAGGAAGCTTGGGTGGATGCCATCGTGGATCAGTTCAAGGACTTTGTAGGCCCACTGAGGCAATTGATCATGGCTCAACGCGGCGGGGATGCTGAAAACATCCAAAAGGTCATGGAGGAAGTGTTCAATCCCGCGCGGGCCACCTACTTCAAAGCCATCAACGGTGTTTTGGCCAAGAGTATGTCGGGATTCCTCGTTGGAGATGGCCTAACTTTTGCTGATTTGGTGATTGCTGATAACCTGTTCACCCTGGAGAAAATGGGCGTTTTCGATGAATCCGAGAAGCTCCAGGTGGCTTTTAGAGCCAAGATCAATGAGATTCCAGAGATCAAGGAACACAATTCCAGCCGTCCGGATTCTGTTGTCTGATTTTGAATATGACTGACAAATAAATCGTTTTTCCGAAGATACATATTGTGTTCTATTTTGTACACGACCTCAGAGAAACCGGTCAGAGACCAGGTAGAAAGTCATCATTTTAGAAGACACCGATACCCCCTTTCGACCAAATCAAAACGACCAAGATCACAATTGTCTCCTCCCACCGACCACGTTTCTCTCTCGGGAGAGACGCAGACAGTAGACATGGTATATAACAGGGGGAGCTGCTATCAGACTATCAGTTGGAAAGATGGTCGAGTACAAGTTCTACTATTTCAATGGAAGAGGACTCGGAGATGTCTCTAGACAGGTAAGTAGTCAAGCTGCTCCTCTGATCCTTCTGATCCTTCCAGCTCTTCGCTCTTTCCGGAACTCCTTACGAAGACATTCGTGTCGACCATGCTCAATGGATGGCTGGATCCCCGCTGAAAGCCAAGATGCCATTTGGTCAGATGCCTGTTTTGGAGCTCTCCAATGGAACCATGATCCCACAGTCACTGGCCGTTGCTCGGTACCTCGCCAAGAAGTTCGGATATGCCGGAAAGACCGATGAGGAAGCAGCTATGGCCGATGCCCTTGCCGATCAGTTCAAGGACTTCTACATCGAGATGAAGCCGTTCTACTACGGAAAGCTCGGAGCCATCCCGACAGACGTCGAGAAGGCCAAGACCGAGAACCTGATCCCGGCCAGAGACAAGTTCCTGGCGATCCTTGGAAAGTTCTTGAAGGAGAGCAAATCGGGATTCTTGTTGTCTGGAGGGCTCACTTATGCTGATCTGATTATCAGTGATAACATGAGAACCCTTATCAACTGGGTCCCAGAGTATCTCGATGGATTCCCCGAGATCAAGGCCTGGTTCCAGAAGGTCGACAGCATTCCCGAGATTCAAAAGCATTTGGCTTCGCATCCAGATGTCGGATTCTAATTTTTCTGTAAATAATCTTCTAGTGATGAAGTGTTTGTTTATCAAGTGTTTGTCTTGTCTAGCTACAGTAATCCCAATGGCAAACTCTGCCGTTATCACTGATAAAAGTTGTGACTTGACTTTTTGACCTCTCTGGACACACTTCATTGCAATACAAACCGATTAGGTTGTCTGCTCACTCCTCTCTTATCACACTATCTCTCCTCTCCACGTTGCCGATTATCAATAGAAACTTAGAGATTGGAGAGGTTCAGACAGTTAGACAGACTGGTATATAAGACCAGGTTTCTTATCAGTTGAATAGTTGAAAAAATGAGTGAGTACAAGTTGTATTACTTTCTGGGAAGAGGACTCGGAGATGTCTCGAGACAGGTACGCAGCACTTCCGATCCTTCCGATCCTTCCGATCCTCTGATCCTTCCAGCTCTTCGCTCTCTCCGGAACTCCTTACGAAGACATCCGTGTCAACCACCTCGACTGGATGGCTGGATCCCCGTTGCAAGAGAAGATGCCTTTCGGGAAGATGCCTGTTCTGGAACTTTCCGATGGTACCATGATCCCACAGTCGATGGCGATTGCCAGGTACTTGGCAAAGAAGTTCGGATACGCCGGAAAGACCGATGAGGAGGCCGCCCTAGCTGATGCTCTGGCGGATCAGTTCAAAGACTTCTACCTGGAGATCAAACCGTTCTACTACGGAAGCATGGGAATCATCCCGACGGACCTCGAGAAGGCGAAGACGGAAGTGCTGATTCCGGCCAGAGACAAGTTCCTGGCGATCCTCGGAAAGTTCCTGAAGGAGAGCAAATCGGGGTTCTTGTTGTCGGGAGGGCTCACTTATGCCGATCTGATTATCAGTGATAACATGAGAACCCTTATCAACTGGTGGCCAGAGTATCTGGAAGGATTCCCCGAGATCAAGACCTGGTGGCAGAAGATTGATAACATTCCGGAGATCCGAAAGCATTTGGATGCTAATCCAGATGTTGGCTTCTAAAAATTTACCAGTTCACCAATAAATTGTTTGTTTTCCATCCGATCCACCGGTGGCCCACCGTAATCCCTTGTTTACTGTTCTTTCCGAGACCAAACAACAAGTTTTGCAAGTTGATCAAGTGGAAAAAAAGAGAATGATAAGGGATAGAAGAGAAAAGATATGATAAGAGGGGTGGGGTACAGAATACGGTTTTGGAAGGGAATGTTTTAAAGATTTCAAATTTCCCGCCAAATCAGAGTTATGCTCTTATACGGACACTTGGCGTAATTCTCGATGTTTCAAAAACAAAAAGATTCAGAAAATTTTCAAAAAGGTTTGGTAAGATAGAATCATGAATTTGGCAAAAAACTTTTTTTTCAAATTTCCCGCCGTATCAGATTTCGATGTTTCAGATCATTTTTGCCCATTTTTAACATCAAACTTCCCCAAAAGAGACCAAAAAGTTATCAAGTGCACGTTTTCGCTGCGAGACCAAACAATCAGCGGCGGCCGAAAAATGATGACAAATCAACAAAACATCGGGATGAAAACGAAGCCAATGAACACTTTTTCCAGCACATTCGGCTACATTTTCAGATATAAAAAGGATGGGGGAATGAGTCAAAGCAAGAGCGCTCAAGCTGACACAGATATCGATTTTTACAAGTCCAGTGGTTTTTTTTGAAATTCAGTGAATTTCATCCGATCTTATTCTCTTTTTTCTCAGAATGCCTCACTACAAACTTACGTATTTCAACGGCCGCGGTTTCGCCGATGTCTCCCGTCAACTGTTCGTCTTGGCGGGCGTCCCATTCGAAGATGTTCGTTTGGAGCAGTCCGATTGGACCGACGAGAAGAAGTTGGAGATGCCGTTTCGACAAATGCCAGTTCTAGAAGTCGACGGACTGAAAATCCCGCAAACGCTGGCAATCGCCCGATATTTGGCAAGGAAATTTGGGTTTGCCGGGAAAAATCCGGAGGAGGAGGCGCTGGTGGATGGGTTGGCGGATCAGTTCAAGGATTTCTACAATGCTACGTGGCCATATTATCACACGAGAATCGGATTTTTGGATAATGACATTGATAAGGAAATGGAGAAGTTCGTGCCGGAGAGAAACAAGTTTTTGGGTTTCCTAACGGATTACTTGAAGCGGAGCGAGTCCGGTGAGTCTCTGATTACTTTATGATTTGGAGGAGATCGAAAAATAGGGTGGAATAGGCTCGAATAGTAATCAGTTATCAAAGAGATATTCACATAGTAAAACGAGTTAGAATAACGTCTTCTAGACGGCGGTTCCGGGCTCTGGCTTCGGCACCAGATTGCCCTTGAGTGCTTCGGCACGATTGTCCGAACGGCTCTCTCTCAACATCATCGGCGAGCCGTTCACAGAGAACGCAATCTCCTCGTTGAGGTGCGGACGACGGAATGCTTTGACGGGGGCGCCGTCGGGGATCTTCGGGTATATGGCTTGAGGGACGGTGAGCACGTGTCCGGCGGGAGTGATGAGTTCGTGACGGGAAGAGTCGGTCGCAGTGTTCCTGCCGCTGGAAAATGAGTTTTACCAGGTGTTGAGAAAGGTTTTGGGAGAGAAAAGGGCAAAAAAGCTCGAATGATTCTTTTTCGAGATGAAACTCACGAATTATGTCCGGAATGCACGAAGGGAATGCTCGTCTCATGGGCCGCATCGTCAGTGTCCATGTCTTCGCCGTGTTCCTCGCTGGCTGGCTCCGGTTCCGGCTCCACCACCTTCTTCCGATGCTTCATCGGTTCATTTTCCTTTTCTTCTGACTCCTTCACCGGCTTGGGCTCTGGCTCTTCTTCAATCGGTTCCGGCGACTTATTCCTAATCTGCAGCTGGGCGAAAAGGTCGATCGGCGGTTGGCTGGTCAGGAAATCGGTCAGTTTCATGTTTAGGAATTCCTGAAATTCGAGATGATAGCTTTCTTTGAAAATATATCTATCTACCTCCGGAATTGACGCCAAAATCCGCTCCGTCTCATTTTCTGCCGTCTCTTTTGCGACTGTCAACAAATGTTCCTCCAATTCGCCGAGAACTTCGCCGACTGAAACGATCGTCGTTGAATTATCGTACTTTTAAAAAAAACTCACTGTATGTCTCAAGAGGCTTCAAACTTTCAATTGCTTCTGGGTCGCGCTTGATTTTTCGTGGTGGCATTCTGCAAGTGATGAGATATGAGGCAAAAATTTACGATTCAACGAAATTTTGCGAAGAATTGAAAGAAATATGGTTTTTAACCAATTTTCTAATTGAAAAACACAATAAAAACACTAAAAACCTACAAAAACCGAGGGAAAATCACGAGAAACTGTGAAAAAGCCGTGCGTTTTTCAAAATCTTCGCTCGCGGTAGTGTGCGGTGTTTGCGGACTTGCATACCGTACCTCACGCGCAAACTCTTTTTAATGTCGAACCGAATACGGTTACTCAAGAATTTCACGGGAAAAGACCAAAACCAATAGAAAAACAAGGATAAAACCAGAAAAAAAGCACAATTAAAAGTTTCAGGATTCCTGTTCGATGGTGGTCTCACGTATGCAGATCTGATAATCAGTGACGACATGAGAACTCAATTGATGTGGTGGCCAAAGTATGCTGAAGGATTCCCAGAAGTTGCAGAGTGGTACAAGAAGGTGGATAGTATTCCAGAGATTCGGAAGCATATTGATAACTCACCAAAGACAAAATTCTAAAAAAATTCATTTGCAATGTCAAATGTTCCCATTCTTGTTCCTGATCATTGCTCTTTTCTAACCTTGTAATCTGTTACCATCAGAAAATAAACTTGTCCATCTCAAAGTATACAGTTGCGCCCCAACGACGCGAAAGCAAACGCGCTCCACCGCACAACGCAAGCAATCGTTTCGAAAGTTATTGTTAACAGTTCGTGTTGCTGCACACATATTCGTTGTTCCGACAATGGAGGAATCTTTCGAAAAGCTGAGCTTAGAAGAACCCCATAAACTCTCATATAAAACACAGAAAATCTTGTTCCAACACTTTTCACTGGAACAGCGGTGAGTTTTTCCCGGTTCGAAAATTTTGGGCCCAATCGATAGTTTCACCTATAAATCAACTTGTAACTAGTACAAGTATCTAATTTGATAAATGTTATCAGTTAATTATCTTGTTTTTTTCAGCGCCGAATTCAGAAAAGTACCCGAGACATACAAACTTCAAATGGAAACTCCGTATGCTGTGGACTCTTGCACGATTTCGCAATCGGCCAACTCTATCGAATTCGCACTTGAAAATCACTTCTGGAAGGTCACAGATGGGGGAGAAGTTATCCGAGGATTAACTGGAAACGCCGCTACATATGAGACTTTCAAAACGGAATTGAGCAAGGAGGAGTACATGGAGAAGCTGGTGAAGATGCATTTGGATCGAGAGGGCATCATTATCAATACATTGAAGATTAAGGTATGTTTTAGAAGTTTTGAATATCTTTTATGGACCTATCGACGATGTAAAAAAATACATTTTTCCGCATTTCTCGACCTATCGATTTGTGTCGAGAAATGTCGTTTTTTGTCGAGAAATTCGCATTTCTCCCGTAGAGAAATTGCAGAGAAATGGTAAATCGTGGCGAGACCCACAGGCGAAATTGCATGCGCCTTTGAACTTGTAGATGCCGTAAATCTACATGTTCAAAGGCTCATGCAGTTTCGCCGTTGGGTCTCGCCACGATTTACCATTTCTCTGCAATTTCTCTACGGGAGAAATGCGAATTTCTCGACAAAAAACGACATTTCTCGACACAAATCGATAGGTCGAGAAATGCGGAAAAATGTATTTTTTTACATCGTCGATAGGTCCATTAGCACTTTCCTAGATACTGTTTTTTGTCTTGGAGCGATTTAAGTCCCTTGACACATTTTTGGTGCGCATCTCTGAGTTCATGACCCAATTTCGTGCGAAGTTATCGTTGCATCTCGGAACTTCATCTCGCATTCAAAATTTCAAATTGACGGGCACGATATCTCGAAACGAAAACTACAGTATTACGTGCATTTTTCAGTGTTTCCCGACTGTTTTCGGGTAATTTATTGTCAGAAAATGCGAAAAATGCAATAGTTCATTCAAAAACAGTCGGAAAACCTGAAAAAAACCTTAAAACACAGAAAAATGAAAGTCTTACTGTAGTTTTCGTTGCGAGATATCGTGCGCGCCAATTTGAAATTTTGAATGCGAGATGAACTTTTGAGATGCAACGATAATAGTATGTCAGTGCATTTTCTTCCGTGTATTGACACATATTTGGTGGCTTGACGCGATTCATGTTCTCTGGCGCAATCTCAGTGCTCGAGAGCTTTCCTGATTCCTGACCTCAACTTCAATGTCCTTCAGAACCACCCGTATGGCCTCGAAGGGATCGTCCCCTTCGCCAAGATCTACAACTTCGAATGGCACTGCGACATCGTCTCCGACCGCTACGACTACACCACTTGGTTCTCGTGCATCCGCAACCAATCCCTCTCCAAAGTCGACATCCAACTCAACTCTTCCTGTCACAACCAGATCTTCCTCGAACCCGTGATCCTCGGAGCCAAGACTCTTATCGTCAAGTGCCCTGAACCATTGGCTCCACAGACCATTGAGAACTTCCATGGGCTCAATTTGAAGTTGAACTTTTCCTCGGTGACCCGTGAGTTTCTGGATGCATTCTATGGGAAGTGGAAGAACGGATGGGCCGATGGAGAGGGAAAACTCGAGTTGGTGTTGGCGGATTCCGAGGCGAAGGCCACGATGAGATCCTTTCTGAAGGATGTGTTCTCTGCCGGAGAGCTCGGTGAAATGGAGCAAGGCAGTTACGTGTGCAATCATCTTGCCGGAGGACAAGTCAAGTTCGTTTTCGCTGCTGCAGAGGTTGAGAATCAGTAGACTGGAGCTACTACCAATCAATAACTCCAAAAGCTTTGTCCATCATCTTCCAAATGACCCGTCTCCAGTACCATAACCCACATCAAGTTCCCTCAACCCATTTCATATTAGCTTCCAAAAGCTCAGTTCCTGTTCCCCAAATATCTTGTTACTTGTTCCTGTGCATTTCCTTACTTCACCTTCAAGTATTTTCCCTTTTGAACCCCCAGGGTCACAAACTCTGCATTATTCTGTCCGAAAACCACCAACTATTCCAAATTTTTATTGTATTTTGCCCATTTCCTTGCTGAAACTTTGCTTCAACCGATCCTATTATTGGTAAAATCTGAAACGCGTAGCTGGCCTAGGAATCCGTTCAGCGTGGCCGCCAGGTCTCGAAGAGAAAAAATGCCTATTCCGTGCTGCGCCTTTGAAAAAATTACGGTTTTCACCGCAATCTACCGTAGTTTTCAAAGGCGCAGCGCTGAATACGCATTTTGTTCGCTTCGAGACCCGGCGGCCGAACTGAACGGATTCCTAGGCCAGCTATACATTTCAGATTTTACCAATAATATCACAACCTGAGCACCTTCAGGGTCTTTCATGACACTCTCCAAACCAAAGCTCTTCTGAATCTTCTTGAATAATTCTCCGAGTCAGAACCCTGGTTTTACATCTTTCTGAATCTCCTGGCCCCTCATGACCTACGTCCCCGATTCATCCCGTTCCCCTTCCGATCCCCTCCCTATTTTTCACCATTTTTCTCCATTGTCTACTGCGCATCTTTTCAATCTTTTCAAAAATAAACTCGTGGGTCTCGAAACGAAATTGAATCCGAGTCTCCGAGTCATAAGTCATCGAGACGAGTCATGCGAACGCGAGGGAGGAGCACGTGGAAAGAAATTGATAGTTTCCTGTTTGTTTTTGGGATTCAGATGAGGATTTTTCCAGATTAGAGACGGAAAAAGATTCAGATTCAGATTCCATTTTCAGATTAACCAAGATCTTCCCTGTAGCGTCGGACCACCTGATCTTTCCAATTCAATCGGTCAGAACATTCCGTAAAACCTCTATTAGAAGGGCACCCAATAGTTTGATTTTCAGCTTCACTATCTCGAAAACTACGAGAGTTATCAAAAAGTTGTCAACTGCAAAGTTGTAGTTCTAATCTTTGTCTACAACTTTGCAGTTGACAACTTTTTGATAACTCTCGTAGTTTTTGAGATAGAAAAGCTCAAAGACAAACTATTGGGTGCCCTTGTAATAGAGGTTTTACTGTTATTCTGGAGTCCTGGGGACTCTAATCTTGGCAATTTTTACTATTACAGACCAGGTAGACACGTTGTCTATACGGTAGGATTTTTATCAGTGTTAATGATAAGCTATCACTCTTCCAGAACCTTCCCTGTCCTCACCTCATTCCGATGCTCCTTCTGATCTTCCGACCCAACCAGGAAGTCCCTTCGGTTCTTTGATCCTCCCGGACCTTCTGTTCCATGTCTCATGACCCTAAATTCGATCATCCCGCCCGTCTTTTCCCCCAAATCAAAACCAAATTAACACTCTTCTTCTTGTGCCCATCCAGCAACCCGATCCCTTTATCCTCCCAATCCCTTTCACAAATTCATAGAATGCCCTGCCCATCACACATCCATCTTGCCTCCCAGGGACCTTCCAAAAAACTTATACATATTTTCATCCACACACACAACATCAAACAACACACAGCGCCACGTTTTTCCCACACACACATACTGCTTCCGTTGTATATGTTTGACAAACGCTTTTTTTCTTTTTGCCCAACAAGGTTTCTCTTTTCCAAGGGGCCAATATTCATGAAATTCACGCTCTGTTGCGCTTTTCTTGATCAGACTGATTTGGAAGTCTTGCGTCAAACAAACGCGTTATTCAAAGTTCAATGGAGCGCGTTTTTGAAGTTTCAGACGTTGAAATCGAGGGGAAAAATTTTAAAATGCGTTTTTATTGGTTCCGGGTCAAAGTGATGGCCGTGGGAAAACTCGGTCATCAAAAAACTTTTTTTATGGAATTCTGAGAACGCAAGTTATTTTTGCTGTTTTCCAAGTACAAAATTCCTGTTTTTCAAAGCTCGACATTTTATTACCAATCACAGAAATTTGAAAATTTGGCACTTTCAAACTTCGCACCACTCACTATTTTCAAACTTCTCAATGGAGCGCGCTTGCAAAATTTCACTGAAAACTAATGAAATCTTCATTTTTCAGAAATTCTCCTATTTTCAAACTTAGAAAATCACGAAAAACTGAAAAATTTGCTACTTTCAAACTTCGCGCCAACCCCGATTCTCAAGTTTCTCAATTGAGCGCACTTGCACCGATTCACTGAAAACTATGTAAACTTAATTTCTCGCTGAAAAATTTGCTACTTTCAAATTTCGCGCCACCTCAAATTTCTCATTGGAGCGTACTTGCACTATTTCACTTCAAATCTCCAAATCTCCCTGTTTTCACAAGTTCACCATTTCCAAAACGTCCTGCTAATCGTTCCCTTTTGAAGCCCTCCTCTTCCAATTTCTTCTTCTTCTTCCTCACAATATAATTCTCGTGTCTCGGTTTCGTTTTCGTTTTCGGCCGTTTTGACGTCGCGGTGTGGTGTAAATTTACAACCAATAATACTCTCTCTCTCTCTATTTTCTCTCTCATCTATTCCCTCTGGATTCTCTTCGGAGCAAAAGTGAAAAAGAGACACCCACCAGAATACACCTGCTCTTTCTTTGTTTAGCGAAAGTTGGTTTGACCTAGTTTTGCAAATTTAAATCCTAGACCTACAAAGCTCAAGGGGATCGGGGCATGCGCCTTATAACCTACAGTAACCCCATTCACCTTTTTTCTCGAAAAATTTTGTATTTTCCAGGGATTTCTTCCATTTTTTCGAGAAAGTCAGTTAAAAATATAAATTTCCTATGTTTACCGTAATAAGGCACCGACTGTGCACTAGATTTCACGACAACTTGCACAGATTCTGCCAAAATTTAAAAATCTTGACTTTTTTGCTTTATTAATTTCCAGGCCTACTGTACCTGATGTTTTTGTGCAAATCCCCTCACGCATCACTGCAGACAACCTCTCCCTCACCAAAAAAAAGACTTGACCCCGACTAGACCAGCCTCGTGGCACCACCACTTCCCCGAAAACTCGCAAAGAAATTTCCGGGGAAAAGTCAAAAAAACACGTAGTCTCTCTGGAAAAGAACTGGAAAAACAATAGAGACATGTGTCACTCTGGAGCAGTTGTTCGTTGGTCGGAACCCGAAATTCATCACATTGCATGACCCGGTTTTCCAGTGGAATATGATCTCATCTCATACACTATTCAGCTGAAAAAATGGACGAAATTTAGGTAAAAATGGAGAGAGAGAAGAGGGGGGGGGGGGAG
>LR539183.1:252812-272922 GCA_900536315.3 Caenorhabditis becei
GGGGGGGGGGTTTGAAAGTTCAAACGTTCTGTTTGAAACTTTCGCTTCGAGACCCAAAAGCTAAAACTGAAAATTGTCAATTGTTGTAATTTTGAAATTCGCTGTTTTCGTGGCGAGACCCAGATTTTCACTAGACGTAATTTTTGCCAAAATGTAGCAAATTCGAAAGATCTTAAGGATTAAAACTTAAAATTTTTTTTTGAATTTTCGCTCCGAGACCCAAAAGCTGAAACTGGAATTTTGAATAGTTCCAATTTTTCTGGTGAAGTGGGTGGAAATCGAGATTTTGACACCATTCAAAAACGAAAATGTAACTCGGAATCTCTATTTTCAATCGTATTTTGTCAATTTTTGAAAAATTTGAAATTTCGAAATTTTTCGTTTCCGTTGCGAGACCCAAATATCCTAATCTCTGATGATCAAATCTCCTCGTAATCACCTAATCACTAACTCCCTGTCATGTCCCCACTAAAAGTCAATAAATTCATTCGTTTTTCGAACGACCTTCTCTCTCTTCTTCTCCATTCCTTATCTTATCACCCCACCAAATAATTCTTCTAATCCGCTTTCCTTTCAGTCCGTTTCCGGGCCCACCACGCAAAGAGAGCACTCTCGTTCCGAGGCAATAAATTAAAGAGGCCGGGGGCTCTCGGAGCAAGAATTAATCACTGTCGGAAGGCCAACGAATCGGTTTCTTGTAAATGAGATCAGATTTCTTTTGGGAGAGATCAAGAAAAAGGATTATGAGGGGGGCGGCTTGGGGTGAAAGGGGCGACAATTAGCCGTGTCGGCAACAGGTGCTTTGAGGAAAAGAAGTGGCGCAATGGGGCATGATGATGCAAGTGCGCTCCGAGGCTAATTGCTCTGCAAAAGGTGGCGAAGATATCGAGATGATGCAAGAGCGCTCTATTGAGAACTCAAACTTCACTTTTCACAAAACAAAAAGCGCAAACGTTTAGGCGCGAAATTCGAATTTGGATGGGTCAAAATTGTTAATTCTAATTTTTGAAATCGCACTTTGGCGGAAATTCAAATTTCAAGGAATTCCACGAAAAGCGCCCATCGAAAAAGATGAAAACCATAATGACAAGGCGTTATCAGTTGGCCAAATCGAAACAGTTTCCACCTTCTTTGCAACACTGAAACACCCTCCTTAAAAAATGCAATAAAACCGGGCAACGAACACATTTTTGGGGGAGGAGGATGCTTATCAGTAGTATCAGTAGAAAGTTTTTGGGAAAATCGATTGGTGGAGGCTCAAAAAATCAGGAGGAAAAAGCGGTAAACCACTGGGGGCCAAGACCACTTTTTATTCGTTTTATGATGTTAGCCGGGGTTGGGAAACTGGCCGTTAGTCATAAGTTTTATTTATCCGGAGGGCCGCACAGTGTGCACTAGTTAGCAGCAGCCGACAGATTGGAGACGGATGCGAAGAGGAGGAAGGATTTGAAAAGAGACGTTTGGCGGCAACACCCGTCACCCCTTCGGGCGGTCCCTTTGGAAAGGCGACGAGAGGGAAGAGACGCAGGGAGAGGGAGTGCAGATGGTGAGGGGAGAGGAGACCTTCAAACACACGTCTTTTGACCGTACCGACTGTGATAGGGAGAGGGGAAGAGAAGGAAACATCTGCGGAAATGAAGACGTCGCGAAAGGAGTGATTAGTGATAAGGAGTGATAAGGAGTCTGGCTTTGGAAAGTTGGGAAAGTTGGACAGCAGCCAGGTGTTGATCTTGAAGTGATAAGTTTCAGTTCCAACTTTCAGCTACAGTAACCAAATATGGAACTTGTTAGCTGAACTTTCTACTTTGAGAAAACTAGGTGATAAGGTGATATCGGTCAAACTTTTAGCTACAGTAACCCGCCGATGACCTAAATTTTCAGTTATGAGAGAACTAGACCCTCTTTCCAAATTACAGCTATTTGTGTTCAAAACTTCGAATTGGCGCGCACGATATCTCGTAGCGAAAACTACAATAAGACGAGCATTTTTAGTGTTTTTGGGCTGTTCTCGAGTAAATTCTTGTCAAAAAATGTGAAAAATGTGAAAAATGCAATAATACATTCGAAAACAGTCGCAAAACTTCAAAAATAGCCTAAAAACATTGAAAAATGCACGTCTCACTGTAGTTTTCGCTGCGAAATATCTGTCTACAGTAACCCAAATTACTGTTGTCAGATAGCACTACAGACAGTCCATGTTCAAATCTTCTTTTCCATAAAACAACAAATTAGAAAAAGTGAGTGATTCTATCCGTTGCAAATGTCAACATTTCTTTGCGGCCAAGTCACTTCAAAGACAATCTTCCGCTTCTTAGTCTCTTCGATCCTTCTAATACATACTTTCTCTCTTTGAATTCAAATTCTTGTAACAAAATTCATTTCTCTAATACTGTCGATAATACTGAAACGGTTGGTAGAACGGAGTGAACGAGGGCACGGAGAACTGATTCGGTTGCGGATTCATCCATCGCTGGTCGAATTGCGGCCACTTATCTTGGGGAAGAGACGACGGAAACAGTTCGAGAGCTGTGAAACTGCTCTGTGGTTGGCTCATTTCTTGTGGAGCAACTGTTACGGGCTCTTTTGATTTTTGAGCGGAGGAAGCGAAGAGGGGACGGATCTCGTCGGGTTGGAGAAGCATGAATGGCGCGAAGATCGGAGCGAGGAGGTGGGCGACGAGACGGTCGATTCGCTGGAAAAACAAGAAATTACTGTTTTTCAGGGTTTCAGTAAACGCGCTCAGAAAATCTCTTTTGGCACGGTGCCAAGGCCTGTGGACCTCGCCACGAATAGAGAAAAGAGTGTGTGAATTTGGGAGACGTAGAGGGGTCTACGGTAGAGAAAAAAAAAACGCCACCTTCGCGTTCAGATGGTTTTAAATGTGTTTGATTGAATTTTTTGGGTCGAAAACTTGGGCGCGCAGTTCAAACTTCCCGCGGAACAGAAGTCTGGAATTCCAGATGCCATGACCTATTTTCTGAAAGTTATTCCACCACGTACCGACTTCAACGACGAGTACTTTATCTTCAACCCAGTCCTGAATCGATACTTGATCTTCTCGATCTGAAATCTCTCTTTTTCTTTTCATGTTCCGCCCCGGAGATTCGTATCTCACCTTCTGAATCTGCCCCTCGTCACCGGACACCTCGACCGCCGTTTGAACCGGTGAGAACTTCATCACGTACAGAATCAGTCTACGGCGCAGCTGAAAGAACTTAATGGGATTACTGTAGCGGGTTACTGTATCCTACGTCTCCATATAACTTCCGGCCGTTTCTCACGTAGTCTATGACGATTTC
Organism: Caenorhabditis becei; assembly: GCA_900536315.3. Lineage (NCBI taxonomy): Eukaryota > Metazoa > Nematoda > Chromadorea > Rhabditida > Rhabditidae > Caenorhabditis > Caenorhabditis becei. The sequence continues at coordinate 256,112 of LR539183.1, forward strand.
CTGGGATTCCAGGTCAAGTTCATCGAGCTTTTCGTCCAGTGTCCGTTCGAGATCTTGGAATGGATCTGGGGGTGGGGCCATTGTGGAAGTTGTCGTGGCGGGACCAAAAGGATCGTCGAGGATCGAGTTGTCGTCGAGTTGGGCCATGGTGGAAAGGGGGAAGAGGAGAAGAAGGAGATGGAACATTCTGGAAGTGTAGATTTACGGGGAGAAGAGTTGGAAAGACTGTTGGGGAAGTTTCTGGAAGTTTTCGTACTAAACTGTCAACAACTTGAGAAGTCGTCAAACTTCCAAAGTGCATAGTTTCCAGACAAAAATTGGTCATGAGGACCCCTAGATCGTAAACAGTTTTGGAGAATGACCTGGAAATGAACTGGGTCTCGAACGGAAATGAGACCCAATAGTGGGAAAATAGGTTTGGGTCTCGAAGCAATTAGGCAAATTGGCATTTTCGCTTCGAATCTCATTTTCCGAAAATCGGGATGTTGGGTCTCGCAACGACTTTGATTTCACATTGCGAGATTCAAAAATAGTTCCAAATTGTCGCTTCGAGACCCATTTTCAAAATCGAGAAGCGATGGTTTTCGCAATTCTCAATTTTGACCTACATCGCTTCGAGACCCAAAATACAAAAATTGAAAAATGGGTCTCGAAGTGACTGTTCTCAAGCTTAGCAACACTAGAAAGTGATATCTGGTGTCTCGACACGAAATCAAACTTGACCAGTCAAAACGAAAGAGAACTCAGTTATTATCGCTTCGAGACCAATTTCTCTAAATTTGGCTAAAATTTGGTTTGGGTCTCGAAGCGAAAACTTGAAAACCTGTGATCGGGTCTCGTCACGAAATTCAAAAAAATTGACCAGCCAACAAAAACCAACTCGTCTCGAAAAATAGTCGTCAACGAATGGCATGACGACTCCTCTCTTCGGATTATTTCCATGTTCGAACTTCTCAAGGCTACTCCCGGGTAAGCGGTTTACTCTTTTCAGTCCTTCTGTGTGTCCATTCGTAATTGCCCCTGCTAGGGGCTGCTAGGCAGAAATAAAGAAATAATGATTCTCCGATGGTTTTTTTTTGAATTCAGAAGTCGGAGGAGGGTTTCGTCGATGAACCACTTGACCTGAAAGTTGACCTGCCGGAACTTTCTCGAGTTGTTGGTCAGAAATGTTGTGTCTACTTGTAACCGATCTATTCAGGGATTAGTTTCTGGTGACCATGACTCAAGTTTTCAAGGACTGGTTTTCAATTTTTGGGTCTTGCAACGAAAACTTTCCGGAAGTTTTCTTCGGCTAAACAAACACTGACCCGGATATTCTTTCGTTTCCCATAGCGAAAAGGGATGATTACGTAATGAACAGGTCACGGGCCGAAAAGAGACGGGCGCCGCGCTTTGAAGTTGGCGGCGGCGGCAGTTTGAATCGAATTACAGGGCGGCGAGTGTTTGTTGAGACGAAGGCGATGGGAAAAGAAGGAGAATGGGGGATCGAATTGATTATGATTCATGATCAATCGAGGAAAAAGGTAACATAATAATAATACACAACTCAACTTATACAATATCAACGAAAAATGACAAGCGGAACAGGGATGAGAGAGTGAGGTGAGAAGAAGTGATATGTACATACAGGAACGTGATAAATTACAAGATAAGGTACAGAATTCAGAATGTTCAGGGTTGCAAAACAAGCAGTTGATTGTGAGGATCGTCGATTTCAGCGCGTCGCGACTCAAAGTTCTGACGGCGGATGCACTTTGGACAGTTGCCTTCAGAAGTCCTCCAGCATTCTGCATGGGAGACAGAGAAGCAGACACGGCAGCGATGGGTCGAGTCGGTGTTGAACGGGTAGATGACCTCGCTGACGGAGCACAGTTCACAGCAGAAGCCCTGGAAAAAGCGAATGAGTTGTTGGTTTGTCAGTGGAGCACACTTACCTTCTGCTTGCAAAGCGTACAATTCATGACGTGGCTCGTGGAGTGCTTCAGCAAATGGTTGAGTCTTCTCTGCATCGCACCACTCTTCACATCCATCAAATCAACGAATGAATAGAGATCGACGTCGGCTCTCAGGTACTCCTTGGGCCACAACCGCCGTCGGAAATCCTCTGCGACAGACTCCCGGCAGTTGAACAGGTACATCGACACCAACTGCAACTTCTCTCGAAGCTTCCGTGTCTCCGCGAGGGCCGGCACATGATCATAGAGCTTCGGGTTTCTCTCCTTGATATTGATAAGAGCCTTCTCCTGATTGGCCTCGTACCAGGCCCGTCCTCGGTCCGAAACGGCCCGTTCCCTCCAGTCCCAATCCATGACGACTCGAGCCGGGATGGCCACCTTTCCGCCTTGTTTCATGCATTCCGTGCAGTAGTACTTGCTGTCGATTCCGCAAGTCTCGAATTTGGAAAACGTGGAGCCACCGACGGTTTTCCGACACATGGCGCAACGGAAGTCTTGCTTGTCGAGTCCTTGCTCCCGGGCTATCCTGCACAACTTCTCAGCGGTCTCCGACGACACCGACGACGTCTTTCGAGAATCTTCTATCGGCTCTTCTTCTGATTCCGCAGCAAGATCCTGACTGGAAGTGCACATCGAAGAATCCTCCTCGTGCCGTCCGTTCTCCATCGCTGATCGTAGGGCCTGTCCGAAGCTGACAACAGGTCCGTCGTTGGAATCGGAGGAAGACGAAAGTCGATCGGAAGTCGACTCCCACATGTGATGGCGGGCGGAGATGGCGGCGAGCGAGTTACCCATGAGTCCGGGGCTCTGGACGTAGATGGGGATTCCTTGCTCGAACGTGTCATTGTCAGAGGCGGGAAGGGCGTCGAGTTCGTCGCGGAGCGAGGTGCCAAGGATAGAGTCCGTCTGAAAAAAACTATAATATTTCATTGAGGACTTCCGAAGTCAAAATTTCTAAATCCCAAAACTCAGGAGTTTAAACTTACTAGATTGTACGGATTACAGAAGAAATACATTTTTCTCGTTTGCAACGACGATCAATTACACAGCAAATAGCTCTGACTACTAATGAGGTCTGTGTCCATTAGATAGGTAGAGAGTGCGTTGCGTAAGAGATGCAGAGAGCGGGGTCAACGAAGATGACGAAATATAGTGTGTCTAGGGGTCCCTAGTGTTGCGAGATGACCTTCTGGGTCTCAGAACGCTTTAGAACCCTCTGGAATTGTTTCTCTAGCCTCCAAACCTTTTCCCGATTCAAAGAACACCTCATAGAACACCTACCACTTCGCAAAACAATCTCCTGACACTGCGCTTCTCCTCCTTGCGCATCGTCGCCACCAAACTGAGTGTCGAGTTGACAAACTTTCGGAAGAACGAGTCGCTGACCCGATTCACGTCGCCAACCACATCCGCCAGACTCGATCTCCGACGCGAAAGACGGCGAGAGAAGGATCGGAACCTCTCGATCTCGGCTTCTTCCTCGCGGGTCATTGTGGAGAATGTTGTGATGGGCAGTGACTTGGAGACCATGTTGTTGTTGTTGGAATCAAGAGAACTACAGGAATCAGAATGCCGCATTTCCAGCCGAAAGAGGAACTGAATGCGGGAGAATGGCAGTGGAGTACTCGTAGAGCTTATCAGAGGTGATGCCGCCGGTCTTATCGAACACTATTGTCATGTGAATCTGATGAAACGTGAGCGAAGGAGGCAGAAAGGAAAGTTCAAAAGACGAAAGGGGATCCGAACGGGGAATGACCTGGGGACACTGATCTATGACTGATTGTGGAGAGAACGGGTCGAAGTCGAAAGATCCGTAATTCTGATTTAGAAGCCGATTTCTAGGATTCTGGAGCCTCTAGAATTTTCTGAATTTGTACCGGGTGATGTCCGGTGATTCTGAATCTTCAGAGCTTCTGCTAAAGCTTCCGACGTCCCACAAACTGTAGATTCCCCTTTTTTCTTTCATTTTCCCGCCTAATCACCCGTTTCCCTTCAATTGCTTTCTGCTCCTCTAGAACCACCCTTATCAGCTTATCAGGTCACACGACCCTTCTAGTCTGATAAGCCCTCTGCACTAATTTGACGTCGACGAGAAAGACAAGAAACACAATTTTTCCGGAAAGTTCACAAAAGACAAACCTTCTTGGTCTCCTCGACTCTTCTGATTGCCGACGGAATCGGAACCGGATCACTTCTTTCGACAGCATCCATCTCCACATCGAACACTTCCGGATTTTGATTCTCATGAATTTGAACCTCTTGGAGCTCCTCCTGCTTCTCCAAGACCTGATCAGTCAGTGATAAGCTTCGCGGAGCTGTGATATCCTCTTCACTCGCTGCCAACTCGTTGAGGGCTTCCAGGAAGGAGACGGCGCGGTCCTCTCGCATGGAAGCGGATAGATCTCCGGGATCTTCTGGATCTTCCTCCACCTCCACCTCCGACACAGTCCGTGTCCCAGCCATCTCAGCGATTCCACTGTCGATCGTGGCAGAGATGGGTTTCGAGGCGGGAAGTTCCTCCAGCGAAAAGGCCATATCATTGGGAACAGTGCCGAAAATTGTAGACGGCAAGTCACTGTTGGCCCTCGAGTCGCGGTTTTCGATCATTTGCCGACTGTCCCGTGACGCCGACTCACTGGAACTTCTCGAGTCGGAATTGTGTTTCGACGGTCTTCGGATCCTTCTCGACACCACCAACGGCCGATAGTTCGGATCACCAGGCTTGGCGTCTGACACGACTTGCACGAATTCCGATGATCTCCGCGTCTTGACTTGGTCCAGGATGGTAGTGTCGACTGGAGTGGATGAGAACAGCGGGGATTGAGGTAGGACGTGGATGCGTTGATTCGACGACACGTGGCGCAGGGATCCGGATGAGCTGGCATTGCGACGCATTCCTCCGAGAACGGCGTGCTGATAGGACATCTCGCCCGAGTCAAGCATCGATGGATGCGAGTAGACGGAAGAGTTGTCAGAGTCGTCGTTTTCAGGTTCTAGAACTTTCGGAAGGCATTGATTAGCTGATAGGATAGGAAACTCACTCTTGATAGGCCTGGTCAGTGCTCTTCGTCTTCTCCGTTCCCTCTCCTTATACGATGGTGATCCGATGTCATGATCCTCCTCTGGAACCAGCGCTTCCAACGCTGGAATCGCTACTTCCTCAGTGTATTGTTGAGGTTTCGGGTTGGGTCGAGCCTTCAAAGCACCAACTTTCAGTGGTTCTCCAGCCATAAGACCCGCGAGAATCAGAGGAGTCGGAGTCCAGGAGTTGAGGAACGAGGAGTTGGTGGCGGCGGAGATGGGAAGAGCCGTCAGTGGCTTTAGAAGGCCACGGATTCTCTCGGATTGATCGGCGTCAGTGAGAAGACGGAGGAAAGCGTCTTCGTCGTAGAATTGGCTGAAAAACATGAACTGTTATCAATAAATCATATAAAAAACTCACTTAATCGCAGATTTCTCCGTCGCCAACAGATCCAAATACTGATTGAGAGCGTTCTCGTTCAACACGATTCGAATCCATGCTCTGCTCTTGCCGATCTCACTTCGAATCTGTCCGAGGCATGCGATTTGATTCGTTATCGATCGATGTGAGAACTTCGAGACGAACGGCCAGAAATTGGGCTCTGGGTACTTGGCGTAGCGAGTTCCCTTGAGGAAGAACGGGTCGCGGAGGCCGTGGATGAAGATCGCCTCGATGGAATTGCAGAGGTTTTGCGTTATTTCGCTGGAAATCATCTCGGTGATAAAAATGATAAGGACTGATAAGGGATATCTCACCTTGGCACATTTTCGCGTCTCGAATGCGGCGAAGCGATGGCTGCCTTGACGACATTGTCGAGTTCTTTCTGCAGGTCTGATCGGATTTTCTCTTGTTTTTGTTTCTGAGCCGCTGGTGACGGAGGTGGCGCCGTCGTCATTGGAGCGGACGTTTTCTGGAAAAATGAGAGAAATTAGTTGCGAAATAAGCATTTTGTTATGAGAAAAAAAATTTTTGAAAAATTTTCAGCCAGTTTTGGATAGTTTTAATGATCAAAAACCGCCAATTTTTTTGTAAATGTTCATAAAACACCAGTGAACGGTTTTTGATAAGAAATGCAGCAAACGAGCACTCAAAAACACAACAAAAAGTTTAAATTCAAACAATTGCTTGAAAATCATGAAAAAAGAGTGAAAGAGCCGCCTAAACCGCCTCTTTTGTCATTTTTCGGTGAAATTCTATTTGCAGTGCACATTATAGTTGCAAAAGAACAAAAGAGACTCCCTTCTCACTCGTTATCAGTCAGGAGACAGGGTTCATTGATAATCAGTAGACCGGCGGTGCTCTGAACATTATTATACACTTTTACTTACATTCAGACGTTTGAACATGGCGAATTACGGGGTGAGGAGTTGTTGAAAAATGGTGGTCGCATTCACATTGATGACGAAATATTGTCTGCAAACAGTCCAAAATGGGCGGAAACACGAGAGAGAGACAAAGTGTTCAGAGTGTGAAGTTGAGAATGGCAAGATTTGATCTTTTCAACCCTGTATCGCTGTGATCAGGGCGGGCTATCGGGGACGAGAGGTAGAGAAACGGATTAGAGAAAAATACGGAATTTTTGAGTCATCTCGTGAATCATTATTTTTCCATCTATTCTTCCCACTTTTTCATGTACAAATTGATATGGAAAAATATGAGGAATAGGAAAAATTAAACAATTCAAAGGAGGCAAGCGGCGGGCAGGACACAGCATGTGTATGTCATGAGACAGGTTCACGTGACCGAATTGTTGTTTTCAGACGGGAAAGTGAAGAAATATGGAAATCGCGTTTCAAAACACTGTTCGCAGCGGAAACGCTTGAATTTTGATAAGATTTGAATGCAAATCGCTACTTTTCAGATTCGCAATTGGTTTTGTGGAATTTATCAACGAAATTTTCGAGATTTTGGGTTTTCTAGTTATTTTTCGTGATTTTTGTGAATTTTTAGAGCAATTTTTGCAACAATTCTGATAAAATACTCCCTCCGACACCCTTCATAATCACCAAAACCGCCATATCCGGAAGATTAACTTGACAATTCGAGATTTGTTTAGTAGGCACGAGAGAGTGTGCAAAACAAAGAGACGCAGCGCAAGGTCTCGACGCGCGCAAAACTACGGTAGCACTCGTTTCGCGTGTGCGATTTTTGCAAAAGGAGAGTCTGTTTATCGATTTCAAGTGTTTTTTTGCGTTTTTTCACCGAATTATCAAATATTTTTATTTTTTCTTGTAAAAAATTTAAAAAATTCAGACAAATTCATGTTTTCCAAACGTTAAAAATGTGTTTATCCGCCTCGTTATCTTCTTCGAACCATCTGAATTTTTAAAAGTATTTTATTTCTTTCCAGGCATGCTTGCCCCACGCTTGCAAAAGGCGATTAATGCCAGCAGATCGTTCCATCTCGCCAGAGTCATGTCCAGTAAGTTTTTCCCCTTTTTCCCAAATGTTTCTGACGAAGAACCAGTCGATTCCAGTGCGCGGACCACTGACATTCGACGGTTGGTACCCGCGTGACCACAAGCCGAGTGCCCCACCAACCAACGAAGAAGAGCGTCGCGCCGCTGCCGTCAAGTACGGACTCCGACCAGAAGACTACGTGTCGATGAACAAGGACGACGTGATTAAGTTCGCCGGAGACTATCCAGACCTCGGAACCATCACCTACGATCACAAGGATCCGTATGAGGCGTGGACCGACAGACAGAACCGTAGAAATTGGGGAGAGCTGGTTCCAATCGATATGATGCGCTACCGTGGAGATCGTCTCACTTTCACCGGTCTCGAGGCCGAGGACTACACCACGTAAGTGTTTCTAGCTTTGAATCTAGTCATTATTGGTCAAATCTGAAACGCGTAGCTGGCCTAGAAATCCATTCAGTGCGGCCGCCAGGTCTCAAAAAAAAACGCGCATTCCTTACTGCGCCGCACTGAACGGATTCCTAGGCCAGCGCGTAAAATCGATATTACGAATAAGAAATCGTTATTTTCTTCCAGCTGGAACTCAATCGTGATGTGTCTGCGTGTGCTGGTGCCGATGGCTCTGATCGCCTGGTACTTCTGCAACGATCACCCGAACGCGCTTCGCTGGCGAAACCCGGTGATGCCGAAGCAGTACCCGTACGACTTCTACCGCTCCTATCCGTTCGACGACCCACGCAAATACCCGATTGTCAACTATTCGTTCGATCTCGAGTAGGGAAATTCGGCGAAGAGCGAGTGAATGAAGGGTCCGGAAAATATGGAAAAGCGAGTGTTTTTATTGGCAGATTTTTTCTTTTCTTTTCCTTTCTATAGGTTTTTAGAGTCACTCGATTTTTACGTTTTGTACAATAAAATATCGATAATTAGCTTTTTTCATAATGTTTTCAAATTTAAAGCGGTCGTTACCGTTATATACCTTCGATTTTCTCAATATTCTTTATCTTTATTCAATCTCAAATCATTATTCAGAACTCAGAACTCGCTTCGCGAAGGGCGCTGGACGCCGAAAGATGTTGTTCCTCGATGATTTCCTGGAAAGTAAGTTGCTCTTAACTGTTCCCCTCATAAATATTTTGTACCAGTGCTCGATGAGCTACCTGCCGAGCTGAAAGAACGAAGCGAAGAGATCCGGCGGATCGATATCGAGGTGGAAACGAGACTAGCCCGGAACAAGGAAGCTGTCAATGACTTTTTCGACCGGACCGGTGTGAACATGTCCGAAGAAGAACGGAAAAACCGATTTCAAGTGCTTCAAGACGTGAGTTTCTGACTTTTCTGGCCGAATTAAACGTTTCTTCCTTCAGGAATTCAAGAGAATCCGTCATCTAGGTCAGAAGAAGTTCGTTATCGCTGAGAAGATGCAAGAGCTTCTGAAGAAGTACCAGACTCATTTGGAGAAAGAGAAGACCAACTTCCAGTGTGAAATGGAAGCCGACAACTCGGGAGTGACGGAGATGATCGAGAAACGATACACGCAACACGTGGAGCAGATCATTGTCGCCCGGAAAGAACGCAAGCACCGGAGACATCGCGGCGTCGGATCATCCAGAGCTTCTACTGTCGCTTCGGGACCACTTCTGTCGCACAAGGACTCGAATGATAAGATTACAAAGATCCTTCAAGAAGGAATGCGTCTCCATATCAACATGGACTCGGATTCCGCTCACTCTGCAATGTCGTCAGCTATTCCATCCCCAGCACCTCGTGGACGACCTCCGAAAATCCCGAGAGATCCATTGATGCTATCGTCGGCAATGATTCCCAGTGATGACTGCATGACTCCGGTGTATGCTCCACAACACAGAGTGAGTTAAACGTAAAGTCAATTCTCATTTAATTCGTCAGAAGTTTCAGAGACGCTCCAATGCAAACGCGCTCCGCGGAACCGTCTCGATCCCCAGTGGAATGTCGGGAATGCATCGGGATTCTTCTGGAAGATACTCGCCGAATCCTTCGGAACGCAGCTGGTCGAATGCTGGAATCGACGAGTCGCCGACGCCAACTGCCAGTTTGACGAATCCGGCGTTCTCTTCGGGACCGCACACTTCTCAAGGCATTCACAACTCGGCGTTCGTTGTGTCGGAAAGTCGTCATGGAAGGACTAGAAAGTGAGTTGAATTGATGGGAACAGGCTCTGCTCAATTCAAAAAGCTTTCAGGTTAACCAGCAGAGTGCAGGAGATGTTCAAGGAAACACTGCAGCGACAGCGCAATCACGGCAACTCGATAATCGCACTACAGGAGCGGATGAGCGCCGGCAAAATGGCGGCTCACGCGTCGCCAAGGATCTCGCAATCGCCGACTCTGGACAGGATGCGACTCGGATCCGACGACGAGGAAGAGGACAATCGGACGACGGCTGACACAGACGATGAGGAAGACGAGAACGAGGACGAGGGCAACGCGAAGAACTGGTGCTTCTGCAATGAGAAGAGCTACGGAGACATGGTTCGGTGTGATAATGAGTCGGTGAGTACTTTGAATTCTAAAGTTCTAAATTCTTCCCATCCCTTGTTATTTGATGGGAAACGACAGCTAAAATCCATCTAACCCCTTAAATTTTCAGTGCACCCTCCGCTGGTTCCACTACCCATGCATCGGAATGGTCGAGCCGCCAACCGGCAAATGGTACTGTCCAAGATGCATCGTGACACTCGAAATGGCCGGAATCCCGATTGATGATCACATGGACGATGTCTAACTTCTGAAACCTTTACCGCCTTCTCCCACCAGAACTGTCGGTTTTCCGCTTCCCGTCCCTATTCCGTACTCTGTTATCTTATCAGTTCTGTCCTCGAATCATTATTTCCTTGTTTCCCCAAACCCCTCTATACATACGCCTCCATTCAATTTTAGCCCCCGTCTCCCTTTAATTTTTATCACAAGATTCTCATACGTTTGCATTTTTACACCTAATGTCCTTCCGCTATAATTCGTCCAATTTGTACCAAGAACACTGATCTGTATCATGTATAATTTGATGTGTTAACCAATCGCTTGATTATTAAGTAATTTTCAGTAATAAAAGAGAACCATTGCATTCAAAATCTGATTTTCTTCTGCTTTTTTAGTGTTTCGTTCTAGACTGTGTGTGACTTTTTGTGATATTTTCATAGCTCTTATTCTTCGTATTGTTCACTTTTTCCCCTATTTTTCCTTTCTTTCCTTCCAGAATGGCCACCGAAAAAGTGTACTTGGTAATGGACGAACAGGAGGAGAAACACGATCAGCCGTGGCCGTCGTATCACATCGAAACGCCAAAACGGCTGGATGTTATCAAGCAGCGATTGGAAGTGAGCAAATCTGGAAAAAAGGGGCTGAAAATAATAGAAAATGCAGAATTTTTGAGCAAAATCGGTTCAAAAATGGGAAAGATGGTAAAATTCGGAGCTTTTCAGCAGAAAATCACGAAAAATCATCAAAAACTAAAAATATAGGGATTTTTCGCGGAAATTCGAATTCCCAAAAAACTGTTATTTCTTTAAAATCTCTCTCATTTTTCCAGTCTTCCGGCCTCCTTTCCGACCCGCGAATCGAGAAAATTCCACGTCGAGAAGCCACCGAAGAAGAAATTCTTCTGGTGCACACGAAGCGATACGTGGATGATGTGAAGGCGACCGAGACGATGACAGTGGTGAGAACGGGCTGGATTAGAGCGCACTTCCTCCCTTTTTTCCAGGAAGACCAAGAGCAATTCTGCACGAAATACGAGGACATTTACGTGAACAGTGCCACGTGGCGCCGTGCAAAACTCGCCGCCGCCAGCTCCATCGACCTCGTCTCCCGAGTCGTCACTTCTCGATCCCCGGGAATCGCATTCATCCGTCCGCCCGGTCATCATGCGATGCCCGACGAAGGATGCGGATTCTGTATCTTCAACAACGTGGCAATCGCCGCGAAACACGCGATTCAGAGTGGATTGGCGAAGCGAGTGATGATTGTGGACTACGATGTGCATGCTGGGAATGGGACACAAGAGTGTGTGGAGACGAAACGGGATGATATCAGACTGATAAGCATTCATCGATATGAGAATGGAACTTTCTGGCCGAACATGCCGCAGACGGGCATTTATCACAATTGTGAGTGGTTTCAGCTGGTGGGTCTCGCCACGAAAATGGTTTCTGGCTGAAATACGGCTTCTGGACAAGGTTTTGACACTTTTTGATGAAAAAGGGTACAAAGGTATGTCTTTCACCATTTCTAGCCAAATTCCAGCTGTTTCCATCAATTTCCCGTGCAAAAACATGCATTTTCGAGTATTTTGGCGCTTTTTACCAAAAAAAACACCTCATTTTCACTTAAAAACAGTGGAAACTGCTGAAATTTGGCTGGAAATTATTGAATTCACGTCATCTTACCCATTTTCATCTGAAACAATGTTAAAACTTTGTCCAAAAGCCGTATTTCAGCCAGAAATCATTTTCGTGGCGAGACCCATCAGGTAACTAGCCGTAGGACGGCAATAATAGAAATACATGAAAATCGTGTTTTCTTTCCAGACCACAACACTCTGAACATCCCTCTCAACACCGTCTCCCTCTCGGATTCCGATTACCTCGCCCTGTTCACCCACATCGTGCTCCCTTCCATTCACACCTTCCAACCCGACCTCATCATTGTTTCCTCTGGCTTTGACGCGGCTCTCGGAGACCCTGAAGGCTATATGAACGTGACGCCGGCTGGATTCGCGACGATGATTCGGATGCTGATGGACACGGGCGTTCCGGTGGCGGCGATTCTCGAAGGAGGATACTTTCTGGAGGCACTGGCCGCCGATTCGGAATGGGTTGTGAGGGCGATGTTGGGAGAGAGAGTTCCGAGGATTCCGACGGAGAAGATCCATCCGATGATCGCAGAGACTATTGTTAGGATTCAGAAGAGATATCAGAAGACGTCAGCGTTCTTTGTCAAGGCACTGGAGCTTCGGGATCTGATTCATGGACCGTCAGAAGTCGAGGAACCTTCAGAATCCGTCCAAACCGACTACAAAGGAGAGCGACTTGTCCAGCCACCCTACGATACACGTGGCATCTACACACCGTTCACGGAAGAAAAAGTCGACGGATTCAGAAGAGAACTCGATCGGATTCTGGAGAGCTACAAGACCAATGAGGAAAATGGCCACGTGGCGATAATGGATTACGTCGAAACGCATGAAGAGGAGAATTCGATTGGAGTAAAAAATGGAACACTTCAGATCGGAAAAAACGCCCGGGTATTCGCGGAACTTTTGTTTTTGGCCCCGACGGATACCGCTTTCGTGGCGAGACCCATCGTAGAAAAGGAGGATTTTGGCAAGATTCGATTGGATGACTCATTGAGAGAGATTCAAAATATTCAGATTTTCAAAAATTTGCCCATTTTTCAATTGTGATTCACCATTTCTGTGCTAGTCTTTGCTTCGCCGTCAATTTTTCTGTGATTTTAAAAATATTGTTGCTTTTCCTGCAATTCCCCACTGAAAACGCGTTTTCTAATAAAGTTTATTGCATTTTTTTTCTTCTTTTTATAATCTTTTTATTCTGTTCTTTTTCATCGGGAAATCCGTGAAAAACCCAAGAATTCATCACTTCAATTCATATTTTCCCGTCTCCCGCCGAGCACGCGACGCGACCGCAACGCGCCTCCCCCTTCTTTTTCTCTCGCCCGCCGCCTCGATCGCCGTCGTCAATTTGCGCCCCGTCCCACACGTTTCTGGTCGGAGCGCGTCTGCATTATCGTCGCATCTTTGCTCTATTGTTAATATATTCGTAAATTTCGCTTAAAACACGCTTAAATTACCGCTTTGATCGTTGAATAATCGAAAAATCTAAAAGAAATGCGATTTTTTGCAGAAAGTTGTGGAAAAATCGATGGAGAACCCGACCGAGGAGGAACCGAACGAGTTCCTGGAACCTGTGGAGGAAATTGTGGAGAGTAAGTGGAAAATATCAGAAAAATAAAAGAAAATTCAATATTATCGCGAAAAATGAAGACAATTTTACCAAATTCTTGTTTCCAGGTGTTGAACAACATGTCGAACATGAGGAAGTGCTAGAGGAAATTGTCGATGGAGACGAAATGGTATATTTTGAAAACATCTCATTGGAAACTATCCAGTTTTGTAGATGTACGACGCCGATGGTCGATTGGTTGAGTACCAGAACGTGGTGGTGTACGAAGACGGCTCGGAAGTCATCGAGGAATACGTGGAAGTCGAGGACATGGGAAATGGCACTTACGCCTACGTGATGACTGATGTCGATGGAAATCGACGACTTCTGAAGGCCGAAGAGGTCGAGTCCGTCAAGAAGGAGCTGCCGATGTTGGAAGAAGAGTTTGACGACGCGAAAGCAGATGAAGCCGGGCCGAGTACCTCTGGATACGCACCAAAGCCACGAGGAAGGTTCCCTACCACAAAACCTGCCGAAAAGTCATCGAGAGCCACGATGCGAGATCTGTTGGGGAAGAGCGGAGCAGGAATGATGTACGTGGATCGAGGAGAGTACCACTACCACGAGAGCCCGACGAAGGGAATGACGGACTTGGCGAAGGTCGATGTGGAGAAGTACGTGCCGACGGCAACGGTCAACAGACGTCCGCTTCCGGACAACGCCGATTTCATCAAGACGAAGCAGCAGAGAAGCAGAAAGAATCCGCCGTGGCAAGACGATCAGCCGAGCAGCTCGAGACCCGTTGCCAGAATCCGATCCACGTCGCCTATCCCTGTCAAAGAGCCGCTTTACCCAGATGAGGATGACATGATCGTTCGCTTCAAGTGTAATGAATGCGACGCTGGCTTTGCGATCATGGAACGTCTTTGCGAACACATGTCCAAGAACCACGAGTGTCAGACAATAGTCCGTGAGCTCCAGTTCTTCAACGAGCGGGACTTCGAGGCGTTCCTGTTCAAGGTCGAAAAGCAGTCACTGGAGAAGGAGGCGGATCCGCACAAGACGTTCGCGCAGAGCAGGAAGTCCAGGACGAACTCCTCGCAGATGTTCGTGTGCAACTACATGAACAAAAAGAAGTCCAAGTACACAGAATTCACAGAAGTGAACATGGCGACGCTGGCAGATCGACCGATGGATGCGTGCACGGCGTTCATACAGAAGACCCACACCTAGTAAGTTTTCAACGTTTCTCCAGTCTCCAACTCTCCGATTTTCCAGCGAATCCATCAGAGTGAAGTACTGTGATCACCATGTGCACTACGACGGAAACATCGGATTCCGGGTCCCCATCTCCGTCAAACGCCGTCTCTTCGAGCTCTCCATCAAGCGACTTCCCGTCCCGTGCATGCAGGTCCTTCTGTCGCACGAAGCAGAGTCTCTGCTCACTCATCCGACCCGTTTCGAGGAGAAGCTCAAGAATATATCGCATTTGGAAGTCGTCGAGCTGTTGGGACTGATCACAGCGAACTTGCCGAAGACGTGCGATGGACTACAGCCGATTCGCGGAAAGCGAGTGCCAGTCAAGTTCGAGTCAATCACGTCGGACCAAGGACAGGAGACGCTCGTCGTCGTCAGAGCCAACCCGCCGTCGCCGAAACAGCACAGAAGATCAGTCGATGAGCCACTGGCGTTCTCTGTTGATGATGAGGAGGATGTGCCGATGATGGCGAGGGAGGAAGAAGTCGAGGAGGAAGAGGAGGAACCGACGCCGCCGACCCCCAGTGGAGGTGTTATGGATGAGAAGATGTGTACGTTTTTAGACTTCATCCTGTTTTGGCAATCAAGCTTTCCCTTTTTCAGTGTACGATCCCGTGAACCGCCAAGATCCACGACTCGACGAGCTCTCCGAAACCGAGCTCGGCATACTCGAAGCCTACGAACGAGACATTGGAATCGAGCTCAGCGAGGATCAGAGAGAGACGCGGAACAAGTTCAAGTCAAAGTATCAGCTGGCCAAGGTGCTCAACCTGTACAACTCACTGGACGCCGCCACGCACGGACTCTCCTCCAACGAACTGCACATCGACACGATCAACAAGCTGCGCGACATGGCCAGCTACGTCGTCGAGCTCGTCTGCACTCTGGACGCCGAGATTCGGGTTAAGGACACGCCTGCGTTCCACGTCGACGAGATCAAGAGGGACATGATCGCCGGAATCGCCATGCAGGAGCGGGTTTACCAGCCGGATCGACGACGCAGAAGCGGGAACTCGACGAATGCGTCGCCAATAAAGCCCTATCAGCCACGGCCTCGGACACATGAGGAGTACACCGAGAGGATCTTCTCGAAGGTCAAAGCACTGAATCCGCCGCATCGAACCGTCGGAATCAACATGTCGGGCACTTTCGATTTGAATCGAGGGGCTCCCGATCTCCGTCAGCAACTCGAGCATCTCCATCCGGAGCGGCTCCTTCACCGAGGAGGACCACTTCATGAGACGACGCCGATTCCCGAGGAACAGAAGCCGAGTACTTCGGGACTGCCACCGCTTCCCGAGGCCTACAAAGCGGTTCCGTGGTCGAAGCCATCCAGGAAGCGAGTCCCCGCCGATCCAAATGCGCCGGCGAGGAAAAGAGGACGGCCGAACAAGAAGTCTGATGTGGTGGTGCCAGAAGGAGAGATAACTTCGGGAGCCCTCATCGCTTCCGATGTCCCACCTAAAGCTCCGCCCATCAGAAGACCACCAGCTCCAGAAGTCTCACGCCCAGCTCCAGTTGCTCCCGAGCCAGCAGAAGCTCCAGCCGAGAAGCCAATAGCTACTCCAACACCAGAAGAGCTCGTGGAAACCGCTCCGGAGGAACCAGCGGAATCTCGAGAAGCTCCAGATGCCCCGGAAACATCCGTCAATAACCAACCAGTTAAAAAGGATCAAAAAGAGGTATAAACAATAGAGTTCTTGCACAAATGAATTCTTCTTTTCCAGATCGCCAAGTCAGAGAATGCTCCAGAAGCTCCAGCCACTCCATCCATCGTGCCGTCCGTCTCGAGCATCCCGACGCCCACGACCACCACCAGAACCGGAAGGATCATAAAGCCGAAGAAGTGGGGAGATGAATAATTCTCCTGATGTCCTGTGTCTTATCTTTCATTATTCCGTTTTCAATTGTCACTTACTGCTCGATATATATTTCCATTTTCTTTCACTTTTTCATCTCCCATTTTCAATGTGAAAACTTTACCTTTTTATTTTTTATGAAATTTTGCAGTGCAATCACAAAAATTGTTTTTTTCTGCTGATCTTTTATCATTCATCAGTTTTTCACTGATAACTCAATCCCTATGTCGGAACCAAGGTACTTCGAGATACACCGAATCCAGAAATGATATTAGTGATGATAGAAGAATTGAAAATTCAAAGTGATAAGAAGTGGTTTTGATAAGAATTTACGCTCTGATGGTCCCCTCCGTCTAATC